>CAHIKZ030005616.1:1562500-1630000 GCA_903632075.3 Acanthosepion pharaonis
TTTAATCTTCACGAATAAAATGTTCTCATTCTTTTACCCTCCCTGTAGCCTTCTTCATTCTAGTGGCATGTTAGGGGTGAAACAACAGAAATTACACACACCCAAGAAAACGAAAAAGTAACGGGTATATTTACGTACGTCCTCGGGTCACATTCTATACTTTCTTCATGAGATTGAAGCCAGTTTTTTTTTTCTTTTTCCTTTACACATATCTTAGCTTAATAAGAATGTAGTTATGGTCTTTTACTTTGCCCTGTTTCGACTTTCCTGTAATTCCTGTTTTGATAACTATTTTTAACCAGTGTTCGCTCAATATGTGACTCACGAACCTCTCATTTTATAGTATTATTAAATGAGTTGTGTGATACGAGATAAAATTCAGAATTGAGCATTATGTCAATAGAGTACCGACTGATCATTGACTTGAAGAAATGATATTTTAGCGTTATTGGAGGTATCAACGCAGGAGTATGCTTAAAAAACCAGGCTTCGCATAAAAGTGTCTGATTGGATTTTCCTACTTACAATCTGATTAGGATTAATTGATGGCTGCTTGATTCCGTATGACAGAGCACGGCGGATCTAATCTGAAATAGCCCGAACTGGAAGAGCTCAAAATTGAACGTTTGCCATATAAATAGCAATGGATTCGCCAGAAACTGGCAACGTTACATTTGTAGAAAGGACGGAACAGAGTGAGAAAATATCTCAAACTCTACAAGTCTGCGTAAAGAATTTTGACTTTTCTCAACGCTGGAATGAGAACATTTAGAAGCTCCATCTTGATATGAGAGAAACATCCCATGTTTGCCCTAAACTGATTAACGTAAATTCATAAATTGGCGGGAAGAGTTAAATAATTTGTTTAGCGGTAAAGTGAGCCGATACTATTTTCAGCATATCTGGAAATGGGTTCTATATACGAACTCAACTTGAGGTCTAATTTTCACTTGAGTCCGCATAGAATTTCCAATCTATTTCTCCTTTAGAAACATTATTGTAGATAACACCTTCCAGTCTAAAAAATAAATGTAATTGTACGTGGTGTCTTCAGACACTTGTAGCTCTTTATATAAAATAATTTATGCTGTAACATACGCTATTTGACAAACATAACAAAAGACTGTTTTATCTTTTGAAAGATACCTTACCAGGGGTCCGCAGCCCCATTTTACTATGCAATACTAGATTATCTACTTTTTTTTCGCACAATCAAACTTGAAAAATAAACAGAGGGACATATACTGACAATGGTCCACTTGCAAACGGCTAATGAATTGGCCGAAAGCGCTTGGAACATTACGCGCATTTGCTGCAATATCTTAGTCCAGCTAAAAGAGATACCTGAGAGAAAATTAGAAAAACGTTTAAAATATCGTAAAATCGACGGTATCATTTAATAAGTGTGTGTATATACAGTGAGAGACACAAACACAAATTGTAAGCATGCATGCACACACACACACACACACACACACACACACACATATATATATATATATATATATATATATATATATATATATATATATGTGTGAAGAAAATTTGGAAAAAACAAACAAAAATCCTTAAATGCAATTATGTTTAAAATGAATGAAATGTCGACGTCTGACGTTTCGGTTTAATAAACCTTTTCAAGACAATATTCATTAAAATACAATTCAGTTCGATTTCACAAAAACGATGGACATAAAAAAAAACAAGTCTTATCCAAAACAGATAGCTGAAAATTTTTTAAAATGATCAGCTTTCCGTTTAACATGGTCACGTTGTCGTCACATGGGCGACGCTTTCAAACAATATTCCTAAAAATTTGTGATTATTTTGAAATGAAAAGAAAATGAAAAGAATTCTATTAGGATCTAAAAATTTTATGTGTATGCTTGTCGAGCATTGATCTCGCTAAAAAGGGGAAAACATTAAAGAAACCAGGTCTAGTATTCACCGTGCGTGAGATGGATATTATACCTGCTTCATAAATCCTCCTGAGATTTTTTTATTATGAAAATATTTTAATACCTTCACGGAATCGAAATCGAAATTATGATCTGCTTTAGTTGTGTGTACAACTAAAGCATTGTTAAAATTTCCGAGGCGAATATCTCGTTTATGTTCGAAAACACAAGATTTTACGGACCTACATGTTTCACCCACATATTTTAGGTCACAGTTTTTGCATGATATTTGATAGATGCAAGCATCGGATGTAATATGTTGTCTGCTGGTGCTATTTAATAAACTACGGATAGTCCTAGTAGGTAATATAGTAGTTCTAATTTTTAATGCATTTAGATTATGAGAGATACGTTCGGTCAAATGGTTATTTGGTAGAAAGATGCGACCAAACGAAATATTATCAGAGGCAACTGAAATTGTATCTTTCATTGATGTAGTTGTAGTGGCCTTCGAGGTGTCATTTTGCGCTGATGAGTGAATTTTCAACGCTTTATTTTTAGCTCTCTGTAATAATTGTCTCGGATACGAAAGATTTGAAAAGGTATCCTCAATATATGTGAATTCATCATTTAAATATTTTGATGAACAGATGCGAAGGGCCCTTAAATAGAATCCAATAACAATACCCCTCTTAGTGTTAGTATCATGGTGAGAGTAAAAATGTAAATAGTCATTTTTACATGTAGGTTTACGATATACTTTGAATTCTAATTTATTTTTATTTTTAATGAGTAGTATGTCTAAAAAAGGTAAGGAATTATTAGATTCAAGTTCATAGGTAAATTTTATAGTAGGTTCTATTCTATTTAATCTATCAGTAATATTATTTAAATCATGCTTATGTGGGTATATAAATAAAATGTCATCGATGTATCGAAAGTAATGTGTATCAGGTGGAATGGCATCTTTAAAAGGTCCAGATTCAAGAAATTCTAGAAATATGCATGCTAGGAATCCAGAGAGAGGACTCTCCATCGGTAAACCAAATTTTTGTTTATAATAAATATTATTATATTGGAAGAAACAATGTGAAGTGCAAAGGATGCATAATTTGATGCATTTCGAGATAGAGATAGGTAGCTTAAAGTCAATTTTCTTAAGGTTGTTCTCTAATTGTTTAATGCATTTATCAACAGGTATATTAGTATATAAAGATTTGATGTCTAAGCTAGCTAGTGATTTGTTATCTATATCAATATTTCTCAACTTATTTAGAAGAGAGCCTGAATTCTTTATATGTGCGTTACTTACGGTGCCCAGAATTGGAGTTAGAAATTTAGTTAAATACCTAGCGATATTATGAGGAGCTGAGCCTATACCCGAGATGATGGGCCTTAATGGAATGTTAAGCTTATGGGTTTTGGGGAGGCCATAAATTTTAGGGACGGTCGGGTGGTAGTTTATAAGGGAAAGCCAAATCTTATCTTCATTACATATGTGTTTCTTATAGGACCTATTAAATTCTTTTAGATTCTTAGAAACTTGTATAGAGGTGATCTGTTCAGAAGCAAGTCCAGGATTTTCTGGTTGTAAGCAATGGTATCCATGACAACAACACCGCCTCCTTTATCAGAAGGAGATATAATAATGTTATTATTCATAGACAAGGATTTTAAGGCATTCATATACCTCTTAGGTAAATTGAATTCCATATTTTGGCCATTAAAAGAGGCAGCTAAAATGTCCTGGGTAAAACCTTTAAGGAAGTCAGAATCACTGTGTTTGTAGTTTATATTTATCAGTTTGCTAATATTGTAGTCTTTTGAACCAGTTGCAAATTTTAGACCAAAACTAAGGGCTTCAGTCTCCAAAGTGTTGAGTGTGGTTTTAGAAACATTGGTAACTAGATCCGTTCTACCCATATTCTTCCAACAGCTGCGATCACATAAAGTATGGAATTTTAGTTTTAAACTCCTGATGTGTTTTTGATTAATTCTGGTCACTTCGGATCGAAGTCTCTCCGCTGTGATGCGAGACATGCTGTTTTTCAATTTTAGTTCACGTCCTAGATGTGTGGCTTTTAAAAAGGTTTGTTCCTCGGAAAACTTTAAATCTTTTACTGATGATTCCAGGTAAAGTTTGATGTAGTCAGGGAAAATATGTGAAGATGATTTCATAATATTGGACAAGCCCGATGGAACGATTTTTTCATATATGCAGTTCATTAAGAAATCTTTTCTATTCTTGTAAGAATACGCGGAGACTAGTAAATTCTTGTATTTTCGGATAAGCTTGCAATCTTCCATGTTATAAAAATGAATTTAGGTTTGTATTTTCAGTGGACAGTATGTAAGGAAATGTAAATGGATATAAATCCGACAGAATGAAGAAAATTTGGAAAAAACAAACAAAAATCCTTAAATGTATTTTAATGAATATTGTCTTGAAAAAGGTTTATTAAACCGAAACGTCAGACGTTGACATTTCATTCATTTTAAACATAATTGCATTTAGGATTTTTTTGTTTTTTTTCCAAATTTTCTTCATTCTGTCGGATTTATATCCATTTACATTAATATATATATATATATATATATATATATATATATATAATAAACGCCAATGTTAATGTGTCACATTTTTTTTTCAATCAAAGGAACACTATCTCTCAGTAGCTCGTCTCCTATATAATAAATGCCAATGTCAGTGTTTCATTGTTTAACACTTTTTTCAATTAAATGGGCACAACACTCTGACTTACATGATACACAATATTTTGGATTCCCAAGTTTCCAGTAATGCGATTTTTTACACGACAACGTGTTTTATATCTTGGAATTAAATTTAGGATATTATCGAAATTAATTGCAAAATTTAGCGAAAGGTCTCCCATGAAATAAAAAATAACTGTTCGTACGGAAAATAAGAATGTACGCACATCAAATTTCTTTAAATTGGCGACAGTAGAGTTACTGTTGAACCTAGAAGAGGTAAGCTTAAATATTAATGCAATACGTATATGAATGGGTCAGTTTTGTGTTCTTCTGTATGTTATTGTTGTCTATTCAATACGACAGCATTATGCCTCGCAAAAAGAAATCTCGACAAACAGTGGACCAGATTGCAATCAAAAGAGTCAAGGCTGCAGCGAAGACAAGAAAATCCCGTCCAAATGAGAAGCCAGGTGAAACGGCAGATGACCAAGCATTCAATACTGAGATGATGAAAAAACCTAGGTACTCTGAAACGCCTCTATAAGAGGATAACCCAAAGAGAGCTAACTGCAGGCGCTAGCTTAGGGGCCGCTCGCTTGGGCGGATTTTAAGCTAATATATATATATATATATATATATATATATATATATATATATATATTAGTTTCAGGTGCAACATCTGGAGGTTAAATTTCAGAGATAGAGCAAAGTAAATATACAGATGGACTTTGAAATCAAAATCCAGAGGGACAGTTTCATGTCAAACGCGATACTCAGCCTACACACACACACACACACATGCAAGTGCGCACACTCACAAACACACACACACATATATATATATGCGTGTGTATATATATATATATATATATATATATATATATATATATATATATATATATATATAGCGTGTAAGTGTGTCAAGCAAGGCGGGAAGCCACTAGGACGCAAGGGGTTACAGAAGATTTGGAGCAACATCAGATAGGAGTGATAGAGGAAAGAATGAGGAGAAGGATAGTGGATAGATCAAGGCAACCGGAGATGTCGATTGACATTACATTTGAATATTTGGAGATTAAAGCTATCAGGAAACTGGAATAGGGAAGGGATTACCACAGGCAAGAGGTGTGAAGCTATTGGATTAGAAGAGACGGTTTCATTTAGAAATTTCGACAGTGAAAGGGTGAGAGCGGGATGCCAGCCTCGTAGGGCGCTTGAACTCATGAAGTCTGCGAACCAGCGAATGCAGCTCCTCGGAGCAATTGCCATGAAAGTAATTGTAAAAGAGACAGAGAGAGGCGACGGTGCGCCTGTGAGAGAGTGTCTGTTGGCGAGATGCCAGAACAGGGCCAATTATATTGCATATCCGCCTCTGGGGCCTATCAAGAACCCCGAGGCAAACAGAAGGGGCTCCAGACCATATATGGCAGCAATACTCCATGCAAGTCGTATTGTTTATTTGTAAATCTGGGGGATCGATTCCAGAGAGAAAAAAAATTAATGGCGCGGCACAGGTAACCAACTTCTTTCCTTGCGGTGGATGAAGCAATTGAAGAAGTTTATTTGTTCCATATATATATATATATATATATATATATATATATATATATATATATATATATGCGTGTGCGTGTCTCTGTGTGTAGATAGATAGATAGAAAGGTGTATCAAAAATACTTTAATAAAATTTAGGGCTGGATACCTCACACTAAAACAAAGACAAATGTCTATATAAAAAATTAATTCGAAAAGTCTTCATTTTGGTCTTATTACGTTTAAGGTAAGTTTACGGAAGATGGCACTGTGTTGCCATTTGCTAGATTATATTCGATATCAGTGTACATACGTTTTATAAATGGACGTGTTTCCTCGTTTTCATGTGAGGAACACGCCCCCCCCCCAGTTTGGAAAAACTTAAGCATTCACATTGTCGATCCCTTTCAAATACTGCCAGACGGTGTCGAATAGTTTTGTAGGCACGCATGACTTGTTGATAAATCGCCTATGCATTATTAATTTCGGTGACATAAAAATGGTTTAGGTGAAAACAAAATGTCCAAGTATTGAGAGCGACGTACGTACAGGCCATCGAACAGATCTTCCCCTCCCTATCCATCTTTCATGGTAGATGTCATTCAGTACATCGGGAAAAATATGACAAAATGTGCAGCAGCCCCTTCATGGATGAACCACTTGCATCTTCGTATTAGCAGTGATACTTACTCTTGCCTGACGGGATGTGTCTTCGAAATAATATCACTAAGAGTCGGGCTAGCAAAAAATATGTACCTACTTGACAGTCAACTACAATTCAAGTCACACATTAATCTTAAATTGATGCTGATATCTAGACTGTATTTCGATCCAACCACAAACGATCTTTGTTTAAATTTCATCTCCCATCGCCCTTAAATATTGCCTCACGCGTAAACCACACTGAATTGATAAACAACTGATTGGATTTTGTGCAAATATGATCAGCAAAAGTTATCTAGTGGTGAGTTATCGGAGGACACTGCTCACGTAGCAAAATGATACGGATACAGGTGTCGCTCTTGATGTACACTCTATCCGGTACTATGTGATATAGGGTATGCTTGGGCCATTTGACGTGAGCTGATAACTGGATCGTCTAAGTCAGCCTGTAGAATGTGACCTTCATGGTCAGGCGTACATTCGGATCTCGGTCTTCCTCGGTCTATAGTTTGTAATTACCTGGATCATGCCCCAGTAACACGACGATAAACAGCAGCGAAGGTTAGATCACACTGCTGCATTCGGTCTGGAAACGCAATATGATAAAGCCGTGCAGCCTTGCGTCCGTTACTATTTTCGCAGCTGTATGTAAAAATATATCTACTTGCTCACGATATGAATATCCTTCTATTGTTAAACAGAACACATCCCAGTAAACCCACTACTAAACTCGTTAAACTTTGAAGGAAGACTAGCTACATATGTACATGAATGACAAATGTAACCTAGTCTACATAATAACACAGCGCCATCTAACGTAAAATTTCTTTAAAGGTAATAGCTCAAAACAAATGATTTTCGGACATGTATATTTGAAATTTTGCCCTTGTTTTGTTGTGAGGGTTTCTCACCCACGAAAGTTATAAAAGTATTTTGATACATCCAATGTAATTGCGTATATATATATATATATATATATATATATATATATATATATATATATAAGGTGTGCTATTTTTATGGGGTAAATTGCTCAATATCAGAGATAGAGCGTATGTAAATATAAAGACAAAAGAGAACATTGAATTCAACACTCAGACGCGGCAGACTGTTTCATGCTAAACGCAATCGTCAGGCGGCTTGACGATTGCGTCTATCATGAAACATCCTGTCATTTCTGAGTGTTTACTTCAATGTTCACTTATATCTATCTATCTGTCTATCTATCTATCTATCTATCTATCTATCTATCTATCTATATATATATATATATATATATATATATATATATATATATAATATTACATGTTATAAATTGCTCATATTTTCGAAAGCTTAGCTTGAAAAATAAGTTTTTTTGTTTGAGTTATTTCCATTCGAAGACTTCACTTAACCCCTCTAAATTGTCGATTTTACTGTCCAATGTTTTTCATTATTTTTATTCTCATGATTGGTGCGGAGCCAATAAATTCTGTTACTTTCCTTACCAACAAAGTAAGCTTCCAAATAAGTAAAATGTCTAATTGTACTAGAGGGCACATTTACCTGAAAATCTCGTCGATCTTCTTCTATACCAAAGTCTGTATTTTTTTTCAAACCCATCAAATAAAAGATGCATTTGTTTAAGAAGCTTGAATAAAACGCATAGCATAATCTAATTTCCTCGCGATTCATTCTAAGCTTCTCAAGAGTTTAACTTAATATTTGTATAGCAGAATAAATATGAGTAAAAAGCGCTAAAAATGAAGAATCTTTTTGCGTTTCTTTTGTAAATAAATCTTTACCGTTTATGCCTGAGTACAATTAAATATTGGAACTTATTCATACTAATATAGAAAGTAACTAATAATAATAATAATAATAATAATAATAATAATAATATCCTTATATGCCGACCTAAAATGTATTGCGATTATGCGTTTTTATTAATGTGTCTTGTGTTCGGTGAAATGTTTAAAAGTTTTCCCCCAAAATACACCTTCCGTTAAAAATAAAATCACATTTAATTATGGTTTAATGAATATGCGAAAGCGGTCGGATATGCCGGACATTCCTTAATTTCAGTATCTTTCAAGTCGTCTCATAAAAGAGGGATTGCTGTGAAATATATATATATATATATATATATATATATATATATATATATATATATATATATATATATATATATATATATTATTTAAACATATATTTTTAAATATGACATACAATGAAAGCCTATTATGTCTGATCATTAGGCGTTCTAAATTTCGTATGTTAGATTTAATTTCCGGTGACAATAAAGACAAAATTATATTTCAAAGAATTCACAATACATCACATTGCATCAAGACTTATGGTTCTGATGTTTATATTTCTGTCTCTGACATGGTATAACGAGATAGAACCGCATCATGAACTTACGATTGCGTCTGCTACTCCACGACCGTTATCGTCGCATAGCAAACATCTTTGTCATCATAACATGATTTCATCTTTGATGGTGAATATCTTTGTTTAAATGTCCGTATAAACACACTGAAGATGTCTCGTGTGAGCCGAAATTTTAGAGCAAGGGCTATCTTAATAAAAGATACCCTGATGTTGGACAATTTTTGTTTTTATTTTCTCCCGAAATTAAAGCGAACGTTCTACGTTTAGAATGACTCATGATTAGACATAATAAATTTGCATTGTCTGTTATATTAAAAGCAAGAAGGGCTAAACATTACCTGTAAGAAAATACAACTTATAATCATCCGAAAAGCAGGAAACCAATAGTGCCATTTGATTGGAGACATATGATGCAAACAAGCTACGAATTCTACGAAATATAATGGTATTGGTAATAATAGCAGAAAACATTTGTCATTCATTCACCGAGCAGCCGGTACTAATTTCTATTGAAACTTACCGAATATCTTTCTTGTAGTAAATCATGTTGCTCAACTCACTCGTTCCAATTATGATGTGGGTTTCCTTCCTAAAATGTCAATTGACGCAAAAGACGTCGAAAAATATGACAGAAATCTTATGATGCCTTGGTGTCACTATATATAACTTCCAGGAACTAAATAAATAATTAAAATATAGGAAACGTTTCTTACTGCAAACATAATAATTGAATTAATTGTATATAGTTTTGAATGCAATAACAGACTGATAATTCGAATAGCCTGGACAGAACATATTTCAGTTCACTGGGAACGTATTTAAGATAAAGAAAAACAACTAACAGTTCCTCTAGAAGCATAAAAAACATACGGATCGAATAAACTACCTAACAAGCGTGAATGGATTGTAAAGCGCTGGTAACTTCTGACATTTAACTGATATTAAAAAGTATCACAATGTTATGGTGAGTTTGAATACCACACGTCCTAACAGAAAGCGACACAGGAAAATAAATATTGTCTACTTGAAATTATATAAATTATATGATTCTTTCGCTATCGTTTATTTTTCGATTCGAAAAGTACTTCTTTTACTGAGGTTTTATTTTTCATTCGATTTACCTCACAGAGTTTTCTATAAATAAGTAAAAAAGAACAGTTGGAACTACAAGGTAACCTAAGTAATATTTTGAAAACACATTAGAATAATCTAGAAAATATACAGGCAGCAAACCTCCTGCATACAGATAAAAAAAAAATCACTAGCTTTAAAAAATAGAAAAGGGTGCAACACCGGATTGTATCTTCTCACCAGATTTATTTAACCTATTCACTGAAGCGATTCGGAGAGAAGTTATACCAAAACTCTTTATTGTCGGCCAGTCTAAAGAATCTCAAATATACACAAGAAAATTATTGATAGAAGACACAAAAAGGAAAGCACAAGAACTCATACAGAACATAGTGAAGAAAAGTAAGAGGAAAGGATTCAACATTAATTGCAAGAAAACCGAATACATGATTCTTAGCAAAAGTATGACACCAACAGTCAATTTACAAATTTCAAATTCCAAAATCAAACAGGTACAACAATTTAAATATCTGGGACATGTTTTAACAGCGACATTGAAATCAGAAGGATCATTTGGACAAAGGAAGAAGCCTTCCAGAAACATAGCAATGAATTAAGAAAATGGAAAGTTTACTTAGAATGAAATAAAACAGTACCGAATTGTTACGTTTTATAATTAATTCCTGTATGTTAGTGAATGCTGGACAATCTCCTCAGAAGTGAAGAAATTTTAACAAATGGGAATGCAATCCTCCCAAATTAATTTGAGAATACCAGCAAATAAATAAGTGATCAATGTAGAGAGTTTGAGAGAAAAAAGGATACAAAATGGACACATAGATTTTCTTTTTTTAAGCGTTTCAACCCAAGCCAGGCGGGAAGCAAGGGGTTACAGAGTGTTGGAGCGAGAGCAAATAGGAGTGATAGAGAGAAATATAGTGGATAGACCAAGGCATCTGGAGACGTCGATTGACATTACATTTGAATAGTTGGAGATTATAGCTATCAGGGAAACAGGAAAAGGGGAGGAAGTTCAACAGGCGTGAGGTGAGAAACATGAAGATATTGGAGTAATAGAGATGGCTACATTTAACAGTTTCGACAGTGAAAGGGTGTGAGTGAGATGCCAGACAAGTAGAACGCTTAGATTCATGAAGTCTGAGAACCAGCAAAAGCAGCGCATCGGAGCAATTACTGTGAACGTATCTGTAAAAATACCGAGGGAGACGACTGCACGTCTTTGAGCGAGCAACTGCAGACGAGATGCCCGATCAGGGCCAATAACTTTGCATATCTGTCTCTGGAACTTATCAAGTACCTTGAGACAAACAGAAGAGGCACCGGACCATATATGGCAGCAATACTCAATGCAAGGGCGAATGGTTGATTTGTAGATTTGAAGGATCGACTCCAGCGAGAAAAATTTCCTGGCACGGCACAGGGAGCCAACTTTCCTTGCGGTGGACGAAAGCAATGGACTCAATGTATTTGTTCCATCTCAGGTCAGCACTCAATATGAGACCGAGTAGTCGCAAAGAGGAGCTCTCGAGAAGTTGAGCATCAGATATTCTAATGGGTGGCAGATATGGTTCTCTGTGATGAGTAATAGAGAGCAGTTTTGTTTTTGAGGCGTTAAAGTTAACCAGCCAATTCCTCCCCCAGTTCAAATCGATTGAAGGTTCTTTTCGAGACGAACGGCTAGGTTAGTTTTGTCAAAGACACTAGATTTGTTTTTGAGGCAGGGGTAAATTTTAGTGTTCTCCGCGTAGATGCCTACTTGGGAATCTATGACGTCAGGAAGATCGTTGATGAAGATAAGGAACCGAGTATAGAGCCTTGGGGAACACCTGCCTTCGTGTGATAGGAGGTGGCAGAGAATCCGTTGAGAACGACCTTCAATACACGTTTTGACAGGAATGATTGTATTGTCAAACAATCGACGTGAAATTCCATAATCTTGAAGCTTGCAATGAAGGCCGGCATACAAAACCCTATCAAATGTTTTGGAGATATCTAGAGTCACGGCACGAGCTTCTCCGTTATTATGAAGGGCTTGATAAACAATTTCCGTGATGGTCATAAGCATATCAGCTGCAGAACGGTCAAAGCCGTAACCATAATGTTTGTTGGAGAGAAGATCTTGGGATGTAAGGTGCTTAACCACTTCGGTGTTGATTAAAGCTTCGAAGATTTTGCTGAAGAGCGTTAGGAGACTGATAGAACGGTAATTAGAAGGGTCAGAAGGACCACTAGAGTTTGTGAAGACAGGAACAACCGAAGAGAAGTTCCAACAGTCTTGAAAGCAAGATCCATTGAACCAGTAGTTATATAGAGGACTAGTTCAGGCGCACATTTCTTCAGGACAAATGGTGGTATCCCATATCTACCACTAGCTATGTGGGGATCTATTATAGATAATGCCCAATACCGTTGACGGGACAATGTGCAGCTCGTTCAATAGAGCCTCAGTTCTAAGGGGGAAATCGGGTGTGGATACACCGGAAGAGTCGAGCGTCGAATTGAATGAGAATTTCCGAGCAAAGCATACAACCTTGTCAGCAGAAGATGTCAGAACATCGAACTGCTTGAACAAAGGAGGTATAGAGGGTTTGCAATTATTAAGTACGCCCGTTGGAGCCGAATTTGCGAGATACAATACGTTCTTTCATCCGAGCAGCAAATAATGATTTTGCTTCATTGAGGATACGCTTACACTCGTTACGTTTAAAGACAAAGAGACCTCTATTGCAGTCAGACATGTCACTGCGATATAGTTGGAAGAAATAGTTCCTATGGGCAATGGCAGCTGAGTAAGCAGCTGAGACCCAAGGGGAGGAGCGTAGCCAGATTCTACGTAGCCAGATTTGATGGCGTAAAAGGTTTTACGAAAGATAGCAAGAAGACAAAATTTATTAAGGGCTACAAAGAGTGCTTCTGCATTCATTGTGACATCATCAGTATTATAAATTTGCAGCAGCTTTTCCGTTCTGTCTTGATATATTTCTGTTTGATTTTTCCATGATTGATCCAACATATGCCCATCTAGTATCTTTACATTTTTTTATCATAACTAGATTCTTTTGACATGAGTAATAGCCATTGTTTTTCGTATTCTCATCTCACTATCATTTCGAATTATTCTTTAATTTTTGCGATGTTTATAGACATTTTCGCCATATTCAATATTTCATTTCTCTCATTCATTGATGCTGCAATATCTTCATTCTCATTTGATGTTATATCTTCCTTGAAACATAATCTTTATACACGTGAAGCACACTAAATACATATAACATATCCAGAACCTCAAAGTATATTATACAATCTCAATCTATCAGATATTCACTTGTAAATAAATAAGTTTAATATAATATTATGGAGCCAAGCTATCAGAAATAATCACATTTCTATTTTCTTTTCAGATCACGTAAGATTAAAAGCGCTCCAGATCATAAAAATCTAAATGAAAAAAAAAAAACAAACAAAACAATTTATTCAATTTTATGAATGCTTTTCTTTTTATGATTGTCATAAAATCAAAATTTTTTTTTTTTTAAAAAGAAATTCGTAATCCGAGGTTCGTAATCTAGATCAATACATGAATAAAGAAAACCAGATTATGAATTTCAAAAGTTTTTTCATAATTATTTAACATTTTAAAGAAAACAATTCATACATGCATATTTCTTTTATCTTGCTTAGTGTTATAAATTTACAATGAACTGTCATAGAAAACTGAGCAATTCTAATAAAGTTTATTAAGAATGTCCCGCATTTGGAGTCGTTAATCTATATTAATATGGAAAAAAAAAATATTCTGACAATGATTGCTTCTGGTCATAATAAATAATATATATACTGCACCAGTATGATAACGCCTGATAAATTCTAACATGAAAATAGTATCATTGTCTTCACAATCTGCCAAACTCATTTGCTTAATACCAATCGTTAGTTTTCTTTTTGGACATCTTTGTTATGAAGAATAAAACTTCCGACATCAATATTTACTCCTTTTTATAGCTAGCTTGGACGTTGAGGTTCTTTCATTTACCAGGAAGAGACAGCCGTACATTTTTAAATCAACACCTGAGAATATATTTTCGAACTAATATATTTTAACACTTATCACATTTTACAGGTAGTTTTCCTAAAATTTCTATGATACTTTATTTAAGGATATCTTCTTTAATCAAGTTATCTACCTATTCAATTATTTAGACAGGAATTTTTTTTAATGAAAAATTCGTTAGCGTATTAAAAAAATACGATTTTGATACATATTCTTTTAAACGTTTGATTTTACAATAGAGAGATATCTAATAAATGAAAAGTTATAAATGCATTAAATACCCGTTAAAATGAATGAAACATAAAATGTAGACTTATGAATATAAAATACCTGGATTTCATATTTCTGAAATATTCTCTTTTCGCAGTTATTTTATTTGTATTATTGGTGGCTGAATACACACTAGAAATTATTCTTTCATAATAAAAACATCAGATAGTCATTCCTATACACGTTTTATATTGTATCTGATATCGGTAGAGAGGTCTAAGTTTAGTTTGATTACCAAACTTAAAATAAAAAAAAAACCTAGCCGTCATGAATTTTCTAAGATTGCAAATTTCCAAACGCGGATACCTAATAATTACAATATAACCTACTATCAGTATTTTTTCTTCACTTTCAATATTTAACTGAGAGAAGATGCAATTCTTGTATACAAGAACAATATATCGTTCCCTTCTGAAGAGAGATAAGCTGTTTTGTTGAGATTGATGTAGATGAGATTACATACTGAATCATAAAGAAAGGCTGGAATGTAAACAGGAAAAAACTAAGGTACAGAGATCATACGCCGCTACTCCTCAATTAATGACCGCGTTGTGTTCAAAGGACGTCGCATAACGAGTCAGTCGCTAAACGAGTCAGTTGCTAAACGAGTCAGTCGGTAAGTGAATCAATGTAACTCCGGAATTCCTGGGATATTACACGTGTAGCAGGTTTGGGTCAATGAAGTTAAGATGGATTTATATACTTATCCTACCATTTCTAACATTAGTAATTTACTCCTAAATGTTTATGAAATTCAGTAATGGACTGAATAATAAAAGTAATCAAGAAATATTCTCACTATATAGATTATTTTTTGTGTATTTGATGCCTTTTGAAGAAAGAGAAAAGCAAACACGATCGAAATTTTCATTAAAAATAATACAATACCGACCGGTTGGATTTATTCTTTATAATTTATGAATGTTTATTTGGTCAAATTATCAGTGGTCGTTATACAAGTAAATCGTTAAGAGAGGATTGGCTGTCATCGGTCTGAAAAAAGGAAAAATAATAACTTGAACCACATATCAGGCCAATAAGAATAGATATACCTGTTTAAATTTTTACAAAGGGAAGTGGGTTCAAATTAATCTCAAATAGTCTTTGATGACACATACGACAAGGTGAGGCACATAGATTTGTTACACAGGGTCTCCTGTTATGCAATCAACTCGAAGCTTATTCTCAATTATAAAACCATTTATAACAGGTTAATCCCTGAAGGTAGTTATTAACGCCAAGTCCTCCGAGGCCCTGACGGTCAACGCAGGCGTCCTTCATAGGTCACTTCTCGGACCAACCCATTTTCTTATTTACAAAAATTATCTACCTAAGAATATGCTTCGATCATTTTCAAACGACTATGCTGATCATACGACTATATCTAAAAATCTTAGCGATAAGATTTTGGCAGCTGAGATCTCTTCCGATTTAATACTAACTTCACACTGGCGGGGTGGAAACTGGCTGGTTTTATTCAATGCCTCTAAAGCCAAAACGGTTACATTCAATCACCAGCGATCAGAACTCGAACTCCCGCCACTCAATATGAATGGATGTCCTCTCGAAGAGGCCACGTACATTTGAGAGGATATCGAGACACAAATTCACACCCGACCACAAATGGTACGCCTACATACGAACTATCACTAAAGGTGCAGGTAAAATAAACGGACCCCTGTAACGCTACAGTATGTACCAGTTTTCTCATATTATTCTCTAACTTTATGCGACTCACATCAGGTCGAAAATTAAGTTCTGCTGTCAGGTTTGGGCGGGAGATG
The DNA here is from genome assembly GCA_903632075.3 of Acanthosepion pharaonis. NCBI lineage: Eukaryota > Metazoa > Mollusca > Cephalopoda > Sepiida > Sepiidae > Acanthosepion > Acanthosepion pharaonis. The sequence goes on from CAHIKZ030005616.1 coordinate 1,578,877, forward strand.
CCCACAATTCTCTTTAAAGTTTTGATATAGTTCAAAAGGGTCTCTGTGTCCCTGGAGAAGAATTCATTTCCAACCTCCAAACATTCTCACAGACGGGATGTAGGATTCTCTCATTGCTCTATCGTTACTACCATGGGAATTGCACAGGCGATCTTTGCTTCTAGGTTACACCAGGTCTGACAATCAAGGCTATGACCAGCCATGTAACTTACATCGTGACAAACCACCGATTTCCCTCCGTGTTCCATCGGCGAGAAGTAAGTTGCACTCAAACTGCTTCTTCTCGCGAAAAACTTCCAGATGGAACAGAAGCTAAAGAGTATTTTCCCCGGGCAATACGATAATAAACTGTTCAAGCCTAGAGTAACTGTTATCTTCCCCTTCCATCCATATAAACTACCCTTATGTAACCCTCTGACTCCAGAGGATCCAGGGCATAATACAGGGTGACGATTACTATAACAAATAAAGATATGAAATGAGTCGTCTACAGCATCCACGGTTGAAATATTTAGAAGGAAGTAAGTAAATTTTTATTAGATGAATTATTGTAAACTACTATTAATTTGAATATTCGTCGAATATTCAAATATATATATATATATATATATATATATATATATATATATATATATATATATATATATATACTCACACGGAAAGATTCGCTTGTGCACTCTTGGAAGATAAGTCCAAATTTGTGAAGGATGACTATCACTACTAACATTACACAGCTTTTCCACTTCCACGAACTGAGCACTGTCAGTCATTGGCGTGTTTATTAAAAATGTTTAGTAATCTGGACTTATACTGGGAAAATACTAACATGATGCATTGTAGATTATAGATATTAAGCATAATAAAAGAATTTATTTTTTTTTAACATATACAGTGAGCTGATACTGAAAGAATTAAATGTTCTACGAGAATTCGTTATTGGTGGCTATAATCTTAGTTATATGATAGTCAGTTCACACTGTTTTGGTAGATTTAGAACAATATTAATATACATGTTTAATTCATTATAATATAAAATATGCAAATGACATAATATTAATATAACAATCAGAAAGGAAATTATAAGAAATCGTGAAGAAAATAGTAAAGTGAAATGAGAAGGACGAAATATTTATAAAAGGAAATAATATACGAATAGTCAGCAAAAGAAACGACCAAAATTGCGGAACACCTATTGGAGACACGGAATTGAAGCAAGTGCGAAATTTTAAATATATAGGAAATATTTTAATGTAGAAGGGAAATGTAACACCGAAATTCGAAAGCGTATTGGAATAGGGAATGGTGCCTTCCAAAAGCTAAGCCAAGCATTAAGAAACAAGATAAAATATTTTAAAAAAAAAAGAAAAGATTACCGAAATGTTAATATAATATCGGTTCTCCTATTTCGCATTGACTGCTGGACAATCTCGTAGATAAAGTAAACACATGAGGAAACATAACTTTAGACTTGCAGAATGATAATGATAAAACCGTGGCCTGAGTAACGATGATATTTGAAAGAAAATGGAAGCAGAAATGTCACTTCTAAGTAAATTAAGAACGAGACAGTGGACATTTTTAACACTGATAATGAGGAAAGACGATTTGGTTAATCCGATACACAAAGAATATATTCAAAGTAAGAAGCAACTGAGGTGAACTACGAAGGACGATACTGTTTACATTATTCGGACTATTGTCCTCCCTTTGTCGCCATGTTTATCACAACGCTTCGGCCGTTGTATGCTCCGGCCTTCTTCAGGTTGTTGGAATGTCGAACTTAAACCTTTATTTCACTCACTAGGGTAGACTGTTCTAGTCCCACGTGCCATGACTAATGGATGCCAGTTATCTCCTGTTAATTCCCCTCTCAAAATTCTCCAAAGTATTAAACAGGTATTGAATTTACACTCTTTGTATTTACACTCTAACGCATTTATCCACTGTGCCAAAGGGGAATTAACAGGAGATAACTGACATCCATTAGACATGGCACGTGGAACTAGAACAGTCTACCGCAGTGAGAGAAAGAAAGAGTCCAGTTCCACATTTCAACCACCTGAAGAAGGCCGCAGCGTACAACGTTTTGATATACATGGCGACAAAGATGAGGACAATAGTGTACATAATGCCTCATCTCAGAAATATAGGCAGATGCGAATAATGAATTTGTCTAAATAATAGAACAGGGAAATAGAGAATTGCAAAAAGGCAAAGACTCTTAAGAAGTACAAAGGGCAGGAGGTTGGGGAGAGCCCTGATCTCCAACGTCGTTAAGGGAAACGACACGGAAAAAGAAGAATATATATGATGATGACGATGAAAGTAAAGTATTTGAAATCTATCTGTCGCCTACTTTCGATTATTTGGTTGGTCGCGACAAAATTTATACGTTTATCTTCGTACACCTCTTATCGACAGTTTTCTGCAAAAATTAAATCAATACATCATTAATTCTGCTAATAAATGGATAGGAGGACGGGGGGATGGCGTGAAATGAGTAAATTAGTAGAGACAGTTAGATTAACATAGACATGCAACATTTAGGGGGGAGGGTTATTGAATGAAGTGTGTATCGTTCTTGATAAAATCCGATATTACGTGATTATACTTTAATAATTTGTATATTCCCCCGTGTGTACATGTATTTGGAAATACACACAGTTCCTATTCATGTAAACTGTGATTCGTCGAACTGCTATGCGAATTTAACAGTTTTATCGAAGACGTTAATTTGAAAACGTGCGTTGAAATTGCAATTTGTCTGTGTCACACATTCAAATTGAGTTTTTTTTTTCTTTTTTACTGTTGATAACAAATTATTCATTAAAGTTTCAATAAATCGACATAAATCAACTTTTTGGTCATCGAAATCTGTATAATTCAGTATAATTTTTCTCGTTTATTTAGCGCTTATCAGTCATATCAAACGAATAAGCTGGAAATAAAACAAAATGATTAAGGTAACACATTTAATATTTTGCAATTCTCTGAGAAGAGAACGATTTAATAAACTAAACTAAACATATTTAACAATATTTTGACCGTTGTCTTATTTAATATATTCAAAAGTTGGGTACAGTATTAAAAGATATAAAAATACCCCCCCAAAAAAGTCTCCGTAAAAAACGTCGTTTTTCCTGAGAAAAACGGATGTACTGGTAAACAACGCGAAAAATATAATGAAACAAAGTCAGCGTGAATGGAATGCTACAGAAACGTGTGTAACATGAAAGGGACAGTGCGCATCTTGAACATTTAATTAGTAATTAGTTATCTCGTAAAATTATTTAACTACTTTAGCATATATATCTAATGGGAATCTTTGATTTTGTTCATCCTGATATTTTGGATTTTAGTAATTTGCATATATCATTGTCTTCCTGTGTTTTAAATGTTTGAATTCCAGCGGATTCTTATATTTTTTCGCAACATAAAGCTTAACGGGTTTGTCAAATTTATAATTGTGCGTAATAAATCTATCTTGACCTACTCTACCAAGAAAAAAAGCAATATAAAATTATCAAAAAGGATGTCAGTTCTCTATAATGAATGTGTGGCTTACTTACAAAGTTTATTGTCCTCTTAGTAACGCTCTCCGGAAAAAAAAAGATAAGGCCTTCGACGCCATGACAGAATATGACAATTTATTCACTGGGCAATAAGTAGAAAATACAACATTCCACGGGAGAATTTGTACAAATACAAACCAAATTTTGTTATATTGAAGGGAACTATGTCCTGTGAAATCTTCCAGTTCAAACAGATAAATCAACACAACCCAATAAACGAGATATAATTGTAAAATATTATAATATTGAATACTCATTGAAGAACCAATCCAAATTCTTCAACCTAAGTACAAATATCTAGAAATAATATTTCAGATGCTATCCTCTCTGAAAACTCCGACAAAGTTAATTATTAAGTGTGAACGAGAAACCATCGAAAAGAAGGTAAACAACTATATTTCTCGTCTGCATGTCGAAGTTAATTTTGCAGAAATGCAAATGTTTGCAGTTATGGGCACTACGCATTTAAGCAGGAAAATGTTACGAGGCCCAGTACTGGGATATGCATGCACATTTGCATATAATAACAAACACCAACACATTTTGCAGTGATTCCTGTGTCATATTTTAAGACTGTTCTGTGATCTTACTGAATTGTAGACTATGCATTTCAGGTGAAAATAAACTTTACATGTACATGCGCATACTAATATACACAACCATAGGACATCATATTATTAAGCAAAATGATGCTAAAAATACCAGCTTCATATCCGACCCATTTGCCAACAATCAGAATCTGTTGCATTGCAACCTCTTGATGTTTCAAGTTGAAAATTGGAGGCAGTTCCTACTATAAACAAGAAGTTGGATAACATCGATAATAGTATTACATGACTTTTCCATTGCTTACGAGCTTACCCCGATTGAGCATGGACCTATATGTCTCCTACGGTGCTGGGCATCATGCAATACATTTAGATCTCTTTCTAACCACCAGTCCTGAATAAACGTTCCATAAGTGAATGTGTCAGTTGTACACACTGTTTACAAGAATAGGCATGAGTTCTCATCCCACTTCACAATATCGACCTAAACGTCTCTTAGGTATAATCAGCATATTTATCCTATCCTCGACAACGATGTCATGGAAATTCAGGCCAATGAGCTGAGCAGACCCATTCTTTTAATGTCTATATATGATCTCTTGTTGGAAACGAAAAAAAAAATTGTTTCTCACTTCCCTGTATGGATGTAAATTCAGAGCAGTCGTCTAAGAGCACCCATTCTACACAGTTATGTAAGCCATAGTTCGAGAGGGGAATAGATAGTGTTACGCATTTACCAGGGGTTTTTGCTTCTTAGGGACGTAATAGATTCGGACAGAACTGCCTGTTTAAATGTCGATACATCGTACGATACCACATATCTTTGACATTTATTTTATTGAAACATAACTTTTCTTTCTTTGACTGACATCAAAGAAAATAAATCATTATAAATGAAAACGAAAAAGAAATAGAAACTTTTAAGTATAGTTTCTATTGAATTATTATGTACTTTAATGAGGTGATGCCAGTATGTAATTTCATCGCGTCTACTGGACATTACTATAAGCACCATGATTCTTAAGCAGATTATATACAATATATGTCTTCGTTCTTTCTTGTTATTCACCTTTTCAATAGAAATGCTTCATAAAATGACACACTTCAGCATCTCACCTTCGTTAAATTACATATCTAAAACTAATAAAAAAAGAATATTAAATTAAGGAAAGATATCTAGACAAATATTTCCCGACTTATTCAAAATATTCGTATATTGTCCACACCTGAATCAGGGCACGCATACTTTTCAGCTAACCGAGTAAAGACATTAGGTGTCTGTCTCCAGAATTACAAGAGACATTTAGATTAGTAGATTAAATCGTCATTTTCAAAAAAATATCCTACTGACAACATTCTGCCATACATGAACAGATGCAGTCAAGTTCATTTCTTAGCCAATAAAGATTTCAAAAGCGATTATTTGTTGGTGTGTGTCTTTGATAATTTTCACACTGCGGGCCTTATTTCACTGATAAAACGTTGCTAGCATCAGGACTTCCATATCGCAATGACTATGAGAAATTTCCTAAAGGTTTACAATGATTAGCCAAACCAAATCACACCATCACAACTATGAGCCGACATCTCATGTTCATGGTGGTAGTTTATACGATTCTCGTCGAGATTACTTTGTAAGTAATGGGTTTCAAGAAGACAGCTTCATTCACAGAACTGTTGCTTCATGGAACAGATACCAGTGTGGATTCCCCCATAGTCACTAAAATATTAACCCACTTCATTTCCAAGTTCAACTGTTATTTATCCTTCTGCATCTTCCTACTTTAAAAAAAGTCCCACTTAGTAAACTTCTACCCTTGGTCTTGCATTGTGTGTAATAAAGTAAAAATAAAAAAAAAAAAAAAAAACAAACAAAAAAACAACTGTGGTTTAAATAAGTGGTAGTTATGGAATGCCAGATGAATTGTACCGTTAAAGATGAATAAGTTTATTTAGTAATAGCAGCATGGCCCGGCGTTGCCCGTGCTTGATTCAAAAATCGTACGACTAATACTGCAATCTCTATCACTTGACTTAAAATATTTTTGCCCTTTCTTGCCTTTAAAGGAGTGCCCTTTGCCATGTTGATGTTGCTACATGCCTTACTTCTTACCTATCTCACACTGCGAATTTTTTCTAAGCTCTATACTAAACATTAAATCTGTTAGGAAAAAAGAACTAAACAAAATGAACACAAAACGATCAGCTTTCAAAAAAGGACTCGTAACTGGAAAAACCGAATGAAAAAACAATCTTAACAACAAATACTTTTTCACACGCAACCCAGTTCTGCGGAATCAGAATCAACGTTGAGTTTAAGCAAGCGAATGAGCCAAATGGAGTAAAGTGCCATGCAGATTTTAATTTTTCCCACTCGTGACGAATGCAGCTATCGATTTTTTTTTGCATGCTTGTTAACATTCGTGTCAGTCAGCTGTTAACTTGCCAATAGAATCTTCCTGCCTCTTCGTGGCAGCCATCTATTGGCTCTCACTCTGACCAGTAGAAAATGTCCGCAAACTACATGAAAACTGTCGTAAAAGCATGAACAAATCGATTATTTACACTATCGATGGGAGTTGGGAAATGCAAGTCGCTCTTGGCCTTTCCGCTAACTTGGAGCATGTGCATGTAAATTTTTGTGCAAATCCATCGGAAATTGCGGCCGTGCATTCGTTACACACACACACACACGCGCGCGCACACACATACATACACACACACACACATCTTGCCTTTTATAGATAGAGATTAATTAATGGGAAATATACCCCGATGTTAATTAATCTAATAAGATACATGAAGACATCCATGCAAGAAAAGGCAAAAATCTTTGTGTAAAACAGACATTATGATCATGCTAGTCTGAATCATTTTTTGCAACTAAAATTTAAATCACCTTCGAAACGCAATAATTACGCGATATCCTCTTACTTTTAATCGTATGTTGGTTAGTCCACAACCTATGTCTCCCCGGGGTATTGCAACTTAGAGGCATCACGTAAGACATTTAGGAGATGGTTGAGGGCCAGTGATGCCAGTCTTCTACTAGACGCAGCGTGCCAGACATCGAAGTTAATACCTATATCCAGAGGCCATTACTCCCGCTTTCTTATGTGTATTTGCAATTTAAATTAGTATGTTTTCTTAATCTAAATTATTCTCCTTAATTTACACAAATAGTAGAACGTTAGCATTTCAAACTTTTGAGTATTGAAGAATTTACAAACTTTCCGGAAAATAATAGTTCCGTTCCTTATATTTGCTGCATTCAATTTTGGGTGCGTGTAGTGTGGGAGGTTTAATGATTAGAAGGTTTGCCTCATTTGATCAATTACAACTAAATTGTAAATGCGATCCTCACAGGGTGCACCATATTTTCCATACTTAGAAAATCGCCGCAACACTCATTAGTTTCATTCATGATTTTGCATTGAAATATGCGTTTTTACGAATAGAATTCTAACGTTTAACTAAGAGAATATTTAAAAAAAAAACCGCGTTGTGACACTATTTATAAAATTTTATTAAACTAAAAAATGTGTCACTACCTACCCTGATGATGGGTAATGAAAGCCGGAATTTTTTGCCATTTTATTTTCACTTTTTCTAGCGAAAAGTACTTTCTGGACGGATTCTCCATCTTGTTTGATGATGATAATTCCTACTTTTAAATCGGTATAACACATTACTCTTTTTCAATAATCTAAATAATTATACACACTGTGTGAATTTTACACACATATCATAAGTGCTTCCTCTCCTAGTGCTACAGATTTTTTCCTTTGAAATACGTGCTGAGTTTTAAGATACGAGAGAGTTTCTGTTAAGTATCACCTAGTTGGAACGGCGTCAACCAGGCTTCAGGAGTATTTTAACTCGCAGTAGACGTGTTCACATATATATGGAAGGATCTCTGTTGTGTTGTGTCTTTTTTTTACTTTATTTTGCAAAATTCATTTAGTGACATCATGGGGTCGAAGAAAGTGAGTGTAAAAACTAGTGTTGAAAAGCCAAATAATATGACTTCTCTTGAGTTAATATAGGGAAATTATTAACAAAACATGAGAAAGTGGTACAATTAATCGACTATGACCATCCTACAACGACCATGAGTAATATGTAAAATTCAAATAAATAAATGAGTTTGTAGTAATGGATAAAATGCAAATGTTTAAAAAAATAAAAAAAAATGTAATGAAGTTAATCTTAAGTATCGTAGACTTGGATAGCTTTTGTTACGCTAAGTAAGCAGTTGTAAGGCTAGGGTAGGTGATACCGGGATAGGTTAGCTATTCTTATGCTAAGTTAGCTATTGCTAGGTTAGGGTAGCTGTTCTTAGGCTAGGTTAGCTGTTGCTACGCTAGGTTACTTGTCGTTAGGCTAGGTTAGCTGATACTAGGCTAGGTTAGCTGTCGTTAGGCTAGGTAGGCTGTTTCTAGACTATGTTAGCTGTTGCTACGCTAGGCTAGTGGTTGTTAAGCTAGGTTGGCTGGTACTATGTCAGTTTACCTTTTGTTATGCTAGGTTAGCTGTTGTTAGGGTTAGTTAGTTGTTGCTAGGTTACGTTAATTGCTCCTATGCTAGGTTAGCTGTTGGTACGTAAGGTTAGATTTATTTTGGTTACGTTAGCTTTTGTTAGGCTAGGTTAAATATTACTAGACAATGTTACCTATTGTAAGGCTAGCTGTTACCAGGCTAAGTTAGCTGTTGTTAGGATAGGTTAGGTATTACTAGGCTATGTTAACATTTACTAGGCTGGGTTAAATGTTGTTACGCTAGGTTAATGGAATATGTTAGCTGTTGCTAGGCTAGTTTAGCTGTTACCAGGCTAGGTTAGGTGTTGTTAAGTAAGGCTAACTGTTACTCGGTTAGGTTAGCAGTTACTAGTCTAAGTTATCTGTTGTTAGTTTCGGTTAGCAGTTGTTAGCCTAGGTTAGCTTTTCAAGGCTAGATGGGCTTTTGTTAGGTTAGGTTAGATGTTAGTAGGTTAGTTAGCTTTTACTAGGCTTGGTTAGCTGTTGTTTGGCTATGTTATATGATACTAAGCAAGGTTAACTTTTGTTAGGCCAGTTTAGCTAATGGTAAACTTCATTAGCTCTTACTAGGCTACGTTAGCTGTTGTTACGGAAGCTTAGCTGTTACTAGGCTAGGTAAACTGTAGTTACGATTGGTTATCGGTTATTAGGCTATGTTCGCTGTTACTAGGCTAGGTTATCTGTAACTAGGCTAGGTTAGCTTTTGTTGCGCTAGGTTAGCTGATATTATGCTAGGTTAACTGATGTTAAGCTAAGTTATTTCTTATTATGCTTTGTTAACTCTTGTGAGGTTACGCTGTCTGTTACTAAGTTTGGTTAGATTTTAAAGGACTAAGTTTGTCGATGTTAGGCTAGGTAATCTGTTACTAGTCTAAATTAGCTGTTGCTAGAGTAGATTAGCTGTTACTAGGCTAGATAAGCTGTTGTTAGGTTAGTTTAGCTTTTATGTTGTTACTTTAGCTGTTACTAGGCTAGGCTATCTGTTAATTGGCTAGGTTAGCTCTTGTTACGCTAGGTTAGCTGATACTAGGCTAAGTTAAATGTTGTTAGGCTAGGTTAGCTTATAATATGTTAAGTGTTACTAGGCTTGGTTATCTGTTGTTACGCTAGTCTAGCATTTACTAAAATAAGGTTAGCTATTGTAACGCTATGCTAGCTGTCACAGAGACTATTTAACTGTAATTAGTCAAGGTAAACTGTTGTTGCGTTAGGTTAGCATTTACTAGACTAGGTTATCTGTTGTTAGTCTAGGTTAGCTGTTACTAGGCTAGCTTAGGTGTTGTTACTCTAGGGTAGGTGTTACTAAACAAGGTTAGTTCTTGTTACACTAGGTTAGCTGTTACCAGGCTAAGTTACCTGCTGTTAGGCTATTTTGGCTGTTACTAACCTAGGTTAGCTTTTACGAGGCTAGGTTTTCTGTAGTTAGGCTAGGTATTCTATTGTTTGGTTAGGTTAGCTATTGTCAGGATATGTTAGCGGTTACTAGGCTATATTAACTGTTACTATCTTCGATAAACTGTTGTTACACTAGGTTAGCTGTTACTAGGCTATGTTAGTTGAGGTGTGTTTAGGTTAGCTGTTACTAGGCTATGTTAGTTGAGGTGTGTTTAGGTTAGCTGTTACTAGGCTATGTTAGTTGAGGTGTGTTTAGGTTAGCTGTTACTAGGCTATGTTAGTTGAGGTGTGTTTAGGTTAGCTGTTACTAGGCTAGGAAAGCTGTTGTTACGCTAGGTTGTCTGTTGTTACGCTGGGTTAGCTGTTACCCGGCTAAGATTGCTATTTTTTGGTTAAGTTGGCTGTTACTAAGGTAGGTTAGCTTCAGGAAGGCTAGGTTAGCCGTTGTTATGCTAGGGTAACTGATACTAGGCTAGGTTACCTGTTATTAGTATAGGTTAGCTGTTGTTAGTCTAGGTTAGCTCTTAGTAGGCTAATAATTTGTTGTTAAGCTCGGCTAGCTTTGGTTAAGTGAGGTTAGCTGTGACTAGGCAGGTTACTTCTTGTTAGGCTATGTTTGCTGATACTATGCTATATTAAATTTTGTTAGGTTACGTTAGCTTTTGTTAGGCTCACTTAGCTGTTACTAGACTATGTTAACTGCCACTAGGCTAGATTATGTGTTGTTACGATAGGTTAGCTGTTACTAGCATAGGTTAGCTGTTTTTTATGCTAGGTTATCTGTTATATTTCTATTGAACTGTTAATAGGCAAGGTAAACTTTCGTTACGCTAGTCTAGCTGGTGCTATGCTAGGTTAGCTGTTGGCATACTAGGTTAACTCTACCTAGTCTAAGTTACTTGTTGTTACGCTTAGGTTATCTGTTACTAGACTAGGTTAGCTGTTGTTACCCAAGGTTAGCTTTTACTAAGCTAGGTTACCTGTTGTTATGCTAGGTTTGTTGTTACTAACCTCGGTTAGCTGTTACCAGACTAGGTTAGCTGTCGTTGGGCTAGGTTTGATAGGTTAGGTTAGCTGTTACCAGTCTAAGTTAGCTATCAAGGCTAGGTTAACTGTTAGTATGTCATGTTAGCTATTGTTACCCTATGTTTGCTGATACTCGGGTAGGTTAGCTTTTACTAGGCTAGGTTAGCGGTTACTAGGCTTGGTTATTGTTAGGCTCGGTAAACTGTTGTTAAGCTAGGTTACATGTTACTAGGCTAGGTTACCTGTCGTTAGGCTAGTTAGCTGATACTAGGCTAGGTTAGTTGTTGTTACGCTAGGTTAGCTGTTACCAGGCTAAGTTAGCTGTTGTTAGTCTGGGTAGGCTGTTACTAGGTTAGGTTAGCTCTTGGTAGTTCAAGTGAGCTGTTGTTATGCTAGGTTAGATTTTACACGGCTAGGTTTTCTATTGTTAGGCTAGTTTAGCTGTTACTAGTCTAGGTTAGCTGCTACTATGCTAGGTTATATGTTGTTAGGCCTGCTGCTGTTGTGCACCTCTCTCTTCCTTCAGCCGTTTGGAATATGACCAGTCGGAACGTCATGGCTAAGTTCAATTTAATTTTTTACAATTGTTTTATTTTATTGTTTTTAAACTACATTTTTTGTTTATTTCTTGTTTTTTGCTCGTAAGAAATCAACAAATACGAAAATTTGTGAGATTTTAGAAAAAGAAAATGGTTATTTTCCGTAGCCTGGAAAGGATCGATAATACTCCCATTGAAATTACAATGAGGAAAATTGATTTGAGATACGAATGTTTGAGATACGAGTTCAGTCTTGGAACGAAATAAACTCGTATCTCAAGGCGTTACTGTATTGATATTTGTTTGATGGATAAGTATGAAACTGTCTTCGTTCATTCAGTGCTATATGGGATGTCATTTGGTTTGTTTCTCCTCCTGACTGACGTGGCAGAGAAATATCCACAATATGCAGTCGTTATTTCCAGCGGTATTCAGTTGCCAACTAAAGCTATAGGCAAGGTAGACTGATTGCCAGCCAAGTCAACAGGACCAAGGATATCCTGTTATTTATTGGGAAGAAGAGAGGGATTCCTAACTTTCCATAAGTTATTACTCATAAGAAAATTTAAGAACTCAACTAGATTTCAAATTCGAATAAAATCACAGATTTTCCTTCCTAGCCATTACCTATCACAAGCTTACAAACGACCACCCATGAAGCTACTGACTAGAGTCAACGATGCTTTACTTCGTTTTACGGTCGATACTGGTGTTTAAACGTGATATGCTATTCCGACTGAAAAAGAAATAGCTCAAACTACTTCATATCTGCTTCAACATATATACTTTTTCGCATGTGTCTGCATAGATTTTCCCCCATATTCCATGTTTTTTAACATTGTGAAACAATAATTTAATTATAACTACCGTGAAATATGACCTACAGACAGTGAAGACATTTAATTGTTTCTAATATTCACTTAACGTTGAGGCTGACGCGAAAAAATCAATGAAATCTAAATAAAATAAATTAGTATCGGTTTTCTTAGTAATTTCCTTCTGGGAAAATTATGAAGATTTTCTCAGCCAAGCTTAGATGTGGCTCAAGTTCGAAGGTATGGGGCCACGCAGTGAGGGTCGAACTCACTATTTAGTCGTAATTGTTTCAACGAGACAAACATGCTGACTATTACACTACATTGAGGTGACCCCATTCTGGCATGACGTTATATGGAATTCAACTATTTTTCCTTATAATAATAATAATAATATTTAAATCGAAGAAGGAATTGAATGACAAATAATCACTTTTTCACTTCATTTTTTACATCTGTCTCATATATGGTTATTTCCTAAACTTGGCTTAGGTGTGACACAAGTGGAAAGTATGGACACCTAGTGAGGATAAAACTCACTACTCAGTTGTAACTATTCTACAAAGAAAATATTGCTAACCGTTTCATTTGGACGCGGTGAACGATCTTTATCATATATGTTTGCAGAGAAAGTCGACTTCTTCTTCTTCTTCTTCTTCTTCTTCTTCTTCTTCTATGTGCTGTGGCTCTTCAGGACATTGTCGATTCGTCTCTCCAAAATGCCCTGTCTTCGTTATCTCTTAATAAACTGTATCTTTCCGTTATCTATCGTAAGCATTGTTATCCATTTATTAAAGCTGGGTAGACAGGTTATTCGCCTTTTTCTACTGCCTCTCATGCTTTCAATCTCTCTTGTGAGTATTAAATTTTCCAAGCCTCTCTATGTGCCCTAAAAATATCAAGTATCTCGGCCAGAATGAGTATTTCCAATGAATAATTTATGGAACAACTGATCCATATTAAATCTCTCATTTTGCCTAAATATTTTCCATATATATATATATATATATATATATATATATATATATATATATATATATATATATATATATAATAAATTAATTGATTTAAAATATGTTTTTCGCTACACAGTTCTAACCATGTTTCAAAAATGGAAGATGAAAGCTTCGAACTTAATTTCGTAATTAATTTAAAGCCATTAGTTCCATTTCATATATATATATATATATATATATATATATATATATATATATATATATAGTGTTAAATATTATATTAAATATTATATAATGATATATGTTGTAATATTGTATAATTATATATCTTGTTAAATATTATGTTACATATAATATTCATATATATATATATATATTTATATATATACATATATATTATTAAATATTATTCTATTTTCAAATAACATTCAAATGAAATCTGTATTTTCTTCAGTAAGTTTAGATCATTACATTAATATACCATTTCTTTATTGTCGATTTTATAGTGATCATGTATAAAGTTTTCATGATATATTATTGTCTGATGTATTTATCAAATAGTTTGTTTTAAACTCTATCTAGTAATGTAAATCGTATTCATGCGTCTGAAGAGTGATTTTTATTTCTTTTCTATTGTGGAATTGTTATGCGGTAAATATATGCTTTTCCGAAGACACTTCGCATATCCATTCTATGTGGAGACTTTTTAATCGTTGTATTTCCTTATAGGAACGTTAATATTGAACCTTTGTAAATGATATCCCAACTTTATCACACTCGTCTGATGTGGTACGTGTGGAAGCAAGGTGAGAGAATGGAATATGGAACTTCTTTGAAAGATTGCTTCTGGTCTAGCTGAACGTTCTGTTTACACCAAAGTCACATATTATTGAATTTCAAATAAATTGATGCCAATAAAAGAAGACTGCATAAAAATATATCGGGTAAAAATAATTTTCTTGTCCTCGCTAATTAGTAGATGTGAGGAATTCTTTCATGCTGCTTTCGTTTTTCTTTCTTTTCTTTTCTTTACTTTTTTTTTTTTTGTTTTTCAAATTTGTAACAAGGCAATTTAACATTTTCTTTCCTTACGACGATTCATTCGTTTAAATTCAGTAGACTTTATATTACAAAACATTAATTTGTCAGCGACCAGACAAAGAAAAACAAACTTTCTTAATGAGTTGCGATGACGGGTTCAGAAAAAAAAACGCCATTATAGGTTTTGTTTTTGCTGTTGTTGTTGATGATGATGATGTCTTCTTCTTCTTCTTCTTCTTATTATTATTATTATTATTATTCGTGGTAGGAGTGTTATTACTACAACTACTACTACTATTATTGTTGTTGTTGTTGTTGCTCACACCGAAATAAGTAACAAGTAAACTTTTATTTAGCAATTCTTATTTGCTATTTATTCAGAATTCCAATTAACCTTTGCCCAGATTTCATTTGTTATCATTTTGTTTTTAATTTTTTATGATGACAATAAACAAATTTAGATCCACAGAAACGCAACAAAGCAAAAACATTGACTCTGATCTCATTGACAACGTAAATTATCAGTATTAATTGTGATAGCTATTAGTTTTTATTAATACAAATAACAATGACTATTTTGCGGGAAATATGTAGGCATTGCATTTTAATTAAGATCATGTGTAAATAGGTATGCTCGTGGTGCAGCGGTTATCTGAGTGGAAAGTATGATTAACCTTAATGAATGTCAGATTTAAACGTTAGCAGATTTTATAACATATTACACATTTACTTTCAAATTTCGTGTTATTTTTTATGCATTCAACTCCCGTTAATATACACATTAATTGTTAGTCACTTAAATTATGTTAATAATTCAATAATTACAGATACGCACGAAGGTGCCATGATTTGCCGTTCACAAAAAATTATGATTACATATATATCAAACGCGTGTCGTCAGTAATTACTCAGGGTAAGTAGCTTGCGAGCTTTATGTAGTAAATTAACATAAAATATTATGCATTTTATGCATAATAATCAGAGTAAGCTTCATAATTTCGTTTGAATTAGATGCATATTGTGCCAAAGAACTAAAATGCATTTGCTGATCTATTTTATTCAGGCCAAGCACTATCTATCTTACTAACCTAGACGGATCGTCTGTGGTATATACTCCAAACTTGAAAAGAGTTTTTCAAATTTGCCCTAAAAAGCTGTTCTTTGGTTCTTTAAATAAGAAAAACATTTTCTACATTGTTAAAAAACAAGTGAGACATTATTTCTAGAATATTTATTATAACGAAAACAAAGCATTCCATGATGAAATTTTGCTCACGTCAAAATAGCATCCTTCAACCTTAATTACTGCAACGAATATTTTTGACATTTGATGCCAAAATTTCGTAAAGTATATGTTTGATTTATTTATTTCATTTTTTTTCAATGATTCTAAGTGCTTTTTTTCATTTTTTTCACGCTTCTTTCAAGTTAATTCCAAGTTAATTCTGGTGGTCGCTTCAAAATGTCGACGGTAGTGTACATATAAACTAACACCATAAGATAATAAAGGAAGTGTTTCAACAAACAAGGGAAGCAAATCATAGAATATATAAAGCGAAACATCTCATTGTTCCACTTCCCTAACGATCTGATGAAAATAAGTAATATCAAACTTATGCAGTTTTTTTTCTTGGATTTTATTTAAAATATAACTAGAAACAAACGCAGTAGTGCTACATTGGATTAACGTCTAAATTAAATGTTTAGGCAACATATGTCTTGGGATTGATAGTGGAGTGGCTTCCCATTGCTTTCTCTAGTTAGCTGGCCGTTGATTCAGAGAGTTCCCCCGCCTTTTGTTAGGTCTTGTTTTTCGTCCAACTGGCTTGCTAACGAGCCGCCTCAATCGGAAGAACTTGGAGTCGGGTAGTCGATTTAGTCGCCGGCATTACGACTGGAATACTTACTGTTAAGATGAGGGTACAGCATATTTTTTTAAAATTAAGTATTAACTCATGTATATTTTCATTGCCTATTGTAAATTAATATGCGATTAACGAGCTGTTATTTACTCGCAGTAGTTACCATAATCACGTGTAACACAGATTTCATACAATATAAGCTTACATGACAATTTTTTCCTTTTTTTTTTATAATTTGCAAATTAACCTAACTGGTCTGGAATTTAAAATTAAAATTTGAAAAAGAAAATGAATAAATAAATAAAAACAGAATGAAAGACAGTTGCGTGGAAAAGCGATTATTTGTACTTACAATTTTAACCTGTTAAATCTTGTTAAACACGAATCAATTTGGTCATTTAGTGAAATGTAGTGGCTGACTTTAAAAAATAAGTGTCCCTTTCAATGGTGATTATGTGAGGCTTATATTTAATATCAAGAAGTGGCAGCTGATGTTTCTGGGGCACTAATTAGAAAAGAGGTCCTGGAGAATCTGATACTCACAGGTCGAATAGAAGGAAAGAGAGATAAAGAAAAGCAACATATGTCATACCTGGTGGGCTTAAGCATTTGGATGACAGAACGTAATCTGGTGGAGGTAGCAGAGGGATGAAATTAATTGAGAGCTACAAGGGATAGAGCGAAGTGGAGAGCTATGAACGTCTACGTCCTAAAAGGACAGAGTACATAAAAAAAAATGTTTGGCGCATCACGGAATTAATCAAGATTCGGGCTATCTCTAAACCACCGCTGACTATCACTTCTATATCTGACGGGAGATAATCAGCAACTGTGTTATACTTATCATTATCGCGCTGTCGTCACTCAGTGTATGCAATATCGTAACGTAAAAGGGGGAGGTAACCGCTATGTGCATCACTTCATTCTACTCAATCTTGAACAAGAGAAAATATAACCTTAATATCATACGGCACATTGCTAATAAGATTATAACTAACACCTGATCATTTTATCAACTATCTATTTTTTTTAGCTTAGAACAATACGTTATTTTGAAAATAGTGTCTTTATTAATAAGATCCGCCATATTGTATATTTGTAGGTGTGTCTATTTGCGCGCAATTATGAATATTAGAGTGCGCCGAAATAAAATAAAAGTAACAGTTAGGAAAATAGGAAATGAACAGGAACTGCGTATGATTTTTTTGTTTTTGCAATATGGTAAAATGCGTATTTCAGCTGTCATTTTACAAATATAAAATGTAATGTATTAACCGAATCATTGAAAAAAAACTGATGCAGTTGTCACACATTCTGTCAGAAGTGAATCTTTCGTTCTTAGCCATTACCTGACTTGGAATTACATGCATAAATGCATTTCTGAATTATTCTCCAGGAAATATAAGCTAAATCTTGCATACACGTCAATATTTATCTGCACATGTATGTCAGCATATGCATCTGAACAGAATGTCCTAATATTTTGTTGAAGGAAGCAATCTATCAATTTTCATGTCAAGAATATTTTTTATTTAATTTTGATTTAAACAAATACTCCCAAATAGACGTTACTTCTTTTCAAACGCACGTGCATTTTGTGGAGACTATCCTGTTATCAATTCGTAAGCTTTGTTTATTTTTACACAAGATCAAATGTACGGAGTAATCAATGAGCATAGGCCTCATATATACGTAGTAATGATGAAGTCAATAGTTTTGCTAAAATTTAACACGGGACATGTCGTTCAGGTGTTATTTTCATCAGTCTTCACAAGAAAAAAAATGATTTGTATTGCATGATAAATATTTGGTCAATATTTAATAACAGGATTCCTCACTGCGGACAGCATGTGAAACACATACAAACACAGACACACACATATGCTTGTGTGTGTGTGTGTGTTATGAAATGGAAAATGTTCGAATTTATTTTAAGACATATTTATACATTGTTTTTTATAGATACAAATATTTAAGTAAATGCTCTGTTTATAATAAACAGTATTAACAGCATTTGCCGGCATGAATGCCCGAGAAATTTTCATAGAAAATATGAGTCCTCGGACAGGACTCGAAACTGTAGCCTACACGGAACCGTCACGTAGCCTGACGTACTTTACAGATTTAGGCACAGGGGAGCGGTTCGGTTAGCAAAGTCGTTTTTACTGTTTTTAAACTACAATCCTCCATGATTTTCTTTCGTACATTCATAACTGCTCAATGCGTATCCAGATGCAAAACCGACGCCACACATAATGAAATGGACAAATTTTGACAATTATTTATAAAAAAAGAATGTATAAACATAAAACTGTCTTAAAATTGTTGTCGGACATTGTCCCCAAGCTATTAATATATTTCCATAGAAAATAGCATGACAAACCGGGTCCTATAGCTTTGAATGGCAACATTATTTAACATTGTAGCAAAATTACGTCTGTACCGAATATGATGTTTGCATGTCGTCTACTATTCTCAATTTGTGTTTCATGACCTCTTACGTATGATTGCTTACTATCTTTCGTTTTTCCACTTAGTTGGATCTTAGCGTAGGCCATTACAAATGGTTGATCTGAATGAAAACAAAACAAATTCTGCCATTATCTCCTCGCTTTTATTTTTCACCCCTTTTCTCTTCTTCCTTTTCTCGTAAAAAAAGGTTGTTTTTTTTTTAAAATCTCATTAAATTATCTACTCACGACTTATTCTCTAACGCCTGATGAAATGTGTTAATACGCATCGAAAGATGGCTGAATTTGTATAGCGTTCTTAAATGTTTTTGAGGTAATATCCTAAATTACATACACACACACACACACATATATATATATATATATATATATATATATATATATATATATATATATATATATAAAAGAAATAACCCTATTCTCTACACAGTTACATACCCGCATACATGCCATACTGAAATAAACTAAATGATCATATACTACCGAATAACACGCGATATTTACATGGCAAATAGACTAAACAATAAAACACAGCGTTTAAATCAAAGAGTCTATTGGTTGTAAATTAACAAAACCATGTTAAATATTGGGCCAAACATTGCAAACTACAATCCTACATATCTCGATTCTACATTCTGGAAAAAAATTGCAAATATACAGAGATTTCAACTTTCATGAGTAGAGATAGGCCTGTTACCAAGGTAATCAAACAAAGAATAAAATGTAGCTACATTGATATTTCCGCATCACTCAGCACATTTTAAAGAAAAATGTGTCTTCGACAACAAACGAATCGCCTCCAACAACAGCGTGGATCGTCAGTGAATCTTCGCTGACGATGAAAATCTTTCCTCAAACACGGATTCTTTAACTGTGAACAAATTTCTCAAACGATGTTTCCCAAAATGCATCTTACCAACCTAAAACTAAACGGATTCTTTGACCAAACCCAAAGCTTTGAACAGATAAATTTTTTCTCATATGTTTGTGAAATTTGCCTTCTTTAGATGTTCGGATTTTTAATATAAAATAATATGTATGACAAAATATCTAATATGACTGAGATAGATATGAAAAGACTTATAGATAAGTAGATGAATAAATATGAACAGACTGAGATAGATAGATATTGAGTTAGGTTAACAGATAGGTATAGAAAAAAAAAACTAAGACAGGTATAAATATATATATATATATATATATATATATATATATATATATATATATATATAGGAAGATGGCATAGTTTTTCAGGCCCAAATAATTTTGATCCTTACAAAGATAAAGTTACTGCAAAATAAACATTATATTGTAAAGTGCATACAGGAAACATTTAAAGCTATTTTGCATTTTTACCAGTTTTCCGTCTGCTTTTTATAGTGAAATGCTTGTTTTGCAAAAATCCATAACTACAATGGATAGACTAAAATTGTAAAATAATTATAACTCTGCACATTCGCGCTTTTTTTTTTTAAATCATCATCGCTGTGAATTTTAGATTTTATCGTAGTTTCAATAATATATATATATATATATATATATATATATATATATATATATATATATATGTGTGTGTGTGTGTGTGTGTGTGTGTGTGTGTGTGTGTGTGTGTGTGATCAAATTTACAGAAAGAGAAATTAGACTCTCGAAACAGAACTTTATTTCGGTATTTCATTCTGTCTGTGTATAAACGCTTGCTTCTCCTCCATTTTATTTAGATGACAGACATAAATAAAATTCTACATTTTTTTTTAAATGTTACTAAATTAATTATATTTAATACACAATAATTTTCCAAAAGTTCAATAAAATCTTATGATTCGATTATGTAGGTTTTAAAACATTCACGTTTATGTTTTCTTGCCTCCAAACTGATGATTTTATTGCTCCGACAACGGTATCGTTTTTCCAGTCTGAGTGGAAATGTAATGTCTTTCAATGTTTTATTTGAACTGAGTAAACATGTGTGCGTATTTGTGTGTTAATGTTTCTTTTGCTTACATGAAGTGGAAAAAGAACAAGTTAAAATATACGCACAGATATATTTTTATGCACAACATAATCGCATCCAAAATCTGTGACGGACAGGGTATCAGCTTTTTTATGGTAATATAGATTTATTGCTTGAAAGTATAGATAGATAAATTCATATTTATATAATTTATTTTCTTTGCCTAAAATAAAATTCTATAATCGATATTATATTATTAACTCAATTAAAGGGAAAAATAGGTCAATATCTATATGATGAAAGATATCTATTTATATCGTCGGAGTAAAAATATCCGTCTAATACAGATTCTGTTTCAAGGCTATTTTTTTAATATCTCGGTTCCTTGCTGGCGTTGTTTTGCAGGCCACTTAATTTCTTTGTGTCATTTCTTGATTAATCAATATTTTATAACGCATCACCACGATGACCAATACCACAGCGCTACCAATATATAAACAATCACATAAACTTCATTTATATTTGAAATATCGTCAACCTGACGCAGTGGTACGAAGGAAATGACAACATATTGACAATAACCATATTACCATTAATTCTGACATTACTTGATGCCAATATTAAAAACTACGCTAACAGATTTGATGCTGAAAAACTTGATAGTCATCATAACATAAGTATTATTGATATAGTAATGAAATAATGTTTTTTGGCCGGTATTACATTAATGCCATAGATACATATCATTTGTAACATAATCTTTGTCCAAAACATATTCAGATGCATCTCTTTGGGGAATGAAGTAATTAAAAGTTATGTCTTGGCTCGAATTAAATCTAATTTAATGATGGGGAAAATATTCGGATGGCTTGTGATAAGAATAAAAAAAGAAAAAACTTTTTTCCCAATGGTTTTACGATTTTTCAGAACCTATTTTAAACAATGTTGTTTCTTTTTTATGATTAATATGTATATTTTTTATATACTATATATATATATATATATATATATATATATATATATATGTTGATAGATATATATATATAATTAATAATCCCAGTGGCGAAGAACGCCAAATAATAACACCGACAAAGGGTATCTGTGTCATAGTTCTAATTTCAGGACTAAAAATAATGTTCAAGAAATAAAGTCAATATTTTTAGTAATTAGATCAACGCCAAGAAGGAGAATGAGAAGATAAAGAAGAGTAGAAAGGGAAAATAAAGGAAAAGAAAATTGAAGTGGAACAAACATCACCATTACTAGACGAAGATAAAAAGATGATAGCAAAATAACAATTCGAAATTATGAAAACAATTTTAGATGATAAGGATACTATGAACCGGAAGTATGAGCAACGATGAGGTTTTGGAGAGAATAGAAACAAAAAGGAAATTTATATTTAACATCAGGAAGAGGCAGTTGAAATTTCTGGAGCCGGAAATGAGGACTTAGAAAATATGATTCTCATGGAACAGATTGAGGAAAGAGGGACAAAGGAAAAGTAACGCGTAACATATTTGATGAAATTGACTATAGTAGAACCTCCTTTGGGAGAAATAACAAAAGAATCAAAATTTATTAAGAGCTAAAAGAAACCGGAAGATGTGTACGATCATGATCGCCTACGTCCTGAAGTGAGAGGGTACATAAAAAAGATCTGAACTTACAAGAAACCGAGATAAAAGTCAGGATATAATCAAAATGTGAGATCGATCACGGCTCTCCAAACTTCCCGTCTCGTTTTTTTCAAATGCATCTTATCTCTCTTTTTTGTACTACGTCTCTGCTAAACATTCATTGATACACATCAGTAAGGTCCCACTCGAGACGTGATGTAATTTGCAATACGTACAAGCAATTCTTATGATTTTGTACCGCAATGATCTGCTTCTTCCTGATATTTACTAACAGCATTATTTATTTCTTATTGTCATTTAAACCATTTTTTTCACACACGTTTCCTTTATTTTATACAATTTTTGGTTTAATTACATCTCTGTTGCTTCGACTGCATTCACTATCATTGAGGGTATTTCACACTATGTAGCTACATCTAGCATTTTAGATATGAGAAAGTTTTCAAAGAAAATATATTATTTCTAACGGCACTTTCATGGTAATTGCTCCGAGGAGCTACATTCGCTGGTTCCCAGAATTCCTGAGTTCAAGCGCCCTACGAGGCTGGCATCCCTCTCTCATTCTTTCACTGCCGAAACTACTAAATGTAGCCGTCTCTTCTACTCCAATAGCTTCATGTCTCGCACCTATCGCCTGTGGAACTCCCTTCCGTATTCCGGTTTCCCTTAGAGCTATAATCTTCAACTATTCCAATGTAATGTCAATCGACATCTCCAGTTGCCTTGATCTATCCACTATCCTTCTCCTCATCCTTCCCTCTATCACTCCTATCTGATCTTGCTCCAAATCTTCTGTAACCCATTGTGTCCTAGTGGCTTCCCGCCTTGCTTGGGGTGAAACGCTTCAAAAAACAAAAAAAAAAAAAAATATTTCAGTACATAAGAATTTGGCTCATTTTACATATGTAAGGTGAAGTAGTTCTGTATGCCTCGCACAATCCTCTCATCGTTATCATAGGAATTAAACTTTTAAATATCTGCATCTCATTGATATTGAAATCCCCAATATGTAAATTTTGATCCCTGTTTTACTAACAAGCATGTATTTATTATACTTATATTTACAGGTCATCTGCGAAGCAGTGATAGCGGGCAATTTGTTTTTAATTTGTATATAATGAGTTTCAGGGAGTCTTGTTTTTAGGATAATAAAAACATTGCGTTACTTAACTTGTTTCATAGAGAATACCACTAAATGATGAGAAATAAAATTTTTTGAGGGTTTCCAAATACTTTTGACTGGTCGTGTATATATATATATATATATATATATATATATATATATATATATATATATATATGTGTGTGTGGGCATGTGTGTGTGTGTGTGTGTGTGTAACCAAACAAACAAACACGAGATCAAGAAAGGAATAAAGAAAAAAAAAAGAGAAAAGGGTAAATACCTACTTACGCCGTAAATGAAAGTGCTCAACGCGTAGACTATCAAGACAGAGAAAAACACGCTTCACAACGTCAACAGACATTGAAGGACATCTCACGTCGCAACTCAAATTCGATGGTCGTGCGATCATCAGGCGAATAGTATACCGGAAGTTGACGTCGCGTGTTGATAGCGTGACCGTGAAATTTGAATAGCGATTCCATATATAATGTATATTTAGTCAGTATATATTTAGATATATGAAACAACTTTTATTAGACACAACGCGCAAAGTATGTGTTTAATGTTTAATTGTATTAGTTCTTGTATACGAATAATGTATTGTACCGAGATGTCTAAAACACTTGTCATTCTAAACCTCTTTTCCAAATTCTAAAAACCTGGTGTCTGCCATCTGAAATTGAAAATTAAATTATTTAGTTTTGACAAGACATTCAGACAACCCTGTATAAGGGGATCAAACTATTTAATAAATTGACCTTGTTGTTTTGAATGTTTCTTCTAGAACGTTCGGTAATCTGCCGTTTTCAAGGACTATGTGGACGATGTGTTGTAGGTAGTTTTCCGTTGATCACATCCTGGTATTCTGTAGAAAGCTGAGAGTTTAAAATAGCTACGTTGAAACCAATACATAAGTGATGTGATGGATGTGGAAACAAACTTTTTCCTCTCCATTTTGTTTAGTGTTAATACTGAGAATTATATACAGTAACCAAACATATATAATTTATTGCTGATTCTGATGTTGTTGGAAGAAGTTTGTCAGCAACTAGGCTACGGTTATCGTAATTAAAATAGGATCTCATATTTATATGAAAAATGTTATTTATTATTTTTATTACACATATTGATAGTTTCAGTTAGTGATTCTGTGTACTTTCTATTTGTGTACATTTCTTTGTCTGTAAATGTATTATTTGCAATAAACACATTATTTCCAAAATTATATATATATATATATATATATATATATATATATATATATATATATATATAAAAGAAATATATTTGTAGTGGTTCCAACGAGAGAAAAGTATGTATATTAAAAAGAAGAGGGGTTCCTGCAAACGTTTTTTTTCTAGAATTTAGAAAGAAAATTCGGATTGCCAACACACAAACAGAATGTCTCATATCGAGAATATTCCACATTGAACATGAAGAAAAATTAATTATTTTTTAATAATATGTAAAAATCTCCACTTTCACCTGAAGACGGTTGCGAGACCAGACCAGAAACACGTGTCTGAAATTATGTAAAACAAAGTATAATATTTTTTCTCAATAAATCCACATTACAACCAAAAAACGTTTGCGGCACCCTCTTCTTTTTAATATATATATATATATATATATATATATATATATATATATATATATATATATATATATATATAAAGGGTGGTCACAGTTGAATTAGATAGAACAGTAGTATTAAAAATGTTCAATACACGTGAGAAAAAAAATAAGTAAATATAAAAAATAACGTGTAGAGCTTTTAAGTTTAAAAATCAGGAGGTCAATTAAAATACGCGACCCTGGTTTCGACTTGGCGGTCTCGTCGGGCATTAATTTCCAAATTTTGAAATTAACGTCCGACAAGACCGTCAGGTCGAGACCCTTATAGCGTATTTTAATTGATCTCCGGAATTTTAAACAATGCACACACACACACACACACACACACACACACACACACATATATATATATATATATATATATATATATATATATATATATATATATTAAAGACATTTTATGTTTAACGTTCTTTTATAGATACAAATATTTAAGTAAATGCTCTGTTTAAAATAAACTGTATTAAATAACATTTACCGACCTGAATGTTATTTAATACTGTTTATTATAAACAGAGCATTTACTTAAATACTTGTAACTATAAAAAGAACGTTAAACATAAAAATGTCTTTAATAAATAAATTGTTGGACTTTGTCCATTTCTTAATATATATAAATATATATATATATATATATATATATATATATATATATATATATTATATATATATTCTGTTTATATGTATTTTTTTCTGGATATACATATTTGAGTAGATGGTCTGTTTTAATTAAAATTTATTACTTACATTTGCCGGCCTGAATATTCGAGATATAGGTACAAAACTTGTATTCAAAAGCTGCAATTCGAGTTTTGCTACTAGAAGATGTAACTGTCTGAAAGGTCATAGCACGTCAGGTATAAAAATGATTGAACATCTGAAAATATCTAACCTATGTAATAAAGTAAATCTACTTATTTAACTAATACAAAAAATTAAAATAGCTTAGCTCATCCTAAAAAAATAACACACCAGCTAAATCAAAATTAGAATTAACGAATATTGTTTATGAGTTCAAATGCCCCTTAAGACACTGTGTTCCTGATCAAACGGAATTCATAAATAATTACATCGGTCTCACTACTATATGCCTATCGAGACGTCTGAGGTTACACCTATCCGACCACAAATCTATTAGAACCCATTTAAACACATATACACACAAACTTAGCAGACTCCATCCGAAATAATTTAGTAGGATATACGAGCATAATAAACTCATGCAAATATTAAAAATAAAGGAAGCCTTAATAATAAAAAAGAAAAAAAAGCCAACATTTAGATATATTAACTACGAACAGAGTCACAATGTGCTCAATTTGTTCGGAAAGTAAAATATCCACATAACTCTAGAAACATATATACACAATATATACACAAAATTAAAAAAGAAAAGTATAGCTCATCTTTGATAATGGCTAAAAGGATAGTCGAAACGTCTCGGAATTATAGAACATTTGGACAGTTTCTACACATTCTGTGTCCAGAAAAGAAGACAGATGGTCAAACATCAGAAAATTAACATAAGAGAATCTTAAGTACAGTCCCTCTCTGCCGTCTTTAGCACACACCACACACACACACACACACACACACATATATATATATATATATATATATATATATATATATATATATATATATATATATATACATACACACACGTTTCATTAAATAATATAGACAAGTGTTGTCTATTCATTTTATGTAAATTTTTTTCGTAACATTTGATAAGTTTAATAATATTATCGTTGAACGAAGAAAGAAATTCGCAACATTGATCCATATACTTTTTTAATAGAGTCCAAGCTTTCGGCTTACATAAGCCATTATCAAAGATTTCAATTACAACATATTAAGCAATATACGGACAAGACAGTGATGATAGTCTGTCAATGTTTACATAGATGATAGTCTATATTATTTAATGAAACGTGTATGAATGAAAAGATGCTGCCTAAACACACACACACACACACACACACACACACATATATATGGGGGATTGGAGGGTTGTGTGCGCGCAACGCGTTACTGTGAGGACGTTTTTATTTTCGTATATGTGTGTATTACTCTGCGTACGTGAGTGGGTGTGCGTCTGCGTGCGTGTGTGCTTGAGTGAGTAAGAGACAGAAAGAAAAAGAGAGAAAGAGAGAGAACGAGTGAGAAATAGAGATTGTTTCTGATTTACTATATTTTGAGAAAAAATGCACCTTATATCCAGGAGAGACGGTTTGTAGATTATCAGTGTGGACATAAAGACGAAAAACATTATAGGAATTGCTATTTCCAGGATTTAAGCAATCAGAAAACCTTGTTATGTTTGCCGAGGCCGGCATGTATATGGCGGAACACATGTATTTCTCATCTATATTGTGCGGCCAAAATTTTCCATATTTATGGGAATCCTCACAATATATATGAAGCTGAAAATAGATTGAATCTCCGCTGCAAGTTCGTGTGAGAATCGTAAATCTTTTAACATATGTCTTCTAGAAACATTTCAAGGAAATCACAATAACATCTCATCGGATGAATCTCTCTACACTGACGATGGTTTCTGTTCCTAAATATCAAAGCTCGCTAGGAAACATAATTTATTAAAAAAAATACGCCGAGCCAATTCAATATCTTATTTTCCCGATCTTAAGGCACATAATGAAATATTCTACACTATTAGAAAAGCACATTACAATATATTACTATGTAAAATTTACTCCTGCCTCGGTAATAACGTTTATCAGTATGGAAATATCAAAATGGCAGCCGATGTACAAAATAAACTCAAGTCTGTAGTTAATTTGGCAAAGTTGGCTTGTTAATTTTAACACTTCCCAAAATTGAAGTTCACATCATTAATCATCTGAGTGATTCTATGCTTGATTTCCATCAGCATGGCTGACGCTATCCTCCAGGAAATTGTCTCGATGTAACTTCTCGGGATCACCTTCTCTGCTGATATCTCGAAAGAGTATATTGAATCAGTTGCTAGATCAACTGCTAAGAAAATCATTTCACTATGGCGGGCGAGACACATTTTCTGTCCAGAATTTATCATACATATCTAGCGTTCTCGACCTTGCTTAGTATATTGCTGTCAAATGGTTCGGTGCCTCTCTTATATACCTCAAGCTCCTTGATAAGTTTCAAAGAATAATCTGCAATATTAATAGGCTTGATATGGCGGCTCTTTCCCTGTCACCTTTAATCGCCGTATGGCTGCCTCTCTATATATGTTCAATAAATATCTTCATGGTACTTCTTCGCTATGGTACATAGATTCTATGAATTTAAGCGAAGCACAAGACTGACGTCAAGATCTTATCAATATAGATTTCTGCTGGGTAGATGTAGCCGTAATTATCTGCTAAATGTTTATTTTCTCGCAATTGTCATTTGTGGAACTGACTACCAAATCCTTGCTTTCAAGTCAGCTTTGATGTGCAAAACTTAATATCCCGTGTCCATCGATATCTACTTTCCACCTAATTATTTTCTTCTCTTTCTCCTCATCGTTAATGTTTCTGTTCCTAATTCTTGCATATCCTGTAACCACTTGTGTTTTAGTGGCATTTATGCCTTGTTTGGAGTGATTCTGATTAAAAAAAGAGATGCCTGATGTATGTCTTTTGAAATGCAAGTTAAAAGGCAGTAGCTGATCAGTTGGAATATAGAAACGGAAAGAAAAGCAGATGGACGTTATGTATCAATTTATTTATTTCACATTTCTTAAAGTCATTTCATAAATTATCAGCAAAACGAACAATTGGAAAATATATATATATATATATATATATATATATATTATGCATTACGCCCCGAGCAAGGCGTGAAGCCAATAGGATGCAGCGGGTTGCAGAAGATTTGGAGCAAGAGCAGATAGGAGTGATAGAAGAAAGGATGAGGAGAGGGATAGTGGATAGATCAAGGTAACTGTTGATGTCGATTGGCATTACATTTGAATAGTTAGAGATTATAGCTCTCAGGGAAACAGTAATTGGGGAGGGTGTTTCACAGGCGAGAATTGCGTGGTATGAAGCTATTGGAGTAGAAGAGACGGCTACATTTAAAAGTTTCTACAGTGTAAGTGTGGGGGTGGGATGCCAGACTCGTAGGGCGCTTGAATTCCTGGAGTCTGGGAACCAGTGAAAGCAGTTCATCGGAGCAATTACCATGAAAGTATTTTTAGAAAAGACAGAGAGAGGCGACGGCGAATCTGTGAGAGATTGTCTGTAGACGAGATGCCAGATCAGGGCCAATTATATTACATATCCGTCTCTGGATCTTGTCAAGAACTCCAAGGTAAACATAAGGTGCCCCAGACCATATATGGCAGCAATACTCCATGCAAGGGCGAATGTTTGATTTGTATATTTGAAGTATCGATTCAGGGAAGAAAAATTTCCTGGCGCGGCACAGAGAGCCAACTTTCCTAGCGGTGGACGAAACAATTGACTCAGCAGTCAATGTGAGACCGAGCAGACGCAAGGAGTTGCTCTCAAGAAGAAGACTATCAGACATTCTAATGGGGGGGGGGGCAGGGAAGGATCTCTATGCTGATTAATAGAGAGTAGTTTAGTTTCTGAGGCGTTAAAGATGACCAGCCAATTCATGCCCCAATTAACAACCGATTGGAGGTCCATTTCAAGACGCACGGCCAGGTTAGTTTTGTCACCGACACTAGATTTGTTTTTGAGGCAGGAGTAAATTGTAGTGTCGAACGCGTAGATGCCAACTTGGGAATCTATGGCGTCAGGAAGGTCGTTGATGAAAATAAGGAATAGAGTGGGGCGAAGGATGGAGCCTTAGGGAACACCTGCGTTCGTAGGATAGGAACTGGAGGAGAATCCGTTGAGAACGACCTTCAATTCACGGTTTCACAGGAATGATTGTATTAGGTCAAACAATCGACCTGTAATACCATAAGCCTGGAGCTTGCGGAGAAGGCCGGCATGCCAAAATTGCATATAGTTATTTGCGGTGTTTTTCGGCGTTAAAAATCTGAAAAATGCATTTTAATAGTTATGTTGTTATTAGTTACAAAAAACGGATCTCTATCTGTCACAAATTCCTTACTTCACCAGGTTATAGTATGCAGAAATAAACATTATTTATCTTCATTGTCGCTGGCTATCTATATTTAAATCTACATCTAAATATCTATCTAAAATGATTTCCCTGATTTGAATTGTGAACTTCATTTCGTGTTGTTTATTTTTTTAAATTTTAAGATTTTTGTAACATGCATGACAATATAAAATAAGAAAAACAACAAAGTTCAACGGTCCGAAAATGCTTGAAATATTGATATCTCTAGTCAAAGTTTCAAATAAACTCAGTCAGTTATGATACACGCTTCGGCGATCATGTATCTTTCGATACATAAATGACGAGGCAGTAAATTTTTCCCGCAGTAGGTTACCATTTCTTTCTGTCGTAGACTAGTTGACACCGAAGGTTATAGAACCTGGTTTTTACTTCTATTTACCCATAGTTCAGGCGAAGAAAAGGATTCATACCATTCCCAAGGCTAATAGCTCGTAAGTGGATGCAATGAATTCGACTGGAATTTGAACTCTCCAATTCCTCACTCCGAACCGCTATCATTTACTCTGCCGTACAAACAAAGGTTGGAACAATAAGTTTGGATCATTTAAAGTTTAATTTCATGGAGTAAGTACAATTCTAGAAATCCTAAATCTTCTAATTAAAGTAAATTGCATATAGTTTGACATATCAAAACGGATGTTGTCGGACAAAAACACATATTTATATATCTTACGATTTTTGTGTTTATACAAATTATATGCAGTTACTAAAGACCCGGCTTGATGATAATGTATAGTTGTCAGGTGGTGCTTCAATCTTTGGATAGCAACATCTTGTATGAATCGAGATCAAATAAAAATGTCAGGTGAGTGTATAGCTTAGATGTTTACGATTGCATCGAAGCCATATTTCCAACTTAGTGTAAACCGTTGACCTGCCTTTCGGATCATAAATGTCCTTACAAAAGAAATATTATTTCCGTTCGTTAGTTGAAGTTATCATGAAGAAATAAAGTCACACTAACAAGGGGCCCAGTGGAAATTTATCTTCAGAAAGAGAACGAAGAAGCCTGGAAGAATTGATCCATACCATTTCGAGTAATGCCTCTTCATTCATAACTTTATCTGTGCTTGTCACAGACCATAGGTTCCATTTAGTCTGAATTTTCGACATTTGCATTCATTGGCCACATTAATAAGCACGCATACATAATTCATGTATTTGTTTTAATATATAACATAGGCTAACCGGCGTTCACCGACAAACAGGCGTAACTATACAATAAATACAATTTATATTTAAATATATGCTTCACGTATGTACATGTAAGATAATGGTTATAAGCAGGGAAAATATAATCGGCATACCAAGATCGAATTATGGCAGTGTTTCTTTTCTTTTTTCATTGTTTGATACACTTGAAAAGACATTGGTCTAATTGCCGATGCCATGTAAATATCGAAGAAGAATGACCTATAATTATTTAAATAGTGGCAGTCTATTACAAGGAAAAATCATAATTCAAAACTAAAATGAAGAAGAAAAACTCAGTCAGCGTATATTTCCCTAGACGCAAACACTACTGACAAGGCGGCAGTACATTATCAACACATACTATTAAAATGTATTATTGGATATGTGATTGCAATGTTTCAAGCTCAAGACAAAATATGCACACGCGAAATACAGTAATATCAAAGCTATGCCTTAATTTAAACTAGCCAGTGTCACACAACGTCATTTTTCAAACGTTATATATATATATATATATATATATATATATATATATATATATATATATATATTCTGTGTATTTAGGCAGCATTTTTTCATTCATACCTGTTTCATTAAAAAATATAGAAAAGTGTTGTCTGTTTATTTTATGTAAATTCTGTTTTATTTTATGTAAATTCTTTTCATAACGTCTGATAAGCTTAATAACATTATTATTAAACATAACTGACATCTTTGATTATGGCTTATGTAAGCCGAAAGCTTAGATTGGATTAAAAAATACGGATCAATATTGTATTTTCTTTCTTCCTTTAATGATTATGTTATCAATCTTATCTGACGTTATGAAAAGAATTTACATAAAATAAATAGACACTTATCTATATTTTTTTATATATATATATATATATATATATATATATATATATATTTTTTTTCTCTCGATATATATATATATATATATATATATATATATATATATATAATAGGCAGCATATATTTTATATATAAAGAAATGATCATACATAAAATTTGTCAGCAATATTAATGCGGTTAAACGCGAAATCACTTCGCTTGTAGAACATAATGTATGCACTAAAATACTGTTAATCCATTGAATGATGTGATCCTCGTTTATAAAACTTTTTTAGATACAAATTACTGTTACCTCCATCTTGTGTGAGATGTCAACTATTCACTTCGGTATAAGAGAATTCATATTACACTATCGGGGATACCCGGTTGTTCTGAAGAAATAACTTCATCTTAGGTTCCTTGCTAATATGAAATTCAATAACATGTTGATTCATTATCTTGATAATCAATCTGCTGACATTGCAAAGACACAGCTCTCTTTTTTCCAAATGAGTTTTGGAAGTTTTATGCCAGATGGTTGGAATTATTTATGAATATTTTTTTAAATAGAAAATAATTATAGAATGGACATTTCAGTATTGATTAAATAAATATTTTGTCTATGTATTATATCAAATTACCACCAGTAATTATTTTGCGTTAAATAAGAAAATAATTAATTCATTTAAAATAATTTAGTTGGGTTAATATTATTTTTTAAAAAGTTATTTTACGATTCATTTTTTTTTGTTAGTAAAGTAAAATAGTAAAGAGAGAAATAGATTTCATCAAGAAATATTGTTAATTCAAAAATAAATCTATGTATCTATCTAAATTTGTAAACCGTCTTTCATGTCCTGTATACAAGAGGAAAAATATGAATATATATATAATATAAAAATATAAATAATTTTGAAAGCATAAACATTTTGTGAAAGTTTAATTTAGTAATTTTTTTTATTAATCATAAAATGTAATTCATCAAACAGAATATTTTTAAAACATAATTAATTTTTAGAAAATTAAATCAAATAATTTAGTAAAATTTTTATGATCCCTTACTCTGCATGTTTGTAATGATTGAGTATATTTACAATATTTTCTTTGTTTTCGCATGCATTTTAAAAAAATAATATCCAAACTTTTCCAAATATTGATTTCAATATAATGGTAAAAGACAGTTCTATATATGTTAAAATAATGTAGAAATCCGATCGCATTCAAATAATTTAACAAGAAAGGTTTAAAAAAAGATATATCTGATATAAATGTTTTCCCAAATATAAATATTATTTAGGAAATTCATTTAAATAATTTAGTAAAAGTTTTATTAAAAAATAATTCAACAAAACCTGACTAAATACTGCTTTTTTCAGAATGGGATTGTGAGGTGGCATGCCAGCTGGTTGTAAGGAAATGAGTTATGCACAAATCTTGATTTTTTTTTCAGAAAATAATTATTAGATGAACATTCCACTATATAATAAAATCAATATAATGTGTATCAAAATAACACTACTATTATAAATATGATTTTAAAATCTCCCTCTGCTCAAGCAAAACCCAGAATATATTATCAGCATATTTTAAAATTATATGTAAACATTAAATATTTCAATGATATTATGTCTTCATCTTCATAAGTTAATTAATCATTGTTAATGAAATTTCCAGTGTTAGTTAAGAATACTTTCCCACTTCGGATTACTATCAATTACGTACCATAGATTATGATTATAAAAAGTAATTTTTAAAAACAATATTAGCTGTAAAGATAGATATATTTCAGTCTAAAGCTTCCGAATATACGGTATTCTTGTTTTTACCGCCTCGTGCCAGAATAAAGAGACCTACAGGGTATCCAACTCTTGAAAGACTAACATAAACCTGGCCATGTGTAATGACACGGTCTGCCAGATCCTGTCAAAGAGCTTTCACTGATTGACATTGAGACATGTATATTGTCATGGCGAAGGTGAATCTAACAGGAAAGTGGAGTTTTCAAATTCAAATATCAAGTCATTTGGTCTCATAGGTTTTCTGCAGATAAAGCAGTTAACTCCCGCATATTTTCTTGACATAATTGCTGCTTTCAGAACATGGGGTATCATACATTTCATGGTAAGTATTGTGACATTACATTGTTTGGGTGAATCAAGTTTACGGAGCAACATGATTGGTGCCCCAATCTTTAGTAAAGGAAATTGTGGAGCTCTCCCTTTTGGTTCAAGGCTATTAAGAATCTCAACTTCATAGTTGATAATTTGGTCCCGAGAACTGACATTATCAAATGACATATAGGATCTTTCCTCTCCAGGTAAGATATTCAGAAGCCTTATGTTCCTTTCTGTTAAAGAAACATCTTTGGAGCGAATAGTGCCTGATCACAGAACCATTTGTTATCGAAGTGTTGGATATGAACATATGGAATGACTGTGGCAATCAGGTCTTCTTCTGTTTGAATGGGTGGAAAGGGCAACTTATTTTGGTTATGAGAGTCCTTTTCCAGAAGTCCATTCCCCACATTTAGAAGCCAGGCGACGAATTCACCATCAGTATTATCAATAAGTAAATGCATTCGTATATTAATTGTAAGGCCCCATTTCTGAATGCGATCCCAGAGACAAGATGTTTTCAAGCAGGTATTGATCTGATCAGTTCTAGTTCCTCGAGAAATAACAAAAGTGTTTATCTGAAATCACCAGCAAGGAGCAACGTTCATCCTCTTTATATTTTGGTGTTGTATTGTAATTATGCAGTATCCGAACTAAGGCTTCGATTGTACGATTGTGGCTTCATCGCGAATAATCAGTTTTCGGGATTGTAGGAGCTAGGTCTTTGATGATTTTTTAAAAAATATTACAAACTGTATTTTCCTGTCTTGTATAATCTATGTACAAACAAGATATGGAGTTTACAGTTCACCCCTATCTAGAAATGTTGATGCAATCCCACTTAATGCTACTGCAAGGGCAATGTTCATTTTCTTGCAAAAATTTGCAAGCAACAGGTTTATCAGCAAAGTCATACCGGTGCCATCTAGAGCATCAATAAATAATGTTACTCCTTTGTCATTATCCATGTAGCGTGTAAAACATTTCTTGATCATCCACCAAGCAAGATTCACATTCAGTGACAAACGGGTCCCAAGTGGAAGGTATCATATTTGGTCTTCCAACGTAACTACATTCTTTCATCCGGGTTTGACATCTCACAATTAATCAAGGTATTATCAAAAACCCGGACTCGAAAGGAAAGATCGCAGAGAAACCGGTTATAAATTTCTGCGCAGAATTGAATACTTTCATTTTGTTGTCTGACTCGATTCATGAAGTCCACAGATATATTGTTTTTGAATTGATCCCAGAGAAGTTGAGGTTGATCAATGATACATGCTCTGAGCCTAATTGCAAACAACTGTCTCATCTGACTGGCTGTTCGATAAACTTCTGCTGCTTCCTTTTTTTTCAGTGTTTATCATCTTTAAAAAGGCCATGTAATCCACATGATTCTTGCTATGTTGTAGACATTCTACTTTGAAAGCACATGAGTTCCGCAAATGATGTTGGTCTTGGAACAGTGTGGAGAAATAACTATTCGTAAAAACTCCGTATTATTAGCATGGACGTTATAAGTACACCCAGTAGCATTAGATGACTTAACGTCCTGAATTTGAAGATTTTTTCCCGGCTTTTATCAAACCCATGTTTTTGCTTAGTCCATGTATAATTGTTTGGAACCTCCATGTACATGAGTGATCTCACAAAAAACATCTTGTTGTCAGAGTTTGAAAGAGGTAGTTATTCTAGTTTCATTTGGCGTCTGTGCAAAATTAAGTGCTATATCCTTAGTCAAATACACTCTATATCCATTTTCTAGATGGATAGTGAGGTTTAACATTATTGGATATTGTTGGTGTATATCAAATCCAAAGATCCTAAAATAGCGTCATTACTCAAAATGTAACGACCTCACTGATAATGTTTTACTTCATCTTGTTCAACTCCATCGCCAATAACAAAAGTATTCATGTCACTAGTTGAGACATTTTTTTATTTATTTGAGAGATACCTACTCCACATTAATGTGGGCCTTTGGAATTTTAGATAACTATTTATTATATGGAATTACACATTGACTATCCAAGGTAAGTTCCAGCCTTCGAACACTCAAATTTGTTGATTTGCCTCCATTTTCTCGTTTCTATCTGCGGTAAAATGAATATCCATTATTTTCAGTTTGTGTCTCCTGAAGATAATCTTTTAATGCATTTTTTATCCTGCATGCAGGATGGATATGTATAAATGATTCCACATGCACCATGGATAAGTTGAATATTAATTGTTTGAAAGATTTCGGAATTCTCATCTTTATCAGGCAGTTCAACTGAAATTATTTTATCAACAAGTGCACTTCTTATTCTAAGTTTGCACCCAATGAAGTGTTAGGAAGTCCTCTCTTTTTTCATTCAATCGTTTTCATCCAGAGATTAAGTTCACCGACGTTTCTTCCTTCTTTGAGAAGCCAGAGGAGTTTCTTTTGCTTTTCATGGAAAACTCGAGACAATATACGATGGTGATCTTTAGATGTTTGATTTTGAAAATGTTCATTTGAGATCTAAGGCCACTTTGGATTACAGGTAAATGTGAGTAAATGGTCTGCTCGTCCAGACTTCTAATATAAGACATTGCGTCGGGATTTCATTACTGCGTATATCGAGGTATGCATTTGGGTATATCTGTATGGCTTGAATGCAAAACGATTTATTTTCCAATATTCCTGTAGTCACTATATAAATGCATTGAATCTTAAAGATGTCTGTAATCATCTACCCTTATTTTTTAAGTTTTTTTCTCATGAAGCCCAACATTTCTGTTTCTATTTTTGCATACATATCTACCATTATTTGAATGGTTACTTATTTTAAACGTAAGACTTGATTAACATTATCCCGTACCATGAAATGAAAAGAATAGAAGATTTGGCAACATAATAATCTACAAGAGTCTCGTCTTGGTTCTCTGTTTTTTTTTTTCTTTGGCATAGCAGAAAATGATATTAATTTTGGCCATTCTACAATACGAGCAGATATTGGAGTGGATCATAGACCCTGCGAGTTTCAGAAATGCACTGCAAACGTTCGCTTCTTAGTTAGAAAATAATATCAGGATGTTCATACTCTTCATCCATCATTATAATTGCGATTTCGTCTGTGACAGGTGCATTTTATTTTCTTTCATATTATCCTCTTGGAAGTTTATCCACTATGATATATTTTTAATATTAGATTTATGTGATCTCGTGCATGTTTTGAAAACACTAAAATATGCATGGGGTTGTTGAAACATTTCCTGTAACTACACGACTATCTCTAATTCCAATCCACTGTAAACATTTATGCCTTCTATATTATGCTTTTGCTTGATTACCACCCATGAAATATATCTGCACGAAATTATGGGATTCGTTTGGGAGGGGAAGTAGACCACATAATAAATGTTAATACTGCCCCTGATTTCTTTTATCTTTTTTAAGAATACAAATCTGGCATATTATAATCAGTACCAAAAGATGACACCTGAAAAGAGGAATTGTATTTCATAAGATTTCATCTGAAGCGTTTTACTACTAGAATATTCTGCGATAATTGATTATTGGAGGATCTTGTATTGTTGATAGATTTATTTTGTCTCTAATTCTGCAGGCCGCTTCTTCACTCAACAAACTTTTTTATTCCTGAATTGCGACTTTGTGATCACTCTCGTTTTCTTTTTGGAGATCCTAAGAAAAATCTTCCATAAGTCAATTAATTTTTCTTGAAAATCTTGCATGAGCTCTGATTATGGAGTGGTATGTTCGATTAGCATTTCCCCTTATTTGCTGTCTTGTTGTTCTTCTTGAAGCAGCAATTCCATTGCCATTACCATGCAAACGAGCCTGTTGAGTAACCCATTTCAAGTTTTTCTTGCAGCAAGAGTTTGATTCCTGTTAGCAGGCAAATGGTCCTGTCGAGTTTCCGCAGTATCCAGTTGTCTTACAGCAACAGTTTGTTTCCACTTAGCAAGCAAACGGGTATGTCGAACAACCTCTATTTATTTTAGTCGTTTTTCTTTTCTCTTGGCTTCTCAAGAGGAAATTGCATATAATATTTTTCCCCTTACGGATTTCTTGTTTTTAATTTAATGAGTGAAGAACAGATTGCTAAATAATAGATGAATAATAGTGGTTGCTGTATCGTTATATCTTTTTTATATGTCTAAGTATAAACATAGAGATATTGTGAGATATACACTTATATTATAGTAACAAATACTACACTTGTGTTCAACAAGAGAAAAACAGGAAAATAAACGTCAACAATAACAGCAAACGCATGGAGAATTTTCGGTCAATTTCATATAATTTATTTATGTTTTTTCTGTTTATTGTTTTTTACGTTACAAAAATTTACTCCATGGTATTCCAATCCATATCATAGAGAGAAGTTACACACCTGTTAACTGTCTGAGTGTTCTTGGCGAAGAGACTGAATATAAGGTCTTTTTGGTTGAATGTGCGCATTTCCAGTATGAAGAGTTTTTGTTGCATGATGGGAGTAATTTTATTATTTTTATTTTTCATACATTTCAAACAAAGATTAAATATTATTTTTTATTTTATTTTATTTATAATTTCCATTATCATTGTAATTTTATATATTTAATTATTTATAATAATGATAAAACTAATAATAATAATAATAATAATCAAAATGGAGTTTTCAAATGGGCGTAGAGATCAAAATGGAGTTTCAAATGGGCGTAGAGATGCAACTACAGCACAATACACCGGCTGAAACTGCAAAATACCTAAAAAAGACAGCAAAGACGAATGCAACCGACCAGTTACAGAAGCGATAGCAAGATAAACCGCTTCATGGCCAATACTCTGCCCGTACCAAACAAGCTGACGTAGACAAAACCCGTACCCATCAGTGGCTACGTAGTACAGGGTTGAAAGCGGAAACTGAAGGTTTTATCCTTGCTGCGCAGGACCAATGCTTGCTAACTAGGAATTATCAAGCACATATACTAAAATATTGTGTCAGACCAAAATGCAGATTCTGTGATAAATATCCAGAAACGATTGATCATCTTGTATCAGGTTGCACGATGTTGGCACTCACTGAATTTAAAACCCGACATGACAGAGTGGGCCAATATCTGCACTGGAAAATCTGCAACTTCTACGAGAAGGAAACTGAAAGAAAATGGTATGAACACCACCCAGACCCGGTTACGGAGATAGGACATGTTACAATTCTATGAGATTACACAATACACACTGACAGAACAATCAAGGCCAACCGGCCAGATATTGTTATTAAAGACCACAAACAAAAACGGTGCCTCCTTATTGATATGGCAGTCCCTGCTGACTGCAATGTATATTTGAAGATATTCAAAAAGTTGTCAAAGTACAAGGACCTTGAAATAGAAATCTCGAAAATGTGGCATATGGGAACATCAACAATCCCTGTTGTAGTTGGAGCCCTAGGACTGGTTGGAAAAGATTGCAGTAGACTAATTGAAGGGATTCCTGGAAGTCCATGCCTCAAGGAGATACAAAAAATTGCTCTGACAAGTACAGCCCACACCTTACGAAGGGCTTTATCTATGTAATTTAATTTATTTTATTTTATTTTATTTTATTTATTTTTTTTTTGTCAGTGGAAAGTGTCATGACGCCATTTCTAACCTTAGGTCCCTGGGTGGGACCCGTAAAGTAATGTGTAAACGCCAGAAATCAAAGAAAATAAAAATAATAATAATAATAATAATAATAATAATAATTTCCATAAAACATAAACATAAACATGTGCGTTTTAGAAGTAAACCTGTTATGAAAAATAGGTAATTAAAATTTTCCAAATTAAAAATATCGAAAAAGATGACTTAAACGTTCGTGGAATATCTGATTACATGAAAGTTACTGAAAATTTCCCCAGTACATTTCTACGGGAATTTATTGTTTGGCTTTTAAAATTTTTGTTTCGAAGATTTGAATAAATAAATATTAAATGTTTTTAAAATAATTGTATTTAAAATGTTTATTTTTAAATTTAATTTGTTGTTTTAATATTCATTTTTTTTTTAG
Source organism: Acanthosepion pharaonis (assembly GCA_903632075.3). Taxonomy (NCBI): domain Eukaryota; kingdom Metazoa; phylum Mollusca; class Cephalopoda; order Sepiida; family Sepiidae; genus Acanthosepion; species Acanthosepion pharaonis. Next base: position 1,619,262 of record CAHIKZ030005616.1, read on the forward strand.
TTACGCTTTCTATCTACTATACAGTAGCGAGCATAAAGTTCACAACGATGTTAAGAAAAATTCTAAATGTGAAATAAAATTTTATTTTAAAGCTTCAAAGAAAGTTTTGTCAAGGAAAAATAAGGATATAAATGTAACTTATATAATTCCAAAATATAAAACTTAATAAACTTATTTTCATAAAGTTATAAGAATAATTATATAACATTCGAAAAAAAATAGATGATCATAAACATTAAAACGATTACAAAAAATCATACTGTTATAAAGGATACATCATATCCAAATGAAAACAGCGTTCATAATGCATTAGTAATTGATGTGTACACCTTTATTTCAATAACAGCTTGACATCTTTTGCTACATTAGCGAATTAATGTCTTCCATTCATTAACGGATATTTTCTACCATTCTCCTTTCAAATTAGTCCATAGTTTCCGACGTTTGTTGGATACTTTTCCTTAGCTCTTTCATTTAGTAATTGCCAAAAATTTTCAATAGGATTCATGTCTTGGCTTTGAGTAGGCCACTCCATAACAGTAACATCCTCCTCAGAAAAAATGTCTTAATAGACATCGCTATATGACACAAAGCGTTATCTTGAATAAATACAGCTGGTTGATTAATCGCAGTTCTCAAATTCGGTACAACATGTTTCTTCAATATCTCTTTGTATACAGTTAATTTTACCGAGTAAGAGGTCTCGTACCAGCAGATGAAATCTTGCTGAACACCGTCACACTTCCTCCTCAAAATTTAAGGCTGCTTTTAGTGCCCTGAGGTGAATATCGTTCCTTAGGACTGCGTTGAACGAAACTTCTCCCTTCACAACCGAACATGTTAAACTCATCGCTGAAATGAACACAATCCCATTGTTCTTCTGTCCATATGACGTGTTCAGTGGCAAATTTCAATCGGCTCATATGATTCTTTTTAGAAGTGCAAGCCTTCGTAGAGGCTACTCGACGGTTCAAATTTATTTCATTAAGTATTCGGGAAATAGTGTGCCTTGGTATTTTATTGCCAAGGTTAGCATAAGCAATTTTAGAGATAGCGATTGCTGTTGCAAATCAATCCTTTTTTTATTCATTACCATTCCATCTGTCTTTCCTTGCAGTAGTTTTACTAAGCTTGCCAGCTGGTTACTTGGCAACACATGACCCAGTTCTCTGAAGTTTTCTTAAAATACTGTGAATAACTCTTTTAGATTTACCCTACACTCTTTGAAATATCCCCAATCGAGAGTTTATCCTCATTTCATAACTTGGCTATCAGTTTTCTAAGTTCCAATGACGTCACAGATTTTTTCGCCATGTTTACAATGCAAGATCCAGTAAAGAGCCGGTGTAATTTAATAAAATACCCGATTTTATATTCTTACCCGAAAAAATTTTCAATAATGCAAAATAATTATTAAATTTTATGAATTTATTTAATCGTTCTGATATTTTTGATCATCAATTTTTTCGAATGTTATATAATTATTCTTATAACTTTATCAAAATAAGTTTATTGAGCGTTATATTTTGAAATTATATAGTGTATATATATAACAGTATTTTCCAACGCTCAAATATTCTTTAAAGCTTTAAAATAAAAAACGTTATTTCATATTTACGTTGTTCTTAACTTCGTTCTGATCTTGATTCTCACTACTGTAGACCTGGAAACAAATTCGAGAAAATAGAAAATTTTAGAATGCATATAGCGTTTCGAAAATATCAGCAGAATTATAAAGGAAAAAAACGAACGGAAATAATATTTATTACCGTTTGTTTTTACTTTCTAATTCAGAGAACTTCGAAATACTTACATGGCTCAAAATGCATCTTAATGCAATTATTACTTATTTTTTAATTTTAAATTATCTTCACAAATATAAACTATACGGTCGTAATTCTTTTCAAAAAGGTGGGGTGTGGGTCAGTAAATAATTTATATATATATATATATATATATATATATATATTGTCGTAATTATAGTAGTTTTTTTTTAAATCTTATCCGGACACACACACACATACAAATAACTTCCCTTTATACCACTTCAGATTTCTTTTCTTTATTTCTAACGTAAATGCCCTGCTTCATATTTGTTTCTCCACTAATCAGCAGGTATTGTTGTTGCCTTTTCCATCCTCTATTAACAATCTTCCGAAATATTTAAACCTCTGTACTTATGTGATTTTGAATATTCCAAACTGTAGTTGCTATCTTGAGTTTTGTCTCTAGCTGACAACAGTTTATTAGAAATACCTAACCATTGTGAATACTTTCGTAAAATATTTTGTGTTCTTTTCCTAATACAGCATTTAGCGTCATGAAAACAAAATCAATGTATTGAGTAATATTTAATATTGGATTATATTTTATGAGTGTAACGTAGAGTAGTTATAAAAAGAAGGGCAGTTTGGAGACTGAATAACACGGGTTCATGTTTTGCATAAGTGGATGAAAACAATGCAATATGAATGCGGTTCGCCGATAGCCGTTACTCTTCACGAATACGTCTCACGAACTTTTGTAAATTTGTGTTTGTGGCGATGATATGAACATTCGATCTGTATAAGAGGAAATATGACTGATGGTTTGATCCAAAGAGAATTTCAGTAATAACGTTACTCGATAGCAGGTTAACATTTAAAAATAAATAAAAAAAAGTGAAGAAAAAAATACAATAAAAAGAAGATATATCTTAAAGAGCATAGAAAATACGTAAGTTCTATAAAGGCCTCACCTAATCCTCACTCATAAGGCCTACGCTTTTTCGAGTCTGTTCGGTTGTCGTAAGGGATAGTGAGAAGAGAGAATTTAGGCTGGAAATGAAAAAAAAACTGTTGTCATATCAGGATTGACGCTTCTATACTCTCACATTCCAGATTTGCTACAATTCAAAATCATAACCGCTGTCTTGCTGATGATGTCTTATCTCCTTGGATTTTTCTCAGTGGATCAAATACTTCGCTACGTTATAATTATTTCCAAGGCTAATATTCAAATAAGCAATATTATGTAGTCAGTTCAAGCATTCACTGCTTGGAGTCACCATCCTCTCACGGTTTGGAAACATCATATTTTCATTCGATTTGCAAATTTATGTAGCAAGTACAATGCGGAGAGTCGTTTTTGTTTTCCTCCATATCTGACACATTGCAGAGACCCCTTTGTGGGATATTCTATGAATTCCTTAATACTGACCGCTTCAGGTCAAGGGTCCATCAATCTTCTTTTTTTATTGGAAAGAGAGCTATGATCGCCTACGTCCTTTCAGGGCGTAGGCGATCATGGCTCTCCACCTCCTGCTATCCGTTGCAGCTCTCAACAAGTTCCTTTCCTCTGCTTCCTCCCTCAAACAACGTTCTGTCAGCCACTTGCTTAAGTACACCAGATATGTCACGCATTGTCTTTTTTTTGTATCTCTTTCTCTTCATTCGATAAGGGAGTATCAGATTCTCCAGACTCCCCTTTCTCGTTATGTATCCTAGAAACTTCAGCTGCCTCTTCCTGGTGTAAAGCATAAAGCTCCTCCTTGTTTGCATCCTCTCTAAGACATCATCGTTGCTCATCCGCTCGGTTCGTGATATCATAAGCATTCTTCTGTTTAACCACATCTCTGTCGCCTCGGGTCTCTTCTTCATCTTTGAGGAAATCGCTCAACATTCGCTGCCATAAAGAAGAAAAAAATTTCAGGTAACAGTTCAGTAGTCTTTTCTTTCTTACCAAAGCCAGTATCTGTCCTAATTATCATTTTTAATATTCGATTCCTACTACTGTATTTTCCCTTCATATTAAACACCACATTCATCGTTATAGTTTCGAGTAGCTCTAAATTGAGTGGCTCCTGAGCCATATTTTGGTTCAAATTAAAATTAAAATAATATAATCAATAGAGAAGGATGATTTTCCTTCTGATAAAAACCATGTCTAGAGAATATTTCTATCCCATTTTCTAGTATGTATATCTAATGTTTAATTTTTCGACATAATCATGCGTCAATCTGTTTCATTTCTATTTTATGTTACAGTTATATTTTACAAACATATTATTTTCAAGACTTACTGTCTGTTGATGGAATACAAATTGTCCTCCAAGAGGACACGTCGCCTTGTTTGAAAATGAAAAGCAACTGCAGGTGGTTAATTGCTGTCAAACTATCAGGATTAAATGTTTTTTAAAATATACTGCGTGATATTACAAGCATATAAGCAAAATCATATAATGAATAGTTAACTTTAAAAAAAAGGTAAATACGTCAATGGAACTTGGTACGAATCAAAAAAATGTTGCAAGTAAAGAGATACCTGAAAATGTGACAGGTGTGCGACAAATAGTTTATGGAAATTATGGTATCCAGACAAACATGTTGTTACATATAGATATGAATAAAAAAATAGATATAAAATGTGTTGTATGTAGATTTAGTGAAGTATTAATACACATACACTGTCTCACACACAAACGCACATGCATATATATATATATATATATATATATATATAAGAACGAAGCTTAAGATTTCAGCATTCAAAACATTAATTTAAAACACGGTTTAATACAAAAGTAGACCAATAAATATTTATTATGCAGTGTTACATTAGAAGATATGTGCTATATTTATGGAGTAAAGTGCTCAATATCAAAGATAGAGCATGTGTAAATATAAAAGTGAACATGAATTCAACACTTAGAGGCGACAGTCTGTTTCATGCTATATGCAATCGTCAGTCGCCTCTAAGTGTTGCCTCTATGTTGTTATACTTTATATATATATATATATATATATATATATATATATATATATATATATAATACTTGTTCCAGGTAGGTATGAGGAATTTTTATTTTTATGTGCCTTGTCCTTTCAGGATTTAGGCGATCATGGCCTTGAACTTCCTTATATCCCTTGGAGCACACGCCAAGTTCCTTCTCTCAGCCACCTCGTTCAGAACCCGTTCTGTCAGCCACTTGCTTAAGCCCGTAAGTATGTTTATATGTTGTTTTCTCTTGCTTATCTTTCCCTCTATTCGACAGGTGAGTATCGGATTCTCCGTGTCCTCCTTCTTCATTATGTGTCGCAGAAACTTCAGCTTCTTCTTCCTGGCGTTAAGTATAAGCCTGCTTCTTGATTAGCATCCCCTCTAAGACCTCATCGGTGCTCACACTCTCGGTCCATGATATCCTTAGCATCCTTCTTTAGAAACACATCTCTGTCGCCTCGAGTCTCTTTTTCATCTTTGAGGAAATCGTTTAATATTTGCTGCCGTAAAGAAGACAAATTTGCCTTCATAAAGTTCTTTCGTCTTTATTTCTACATACATATATACATTTTTGTTAGTAAATTTGACTATAGAAATCATTGTTAAGAATTGGGAAAGATCTGAAAACTTCAGTTTATCTCGGGAGATACAACCTTTTGGTGGTGAGTCAGCTGTTACACCTTCGTAACTCATTCCTGGGTAATGTTATATGGGAGTTGCACTCTGTCCAAATCATATTGCCTCTCTATCTGCCGTAACGATAGTACCCAAATGAAAAATGTGAATTTCATTTGAGGCCAACTTCGCCTCGGGAAGTTTGTTAGTATTGAGAAAACAACCATAGTCGAGCATCCACTTAGGTTTTTCTGTCTGGATTTTACTTCGATAGATTTATCACTGTTTGCATATGACAACGAGTAGGCAGGGTTATAAAATCAAGATTTCCCTTTCCCCAGATAGATTCATTTTATGGATGAAAATATCCATTTACCCCAAAATACTGATATTTCTCTAGCGCGTATATACTGTAATATAATGCCTCAGTCCAACTTCACATATATGTTAGTCCTCATAAGTGGCGAGCATTATTGATTTCTTAGCGTTTTCTTAAATTCTTGAGATTTAGATGACAAGCAATTCCAGTTTGTGATAAGAAAGCCTTAACAAAAAGATACTTTGGAGTTTCCGGATGAAATTGCAGGAATAGAGGTTATACATTTCGTTTTAATATTGATATTATAAAGGATTTTCCAATGACTTGGGCCGAATTTATGTACGTGTAAATAGCTTGTGGCGAGGTATGCCACAATTTATTCCCGTTCCGGCTATAGTTAAATTTTAGGAGAGGTTGACTCCAATAACTTTGGGTGGTTGCAAACGGTCGAAATAAATGTATTCTCTGAATTCAAATTCCCAAACTATTATTTAATTACACACCTCTCACATGAAAACATAGACAGTCAAGTTGAGGTGCAACGAACATGAATGGCAATGCGTCTGTATTTCGATTTTGATTTGTACACAGGTATATATATTATCAGAAAGCACTGTAAAAATATCACAATAAAGTGTTTGTTTATTATATATATATATATATATATATATATATATATATATATATATATATATATATATATTATCAATCTATTGATACATACGTAAACATACAAAACACACACATATATCTATACACACACACACCTATATATATATATATATATATATATATATATATAATGCATCTATAAATAGAAAAAATGTTTCGTAATGTTTTACAGGGATTTTTGAATTAATAAAGAAATATGTTAAACATTCAAGCACTATAAAAATTTATATATATATAAATGTTTTGTAATGTGATGATATATATATATATATATATATATATATATATATATTATGTTTTAATGTTTTACATTATATTTTTAGAATTGCTATTAAACATTTAACTTTTTATTTATTTTACTTTTATTGTAATGTCGTGTGTATGATGGCTAATATTATAGTCATATCTCGTTAAAACTGTTAATAGTCACGAAGATATACAAATACATACATATATATATACATATATATATATATATATATATATATATATATATATGTGTGTGTGTGTGTGTGTGTGTGTGTGTGTGTGTGTGTGTGTGTGTGTGTGCGTGTGTGTATGTGCGTTTGCGTGGCCGTGTGTTCCTGTATGTTTATGTGACATCATACGCCTATATATGTGAATATATCGTTACATTTATTTATATTATGTTGTCTTTGTAATTTCCTGCAGCCAGACGTCAGTGTAAAGTTCTTTAAACTACTTTACGACATTGTCTAAACAATGACACCTTTCATTTGGTGTCCTCACTAAAAATGAAGATCATGCCAAAGATAACAATGATGTGTGAGTGGAACATTTATAGAAAAGAACATCTGAATTAAGTAAACTTCAATAAACCTAATCTTATCTATCAGTAAGTTCATTTCATAACTGAGATGTATTCCTTGATAAGAGTTTAAAACTGCATTTTTAAGTAGAAAGCGCCTGAGTGAAGCATACAAATATTGGCAAAGGTCGTACTACTAAACCTAATGTAAAAAACAAAATATCTGAGGCTACGAGATATAAACATTCATGGAATTCTGCGAGAATTTCTTTGCAGGTGTTTTATGCTTAAAGATAATTACAAAATTTAAATACGTAATTAAAATTAATGTTTTAATCTAAAGAATATATGAGATTGCTAGGTTAATTTCTATTGCGTTGAGTGAATTAATGTTGATTTACGTAGGATGTGTATAACCATACTGCTATTGGAGACCTTTACATATCTATGATTATCAATCAATTTTATGAATATTTCTAAATATCACGTTATTTCACATATCACAAAAATCATTTGAACCTGAAGATTTTATTACGCAGGAATCTGAATATTTGCATGCGTTTTTTTTCTTCATATATATGATCTGTCGGATAACTGACACCAAATATATGCATAAATTTAAACATTGATCATTACGAAGCATATTCGATATTCAAAAGATTAGATGTAATGACAATCGTCATCTCTCGATTTACTTCTTCTTTCTAAATTCTGTTCCCTTAATCATTTTTATATTTCAGATTATTTCAGATTCAGGAAGCGGTTGTGTCTTTATTTCTAGCCCTGCTTGATGTGTATTGAAGCTAAATCCATCATCTTATAATTTATGTGGCACTCAGTCCAGATCGAACATACGTAATCATTTTTAACACCGCTTTCTTTCGTTGCTTATTCACTACTTTCTATCTTATCCTTTACAGCTACAATCAGCCTATTTCAATGTAGCACAATTCCTATTTTCAAAACTGCCATCAATTCAACCAAAATCTAATGAATTTGGATTGTGGTCCTATGCTAGTCACGACATTAGTTATTCTAAGTTCTGTGACTGCCACATGCATATCCGACTCGTTGTTCTGTCAAATCCTTTTGTGCCCATGCATTGTTTGAAAGATTCACAGTAGGGAGATGAGACAATTCAGGCGGAAGTACTTCTGGTGGTCAGGACAGTCGGTAGGAGTTCATAACATGGCCAGTAACTTAAAAAATCGAGCAACTCTCCTTTAACAAATAACACAAAAATTGTATCACGATATGATACATAAAGGATAGAAAAATGTTAATATCTGCCTGTTGGTTATTGAAAGAATTTTTCAAAAGTTAATGTCACCAAGTGGGAGAGAAAAAGACATGCTGAGAAGTTTTGTCGTCTCAACAGACATTATGCTAATTAGCATGTGATGATCGCAATTTCTGTAGTTGGGTCAGAGTCTGTGATATTCTTCAATGAGCTGGGTCTTCACAACGATTTATACTGGCTGGATAGAATCTACTGTCAGAGGAGAGGATATACTTCTTGACCTTTCATCTCTGGTCAACATGTAAAAAGCAGTGCTTCAACCTGTATGGACGAAAGTTTCGGAACAAAAAGACTTCTAATTGGTGATTCAATTGCAGGCCATTTCGTGTCATATTCTTATTGGTCAACCAAACTGAGTTCGAATTTATGGAGTTGGGGGAAAAGCTCGTTCAACATCCCTGATTTGGCATTGATTTTATTTATGACCTTTTTTTTATTGACCTTTAAGTCTGAAGGCAGACAGGATTCTGTAAAGAGGTCAAATTCAATTTATTCAGGTGCTGTGAAGTTTTAGATCTCATTACATCGCAGTGACCTTTTACTATGGACACCGACTATGAAAGCAAAAATAAACAACAGATGTCTCGAATTTAGAAAAACTCGAACTTAGTAAACCCAGTGACCATCATTTGAAAAATTATTTGTTTTCTAGATAGAATTTTGTTGGAAAAAAGAATAGATTTTCATCTTAGTAATTTGTAAATGCCAATTGACAACCTGATCCTGTCAGATGATGAATGGTCTGATAATTAATTACTCGCTATTTCTTTCAGTTCTCCTTCATACAATATATCTTGTGATTGTTAAATATGCAGGCAACTTTCCATCATAATATGCTCCAAACTTTCAACTCTCTATGTTTAATTTTATGTATATGATGTAATGAATATGCATACAGCTGGGTTTTCCCTCACAGTAATATGATTGGCTGGTGTCACCCATAAATACAGACTGATGTTGAGGTACATGGTACGCCTATTGCCTACGGCTACTGTCTACGCCTAATGCCTACGCATATTGCCTACCACTACGACGAGTACCATTCCATTACGGCTACCTGCTAGATTGTCCTACCCAGTTGCAGTAGCCAAACTAACTTAGCTACTTCGAACAAATATATCACTTTCCGGAACATATCAGTATGAGTATTTTTCTATCTGTCTATATTTCTGAGATGATCTATTATGTACACTAATTACATTATTCGGCATATTGTTTTCATCTTTATTGCCATATTTATCACAACGTTTCGGACGTTTTACGTCCCAGGCTTCTTCAGGTGGTTGGAATATCGAACAGAATTCTTTATATCGCTGACTGGGGTAGACTGTTCTAGTTCCACGTGCCATGTCTAATTGATGTCAAATATCAATTATCTCGTGTTAAATCTCGTCTCCAAGTTCTCCAATGACTTAATCACGTATTGAACTCACACTGCCACTGGATCGAACCAACGCTCTTTATCCACTCTGTCACGTGTCCTTAATATTTTTCCAGTTTCATGTTTTTAGAACATCCACTTTGGTCATGTGTTCTGTCCGTCGCGTTTTCAGAACTCATATATAGAACCACTATGCCCCTTTTATTTCCCATATCTAAAACAATTTCCTTGCATTCATTGGCATAAATATGGACTTACTGGTCTTTTATGTTCAGTATTAATTTTTTTTTTTATTTAAATGGAGTTTTTTTATGTTTTAATAATTCACCTTGATTTTTGTTCTAAAAGACTATTCTCCTGGGCTTTCGGGTATCACTGTCTCATATTCATTCGCCTTCAAAGCTAAGTGCATTTGTGCAGATCCTTGATTCAATTGTCTTCAATCGTAAGCTTGGGTGTGTAAACCTCTCTCTTGAGTGGTAAAAACATTTTTATACTTACCGGGCACAGGGATCCGTCCCGCGCTGGTAGTATCATAACTATGACTAGTTTGTCCCGGCTCTAACCAGTTATGACTAGCTTAGACCAGATCTGTCTCACTTGGAGAAGCTATGTCCAACTTAGACCAGTGGCCTGAATGAAGACACTCGGGGACCCACATTAAAAAATGAACTTGTGTCACAACCTGACTCAGTAAATCACATTCAATCGTAAGCTCACCTCCTGAGGTGCTTAGGTTAGTGAGGCTTACACCTTCCATCTTCTTGTAGTTACTTTTTTCGGCATGCATTCTCTCTTTACTACTTACCAATATTCGACAGGCATTCTCAACTAACCATGCTCAACGACGACGTACATTATATTATTAAAATGAAAACAAATATATTCACTAGAAAAGTAGAACTCTTTCAAAGGGAATTGCGTA
>CAHIKZ030005616.1:1635000-1662500 GCA_903632075.3 Acanthosepion pharaonis
TTCTAATAATATAGCCAAAGCAATTAAACATATTACATCTCGCAATTTTGCTTCGAAATATTACTGGCGACTTTGCAAGCGTTTGTTGAACTACAGCAAATCCTCATTCCATCATTTGTGATAAGGCTGAATGCTTTGCTCAGAAATTCTCAACCAATTCTCGACACATCCGGGGTATATAAATCTGATTTTCCCCCTGGAACTGAGTATATACTGAGTGAGAGGTGCATAAACACGTCCATGATATTAGACTTAATCTCTAAATTAGACTCTCATAAAGTAAGTGTTAGTGACGGGAAACTAGACGTATTCCTGAAGAATTATGCATACTAGTGGCACTGCTGCCTTGCTTGAAGGTTAAATGCTTTAAAAAAATGAAGTTAGGTCTGTCGTATTTCTGCGTGTTACGAGCGATTTCAGAGTATATTCATAACGTCGGTTTCTGTTGGCAGATACGGTCATTTACATTACTTTAGGTTTCACCGATATATATCTTCTGGCGTTGCAGGCATTTATAATTATATGTCCCGGAATCTGATGTGGAGTTGGAGTTTCTGTTGATGTGGATGACTAGTTTATTTTCAATATTTTGAAAGAGTGGGAAATTAGGATTATATAAATTAAAATATCCTACCTCAAAAAGAACATATTTATTACATAGAAAATTACTTCGAAGGAATCTTGATAAATATTTTCCAATCAGTGAACCCACGCCAAACACATTTTATTATATAAATAACATTCATAAAACACTTAAATTAAGAATGTATGATCTGATTATCAACAGCCACAACCAGTGTAAGCTAAATTCCTTCGCTTCCACTTAAAATATCCGCCAAATATATGGACACTATCGGGCAGAAATAAAATGTCCACTAGAGGAAAATACGCATAAACATTTTCACCCAAATCACGTATAGATCACTTATAATTCTAATACACAATTACACAAGTATTATATACATAAACGATAACCGAGACCTGAAAGATATATAGACGTATACTAGACCAAATGAAAAAATAAAAATAAAAAAAGAATCTCAGGAATTTGTCTTCTGTATTTAACTGTTGATAAACCTTGTATAAAATCGAAACAGGTTTGCTTTACAAACATTTCCTATTGGTTTTCTATCTTACATTATCATATATATATATATATATATATATATATATATATATATATATGTGTGTGTGTGTGTGCGTGTGTGTGTGTGTATGTGTTTGAGTGCATATGTGTATATATATATATATATATATATATATATATATATATATATATATATATATAGTTAGAGAGAGACAGAGTTTTTATATACTTATATGACAACATCCTTATAGCATTTTCTTAGCGGTACTGACATTGGAGAATATACATTAGGAAAATAACTAATCCATATATTATTCTGGAATGACAATTTTTCTGACAGTCATATCAAACACAGTAATGACACCCGAGAAAATGCAGATACATTTTCACATGGACTACTTTCACTGGCTTTCTTACAAGTGGAGGAAAAGCAACATTCAACATTGTTGTTTTCTGTATCTCTGCGGATTATCACGTCAGTTCACATTACATTTATATCTATGTTCCAACTAAAAGAGATATAAATAGAATTTACCAAATAAAAACTATATTAGGAATAAACAGTATTTATATTAACTCATCATATTCTCTTGAAAAATCGAGAAAATATAATTAAAATTCCAATTTTATAACAATTTTTTTTGCCTTCATATATGATATGTCCAATTTTTGACCAGGTAAATAATCCTTATTTAAAATAATACATATACTATCGGTTTTTGATTATGTTACATTGACAGCTGAACTAAAAATAACCTACAATCTGCTGTTAAGTAAGGAAAGCTTGTTCATTTTAACGCTCCCGCAACATTTCTATGAAATATCTGCTGGACACCATTGTACGTTCTATTAGCATGGCTGATGCTAAACTCTATAAGAGTGACTTGTTGCTGACATTCTCTGCTGACATAAAGTGGAAAATTGCTTAAATTGGTAGGTCTGATAGTAAGAAAGTTGTTCATTGTGTTGTACTAGACTATTTGTTTTCTCCAGAATCTATCTTAAATATTTATAAACCTACTATTCACACATACCTTGAATATTGTTGCCAATTCTCGTCTGGTTCTTTTGCTATATATGCAGAGATCCATGATAAAATCCAAAGGAGAATCTGCAGTGTTATTGGATCCTCGGTTTTAGTCAATTTCTCATCCCAGCAATTTAGCTTCCCTCGGTATTTTATATGAAGAATTTCATGGTAATTATTAAGATGAACCTTTCCCAAAGGTACAGAGACTTTATGAATATAAGCGCAGACAGGGGCTGATAAAAAAAACTCTCATGAATTTACATTTGAATTTGCTAGATGCAACCATAAGTTCTATGCTAACAATTTATTTTCTTCCATGGTGGAACTCTCTTTCATCGCCATGATTTTCAGCAAACTTCGATTTTCCAGATATTAAATGTAATTGCAATCGTTGTTTTCTGTATTCTTTATCCTCTTTTATTGTAATCGCTCATGAATAATATTTCCCTTTTTCTTATATATTAACACTATGTAATCCCTTATGCCTTCGCGAGTTTAGTTCATTGCTTGGTGACAATTGATTAAAAAGAAAATTCAGTTGAAATGTAAGTCATTTTATATTTTCTGTTTTTATTAAAATTACTCTGTTTGAGGTAACTGTTCCAGTGTGATGTTTCAGTTATAATCGTTTCATTATCGTCTTTCTATGTTCTCTAAGATAAAATGATATTATCCGAAACATGTTACTTGTGTTTATCTCCACATGTTTACCTAGGTTTCAGCGCTCTCCATTCATGATACATTTTCATTTTAGCTTTACCATTATTTTATCCCAGAAAGATAGTGAATCAAGATTATATGCCTCACATTCAGCTAAGTCTATATATTCCTTATTTCTATTCAATAGCCCTTTTTGTTTAGACAGAGCCCTTACTATTCTACTTTCCTTGCCTAGGACTCTTCTTCTACGCCTAAAGTATAACTTCTGCCGTTTTGTAATGACATATATCCACTAGTTACACTGAAATTATCATAATGTTCTGATGAAGTAACATTAGGCAAGTAGAATCTCGAAAAGTTCGTTATCATTTGAGATGATATTTATATTTCATAAATTCAACATTCAAGTTTTTTTTTTTCTGTTCACAGATCTCCACATGGTTCTTGAATTTGAAGATGAATCGACCTTGCTAACCGAAACGCTCCTCTGTGGCTAATTCGATAAAGCACGTCAGGCTATATGACGGTTCCGTATGAGATACAAGTTCTATTTCTGTCGGTGGACGCATATTTTCTATGAAAATTTATTGGGCATTCAGGCCAGTAAATGTTGTTAATGCTGTTTATTATAAACAGAGCATTTAATTAAATATTTGTATCTATAAAAAGGACGTATAAACATTAGAATAAATGTCTTAAAGTTAAGGTCGAACTTTCATAATATATATATATATATATATATATATATATATATATATATATATATATATATATGTATACACACATATATAGAGATATTCATATATATACACACATATATATATACACACACACATATATATATATACACATATATATATACACACACACATATATATATATACACACATATATATATACACACACACATATATATATATATATATATGTGTGTGTGTGTGTGTGTGTGTGTGCGCGCGCGCGTGTGAATACCGCTGTTAAGGGAGAGCCATTTAAGGCACAGTCGATAAATGAGATTGGTTCCATGATTTGCTTCTCGGCCTTAGCCCCATTCTGCTTTATATTAACGATATGCACAAGAATATATTTCTTTCTTTTTTTTAAGATATCTATACAGATTATAGAATGTTATATGGGTAACCATTCAAATGTTTACATGACGTGACACCCGAGTTCTAATCCAGCACACCTTCAGCAGCTTAATGGTTCGTCAACACGTTTTTCATATATGATATCTCAAATATCAAACTGATAACGGTCCATCATTACCGAACAAAACCTGGAATTTTTATTATGGTGATGAACGTGTCTACTTCCATTGAGGCTCCTTGCCTATTAATTCAAGGGAAATTCATATACACAACCGATAGGAAAAGATTTTCTTCGAAAAATGGCCGATTACTTGTATTACCCCAGTAAGTAACTGACTCCTCCTCATCTGCGCAAACTTTGCAAAGCGAGATCTGACTAGACATGACGTAGCGCTGTCGTATCTTGACTGGAGCTTCCTAATACTCAAGTCCCAATCTACGCGGTATGGTGATGAATTGTTTTCAAAACAGCAACTTCATTCACACAGAGGCAAACAAGCCAGCATCTCGCTATTCTTTCGTTACTTCCATGCAGTGTTTTTGGAAGGGATTTATTCTGTAGTCAAGTCAGCCACAATTTTGATGTGTAAAAGACAACATGTCACGTTTACCATACCGATTGTTTTTTCCTATTTCATTAATAAGAAGGTGGTTACACTCGGGCAGCTAATTAGCATCGGTTGAACTTGAAAAAAAAAGAAGATATCTTAGAGTCATTGAAATTGAAAAATTGTCAAACTTATACTTTGAGAAAATTTTGTAACGAATACCAAACATTTGTGCTGCAGTAATAAAGGCTAAAGAAGGATATTTTGACGAGAGCAAAATTTAGACATACTTTTTTGTTTTCTTTTTGTCATAAAATTTCCATTAAAATTATAGCCATTTTCTCTTCTTTAAAGTAGATGTTTTGTATATTAAAAAATTACCAGTTTTGGCTTCCCACTATACGACAGTAGTGTAAGTCTAATATCTGGTCTATTATATAAGCTTATGATAAATATGCCACGAACAGAACAAGCGTTCATTTAAGTGGCAGAGGTGTTCAAGCAGTGAACTGGGCACAATATTTCAACTATTAGATTTCCAACATACACAGAACAGATGCTAATATTTATTTTACTGTAGCCTCCGTTGGTCTCCAATTATACATACTTCAGTGAGCATGCCTGGACAGATTTATTTTAGTGAGAGTTTAGCAGTTGACCATGCTGCGCGTCTTCCCTCGAGACATCATCGATATTGTCCAAGGTAAAGGCAGAAACCAATAAATAATGTCACCGTCAGAATGAGACTGAACAGAACTTGGGACTGTCTTAGGGACGCCGCATTTCAATTCATGGTTGTCCTTCACGTAGGTTTGTTGCCAACCATGGCTACAACGCTAAGACAGCCATATTATTTACCTGTAGTTGGATGTTTTGAATTCAGACTGGTTAACATCTACAGCTACAGAACACAGTTTATCCTGCTATTTACACATACTTTATGATTCATACCGTTCCTAAGGATAATTACAGTGAATGTAATGACTTCGATTGAAGTTCGATCTCGGCTATCCAGTTCATCACTGCGAGCCGTAACCCATTACTTCCCCGAGCGTACAATGTTTAGAAAAGCGG
Organism: Acanthosepion pharaonis; assembly: GCA_903632075.3. NCBI lineage: Eukaryota > Metazoa > Mollusca > Cephalopoda > Sepiida > Sepiidae > Acanthosepion > Acanthosepion pharaonis. The sequence continues at coordinate 1,640,491 of CAHIKZ030005616.1, forward strand.
GAAAGATTGCTGAAATCCTTGTGTAGGAAAAAAAGCCGGAAAAGTTTTTTTTTTTTTTTTTTTTATAAATTGAGACTCCACAACATTGTGGTTTCTGCGTAATACGCGTTTTAAAGTCGCAGGTTCCTAGTTAGGAAATACGTTAACAAATTCCGTCATCTAACTTTATTATTAAAATTGGCCATATCAAGAAAGAATGTGTGTTTACCTTTAATGGCACACTCGGTTCATGGAAGGGCAAGAAGATGTAAGTGTTAGCGCAAGATGATTGCAGACCAAACACACACACAAAAAAAACACGTTGCAATGTGAATAGAAACACTTGATGAATTATAATCGAAGTTTACGTATACGATTAATTGCAGAAGAATTAGATCAATTAGAAAATGCAATATTCACAAGAGGTTTGATGGAATAAAAATTAGATGGAAAGATAGAGCAAATTGCCTAAGGAGTATATATGAATGGATAGCAGAGCAGAAAAAAGAAAAGAGATAAATGCTGCTTGGAGATCTAAGAAGTATTGAAGAACCATGATTCTCCATATTCTGAATGAACACTGTAAAAACGTGATAATGATGGGTGTAAGATGTATCTGAGATATTACTAGTGTCTTAAATCACGGAATCTGTGCTAAATTATTTTTAGTAATAATTCAAGAGATAACACTGTCCACAATATCGTCAAAAGTCCTCTTTAATAAATAATGCATATTATTTCATAAAAATCAGGCTAAGCCTAAAGAAAGCCATTTCGTTACAAATTCATATATTATCAAATAAATATTTCTGATTATACTTGACACGTTCATGATTGCTCCCCACGAAGTTTCACGAATCAACCATATGCGTAAAGCATACACAGATCAAAACATCGAATCACCCAATGCCATCTTTGATTCATGCCTTTTATCTTTCTCTTGTTCCTCACTTTGCATACTGGCTACTTCTATACTTTTCTGAATATCGCCAAATGTCGTGTCTCAATTGTTGAATCTCTGCTTCACTTTCAAATATCTCAATAACCAACAAGAAAATCCAGCTGTGTAACTTGCACAACAGTAAAAATTCTAATGAGACTGCATTTCACTGAACAAAAGCAACATGCTTAGACATTCTGGTAACACGAAAATTTGTTGAATATCTGGCATGACAGTTATCACTACTGAATAAACAGGATAGGTCGTTAAATCATTGATAGATACTTGTCAATAATTGTACATTTGAATATATGTGAACGATTGTTCAGCCTGAAGAAAGTCTTGAAATTCATTCACCCTTTAATACACACTGAGAGCACAATTATAATAATGTAGCAAGTAGAAATAATAAGTTTTAAAGAATCACACTAAATTTGTATTCTCCATGAAGAATACCTATACGTTATAATACAGCAGACAGTAAATTAATAAAATGTCTTTCATATTAGCTCAAACAACATCATGTGTCGGGGTTATTTATGAATAGATATTGGTCCCTTTTTTGTCATAAATCCTGCTCAGTTTTAAATACATTAAATTCTAGTAATTTTCAAGTATTTAATATGCTTTATTTATTTATTTATTCATTATTATTAGTAGTAGAAGTAGTAGTGGTAGTAGCAGCAGCAGCAGCAGTAGTAGTAGTAGTAGTTTGTTAATAAAATAAGTACATCTCTTCTCTCGCTTCTAAGTATCCATTAAAATAAACATAACTTCAGCGGTAAAACTAAATTAGTTTAATTATCCATCATAATATTTGGTGTTTTTATTATATTACAATTATTATTTTCCCTTGATTTTTATTGCATACATATTGCCTTCCGGGTCCCAAACAGAGAAGTAAGGTCGGAAATGGCTTCATGACATTTTCCACGAATCACATTTGTAATTAAAAAATGCAAAAAGTTTACACATAATTTACATAGATAAAGCTTTTTCGTAATGTGTGAGCTGTACTTTTAAGTGCAATTTTTTGTATATGTTTAAGTCTTGGGCAAACCAGGAATATCTTCAATGAATCTATCGCAACCTTTTCCAAACAAACCAAGGGCTCTAACTACAACTGGAATATTGATGTCTTCATGTGCTACATTTTTGAGATATCCTCTTGGGGATATTTGTATTTTGATAGTATTTTGAAGATTTTCTAAGATATATTACAAACTCAAAGATCAACCATGTCAATAAGAAAGCACAGATAGATAGATAGATAGATAGATAGATAGATAGATAGATAGAAGAAAAGTGTCAGTGATGTATGACTAGAGACATGGGAATAGACGAATGGATCAATAAATCTATATCTTGACGCCGATATGAACTGAACTGTATCTGAGATTTTTATTGTATAATGTTTGGTATACGTAATTTAAGGCTAGACGCCGGTTTAATCAATTTGACAAGGAAGGTAAAAATAATGAAAAATAAATAGATGCTGTGTAAAATAAGTGTCTCTTTACATGTAACCTACAGATTTACTCGAATATAAATAGGTATACATATATACTCACACACACATATACAAATAGGCATGCATACATATATACACATATAAATAGGTATACATACACACACACACACATATATATATAGACATACATATTTACACAGAAATATATAAATAGGCAGACATATGCACGCACACGTATATAAATGAGCATACATATATATACACATACATATACAAATAAGCGTACCTATATACACACACTTTTATATAAATAGGCATATATATATATATATATATATATATATATATATATATATATATATATACACGCACAAATATATATAAGTAGGTATGCATACACACACACATATATTAAATGTCTCTGTGCATTGTAACGTTCCATAAAATTATTACATGTCCTATGTCTGTAACCGGGTCCGGGTGATTTTCGTACCAGTTTCTTTTAGTTTCATTACGGTAAAATTTGTATATTATCCACTGCAGTTATTCGCTTACTCTATCATGGTGGGTATTAATGTTTTGCCACTTGATCCAATATGGTCAATTATTTCTGGATATTAATCACAGAATCTACATTTTGGTTTAACACAACATTTCATTGTGTCTGCTTGGCAAATTTAAGTTAGCAAGAATTATTATTATTATTATTATTTAGTTTGCCTTTGATTTGTGCAGAAAGTTTTTCCCGGAAGTCTCAAAACGAACCCTTTTTGTATCAGAAGATGCAAACTGATGAGTATTAAAAATTAAAACACTGTATATAGGAAAACATTTTTTAAGCATTTCATCCCAAGCCAGGCGGGATGCCACTAGTACGCAAGGGGTTACAGAGTGGAAGCGAGAGTAAAAAGGTGTAATGGAGGAAAGGATGAAGAGAAGGACAGCGAATAGGTCAGGGCATCTGGAAATATCGACTGACATTACATTTGAGTAGTTAGAAATAATAGCTTTCAGGGAAACAATTAATAGGACGGAATTCAAAAGACGCGAGGTACGAGAAAAGAAGCTATTGGAATAGAAGAGACGGTCACATTTACCCTTTTCGGCAGTGAAAGGGTGGGGCCATGATGACAGGCTTGTAGCGCGCTTGAATTCCTGAAGTCTGGGAACTAGCGAAAGTAGCTCGCCAGAGCAGTTACCGCGAAAGTATTTGTAGAAAAGACAGAGGGAAGCAACGGCACGTCTGTGAGAGAGCGACTGTAGACGAGATGCCAGATCAGGACCAATCAAATTGCATATCCCTCTATGGAAATCAGTTATCCCTATGATGTATAACAAGACTACATACCTCAGTAGTTAATATCTCAGAAGATAGATTGCATACATTTCGAAAAAAAAAGTATATTTAATAAAAATATTTTCTTCGGCTGCAATTCTACTTGAAAATAAAAGCAAAGTTAATTTTCTTTGCCTCATACTGCTTTATAAGGTTTATAAACCTAGATATACTGATTGTTGTGCCATGTCTCTGCTTGAAGGCTAAATGTAGCAGTTGTATGTTCTATGCTACAGTGGGTAAATTGTCGCCATGTTATATTTTTAACTTCGCTCATGCGCGTTGTTATTGATTTTGTCAAGTACACGGTATAATAGGGTGAGTTTGATACCGTCTGTGAGAAAAAGCGCATCATGATGCAATTCACTCCGCCAGAAATTTGAAAACGGCATGCTGTAAAACTTGTCATTCGCTCAAGAATCTCCAATACGAATATGTCAGAGTGCTTGGGTGTCACTCTGAGGAAAATGCAGGGGATTCGAGAAGATTACGAAGGTCCGGCAGTTCGTAAAACTCACTCTGTTCGTTCTAATGAGAAAAGAAATCCTGAATATATTGGTGAGTGCTTCAAACTCAACACGGAGGCCTACGTAAAGTGCTGTTCCACACAGCACTTTACGTAGGCCTCCGTGTGGAGGATGTGTTACACTGTGTCAAGAGACTGGTAACTGGAAGACCCTATATCTAGCAACAGGACCCTACATCATGTCACAGAGGCAGAAGAAACCAATCTTGCCTGTCAGAAAAAATCTGCGATTATATCACGCCTTAAATCTAGCCATATAATCCCCTGGCTGAAATTCCTTTGTTTATTATGTGCGGGGCGCAGTTGAGCAAGAGACCAACACATCTTGTAATACCAAAGATGATCTGAAGGCATGGATTATGGCAGTATTCGCCAACATACGTCCAAAAGAGACGCAGGTCATTTCGATGTCGTCTGCATGCCCTGGTTGAAGCCAATGTCTATTTTATTGGATACTTTTACTCTTTAGTATTTTAAGATATTTTTTATGTAATTTTGTAAATATATCAGTTAAAATGATTTGTCGGTGTTATTTTCATTTCTGCCTAAATTAGAAGACAATTTATTTATCGCACCCTAATGATTACGATTAAGGAATCGTTTGTAATAAGCGAGGCTTGCAAAAGGATTTTATAATTGTCATGCTTATTTATGAGTGGAGTAAATGTGGAACAGTTTATAATCATGAGGCAACGATGTACAGCGCATTGTGATTGATTTTTCTGCAAAATCTTAACAGACAACCCATACGACGATGTTACGTTACACTCAGCAAATCCAAGTACATTCAAGTAAATTTTGTTGATTAATTAAAATAATGGGATGAAAATACATATATAGAATTCGTATTAATTTATTCAGAAGAGAAAGCATTAAAATTTATAAATCATGTGTTATATTATAAAACAAATAACAGCTTTAATTAAAATCTATTTCTTTTAGCGCAGTACCAACTGTATTTTAAATGCCTCTTTGACGGTTCATTTTAGAATTAGATTTCTACATTCTCTGTTTTAAACCGGTTAAAAGAGTATCATAGCTAAGTATTCTCAGGTAATGCAGAACTCATTAAAAGTCGGCTGCAAAGTTCAGTACGAAACAATGCTGTCTGATTGGTCCATAAATAATATCATGTTTCTGTCTACCTACGCATGGCTGATCCCGAGTTGACTTAGAGCTGACCTGTTCAACGTGTCAACATTGTAACCTTCTTATCTTCCCACGGGATCAAGAAAATTCATAAATATGAGACTTCGACATGACTTAGTCTTTAAAATAATCAACACGTCATTTGAATTCATGAAACTCACCTTCCTCGCTAAGAGTTATTATTTTTTATTAACATCAACTGGACTTGTGGAATTCAATTTCTTTTTCAACATCGACTCATCTAGTGAGGAATTCAAATAATACGAGATTCAGAAACCAACTCACTCACTATCTTAACAACATAAAGGAAATCGTAATTATATCAGTCGAATCTTGACAACTCTACAGTAAGTCAACCAATGTGTTTCATTCAATTTCACCATTTGTTTAATTCCTTACCAGATCTGTAGCATAACACGTTTTATATTACACTTGATCACACAACCAAGAACTCTAATGTTTTAAAACAACTTTATTATATCGTGTTCACTTGTTTTTATATAAAAAATATTTTCTGTTAAAACAAATATCTGCCTATTTGATTATTTCTCTTGTTGTTGTTGTCTTTGTTGCATTTGATTTAGTGAAAATAGTAGAGGGTTAGTTTAATTTGTATATTTGTCACTGATACAATGTGGCTAACACCCTACAGCATGTATTACACAGGCTACAGAATAAGCATACCCCAATAATGGGTCACCTTCCGGATAGATGTTGGAAGATACAAGTTTATATCGAGCCAATAATTATCTATTTACTCAAATTTAAATTTTTCCCATTTGTAACAGTTAACTAACTTATAAACACAACTAATATTTCATAGTGACTCAAAAATAGGCGACATCTATTCTTACCTTATTCTTAAAGTATAACTCGGAATAATTTGGTTTCCGCTTTTGACTGAAGCAGTTATCGTACTAAGAAATACTTCTTGATTAAAATAAAATTTAGAACCATATGTACATTTTTGGCCCAAGTACAAAACGGATTAATGTGTATATATTCAGTCAAGTATTGAAACAATTGGAATTTGTTCAGATTTTGCCATATAGAAATGTGTGCAATGTGCAAATATTGATTCAAATTTAAAAATGATCAATGATTAATTTGCATATTTAAAAAAAACATAGATTTATATTTCATAATATTAAACAATCTAATCTATCCTTAATAAACATAGAAACAGCAGCAGCGCGGGGAGGGGGGCATAAAAACAAGGCGAATCCTTAAAGTAACTTTCTTCCTGTTTTCCTACTTTCGAAGTGAGTGTCATAAAGTATTCACACTTAAGCAAAAATATATGTGGACGCGTCACAGCTACACAGGAAAGTCACATTCAATTAATTACCAATTTTACCTGTGCATGCAATTTTCTTCTAGGAAAAGAATCTATTAAACTTTCCTTTTGTTATTTTATTTAATAAATGTTAATCTTTGCAAATCAATCGGTGTCTGTTATTTAGTGCATGCAGATATTCACCACCGTTATTTAATGTAATGCAAAATATTGTTGTAAGAATCAATACGTATTAATTACACAGGGCAACAAAAAAAATAAGTTGTCTATATTTTTCAAAATGATTTAGTAAAATTTTTCACGGTGAATCAGAAAATATCATCCGTTTCTATCAGTCAGGTCATGTTTTTTGATACGTTGAGTTTTTAAAAATGCATTCTTACGCTTAATTCGATTAAATTTTTGCGACATTATCGATTGAATTTTGTTAATATTTCTCATGCAAAATGCTTTTTAAGACAAGAAAAACCTTCTTTCTGAAGACATTTATTAATTTCATGTTACAAACATCGATCTCAATGAATTGAATGATATACATTGATAAATGTAACAACACGTAAACTGCATGTTACGTCAGCATAGTTCAAAAATCAGGGTTTGAAATTCCATTTATTCAAACCCTTAGAATGATCAGCGGCAGAGGTGTCTCTCTTCAAAGTCAAGCAGTATTCAGCCATCATGACTGCATCCCAGCGTCTTCATCTCTTTCATATTATGATGGAATCTCTCCCCGTGTTCGTCCTCATTGGTCCCAAATTCTAAGGAAACTGATCCATATGTAAGAATAAATAATGCATTTGTATGTTCATGTTTCAGGTGAGGTTTCTGAAAACAGTCAGCATATTGATGACAAGTTATGCAGCGTTCCTGGCCTTGTGTTGTTTTTTCCTTCATTCTAGATACCAACAGTTCGGCAGAGGACATTGAGAAGCTGAGATTGTCAATGAGATCATTTAGTTCCATTTGGGGAAAACGATCTGGGGCATCATTGTCAGAAACCACTTCTTTTCTTCTTGAACACTTGAGCAAACTTTTACACCAATGCCAGGAAGATTTCCAATGACAGGTATTGGAATTTCATCGTAATGAGTTGCATGACGATAACTATTGATAACTATTGATCCCAATCTCATCAATATAACAGAACTAGATTCAGAGCTATAGATTGTTGCCTCCTTCAAACCCATGGAAATTCCAAATTTCAGACAATTCTTCTTGCCCTTGGTCCACCAATGTAGATGCTCAGTACATGTCTTACATAACATGTGGGCATCAAAGCTTGATCCTTGTCACTAAGTTGCTGATTCATTTCTTTATAACGTGTGTGGAAGTGAATGAGTTCTTGAATATATGCAGTTAGAGAGGCATGGCCCTTAATTGATTTTGAAAGACTGTCCTTGAGGCCAAACATTGTGATTTTTATACAGTTATTCCTGAGAAATTGGCTCTTATAATATAACTAGTTATTCTTAATTTTCCTTAAAACGTGACTTGGCATTCTTACTACTACGACCACACAATATTTTGGTAGTATATCTAAATTATAATGACGAAAACAACAACCTTTCTGATTTATATTCTATGGTCTGGGATTGGAGAGTATAATTGGTGTTTTGAGATGTAAACACTTCCTTGATTGTTATTGTTTTACAAATATTTTGGAGGCGTGTTTTAATATATATGAAACTATATTTGGCTGAAAATACTTCTGATGGGTCAAAATTAGTAAGTTTATATTTAAAGTATTAATTAGATTTATTGTGTGAAATATGTTACATATTTAGACATTTTAATGGACATGATAACAAAAACAGAATCGTAAAACAAAGCATATAGCCATAGCTCAAAAAGTTGACCTAAATCAGCTAAAAATATTTAGGCAATAAATATGGTGTTAGCCATTTTTATCGAAATAGATAACACAGTAAAATATATTTAGAAAATTCAAGTATTTACAAAATTTATTAAAAAAATGGGATTTTACTAAGATTTAGAAGAGAAACACATTCATGATTAAAATAATATTATTTCTATATTATGGCAGAAAGAAAATAGACTAGAAAATGTGCGTATAGTTTTATTGAAATTCATGTATATACTTGATTAATGTTTACATTTGACTCAAGTATATACCGTATCAAAGTTACCATGCTGATCCAACTATGATCTTGACCAGCATTTACCTCTTTTCTATGGTCTAAAGAGAAACCAATATTTACACCAGAAACTAACGTATTTGACAGCATATAAGACGCGCTTTTTCTTAAAATATCTTCTAAAATTTCTCTGCGTCTTTTATGCCACATGTGGGTTTAAAATTCGCGATAGTCGGCCAAAATTTGCTATTGGCAACTCCTAATACCTTAGGTTTTAGAGTAAATTTCGTATACTTATTGTCATTATTTAAAAGGCAATTATGCAGATTAAACGTGCTATCATTGATAACATTTATTATATTAATTTCCTCATGTTTAATATTAGTATTTTGCACAAAAACTATATGCAATCAATTCAAATTATATATTTGTAAAATACATTTGTTTTAGTAATATTTTTTTTTCGGTAACTTCCAGTTGCATTGAAATAAATACAATCAAAATTTTTATATCCTAATTTTTTCACTAAAACGTTTACAAGACACATGTTGTACAGATCACACAAGGGAAACATTTTACTGAATATTAATGGTAAATGTAGTGTTTTGTTCAATTATAATAATTACTTGGTTTTTATTTTGTTTTCTTACATTTGGATATAATAATTTTTATACGCTTTTATTGTTTTTTCTTCGATTGTTTTTCGTTTAATTGTAATCGTGGCTTGTTTAACCAAAATAATATCTCATAAATACAGCCTAGGCTTCATCATGTACTAATAATTTTGCTAATTACTAATGTTTTCTTTATTTGCCCTGTCGAGATTGGGGTCTGACATATACACCCATGCGTCTAATATGCCGTTAAATACGGTAAGTAAGAACTGAACATATGTTCAATTTTCATACAGATATTCACCGGATAATGTTCTCAAAGATGAAGAGAAGATTTCAGACAACAGAAATTTGGTTCTACAGAAGATTACTCAGAATTCCATTGAAGGATTGCGTCAGTAACGAAGGTAAATGAAAGCAAAATTGCACTTATCTCACATTCAAAAAGATTTAGGATATATATATATTTAGCAAGATGTCGATAATTCGACATTCACATGACATATCGAAGAAAAAACACAGGTAAATATAGCAGGCTACCTATTTGATGAGGCTGTGGAATGTATAGGATCTAAGAGGGCTAGCAAAAAGATGTATGTTGCAAGAAACTGCAAAAGATGGGAAATTGTGAAAATATTATCACCTGAAGTAACATGGCAAAGAGGAGATGATTCAGAGGAGGAATATTTACAATTTGGCGCCAATCTAAATCGAGCTGATATTATATATTTGACTAAATTTAGCATCCATACTATACCTACATTAGAAAACATAATTTCTTTCAGATATCTACAGAAATAGAAATAATTATCATACTGTATGTAGGTACATTCGTAAGAACATCTCTTTTGTTATTAAAAATATAAGAGTTTTAGAACCATGCAGATGAAGAAAAATCTGGATGAATATTCCGAATGTATTTTAGCGAAGAAGGCATTTCCACTTGTAATAAATGCTAATGATAGTGATATTATTAGCCGTTTGTTTATAAGTAAACATTAATTATTCCTTGAATGAGGAGTTTGTGCTATTGCCAAGTGAAATTTACAATGTTTTTTTATTAAAATAAAATTTTCAGGAAAATACTTTTCTCATGTTCATGAATAGTTATTGGTCTTTTTTAGGAGTTTTCCTTCCATGAATTCTGTTTGAATTATTATGGAGCATCAACATCTTTGTTACTTCAGTACGTTGCATATATTATACATTTTAGTTGTTCAAAGAACACAAGTTATGTGGTATCTGTTCATTGCGATTTTGTAGCGCCAGACCACAATTTTCAATGAAAAATGGTCCTCGCTAAGCATTAACATGAAGCCATTTTTAAACATTGTTCTGTGATAGCAGTTTCGTATACATCCAAAAGATTGGACATCTCTGACTGAGTTTGGCACGAATAATGACATGCATATGCACGTTTTGATCAGATGAGGCTATTTAAGAACGTATTTTCTTGATTTGATTTAAATATTTAAAATTTAAGTATGTATTTTTGATATCTTTTTAACAATTTGCTGTTCAGGACGAAACTAATCTTACCATAATCAAGTTTAATTTCCTGATAAATTAAATGATCAATACAGCGCGGTATTTGAATTGTTTACAATTTATTAATTCCACATTCAAAAATTTAGGATTGATTAATTGTAATAACAATATTATTTAATACAATACATATTGCCTTGACATTTTTATCTTGAACATATTGCTTGGAACAATTAATAGATAATGTCTAATTTTTTGTTCAACTATTTCCTGCACTAATTATGAATATATCCCAGTAGAACTTACTCTTAATCAGCATGGTAATTACCATTCAAAAAAGTTTACAAGTCATCGAAAAGCCTGCTTAGATACATTTCTTTTTTCATTAAAAGCTAAAAAGAGCTCATTGTAAGTGAACATCTGATCGATTAAATTGTAATTTCAAAAACATTGCGCCCAAACCTATTTTAAAAAGTTAGCATTGAAGACGAAGATAGGACTTACCGAGACAGATATTTATAAAAAAGTATAGTGACAAAGTGAAACAGGGTAATTAAATGGGTAACATTCAGTTGAGACAATTTTATGACCGCAAAATATTGTAAAACAATTAAATCTGTCTTCCAGGAAACAAATATCTTTGGAGTAGAAACTGATAAAATTGTTCACACAGAATCATCAATCATTTCTTGTCTGACATCGACACAATTTATTAGGGTAAAACTAAATCGCCGTTTCTCGCTTAGGATCACTTGCTACAGTTGTTATTACTGTGTTATTCAATCTTGACGGCAAGGGTGTAAATTTGATGGATGGTTCGTAGAATTTTACCTTTCAACATCAGGCCGCATTGCAAATAAATTGATGTTACCAAATTTAATATGAAATGAATGTGATTTAACATGATAACAGGGCAATAGTAGAATATAAATTATTTTCGTGTTATCTATCTATCTATCTATCTATCTATCTATCTATCTATCTATCTATCTATCTATTTATCTATTTTGCTTTGCTAGTTAACTACCTGTTTGTCGAAGTTTTCCCAAATATATTTTTTATCTGCATTTCAGTCTATCTGCCTGTTTGTCTGCCTCTCTTTTTCAGTTTCTCGCTAAATTCTCTCTTTTCTCTGTCTGCTTATCTCTATCTCTCTCTCTCTCTCTCTCTCTCTCTCTCTGTATATATATATATATATATATATATATATATATATATATATATATATGTGTGTGTGCGAGCCTGTGTGTGTGCGAGCCTGTGTGTGTGTGTACATATTTCACTCAACCAGTTCATCTAATAACTGTCTAATTAAAATATCTCCCTGAACTGTCTGTCGAAATATATCTAAATTTATACTGTCTGTCTACCTGTTCTTGGGTCTTTCTGTTTATCTCTCTCCCAGCATACATATATGCACAGGCAATCATACACACCGACACAAACACACACATCTATCTATCTATCTATCTATCTATCTATCTATCTATCTATCTATCTATCTATATATATATATATATATATATAAATATATATACATATATATATATATGTGTGTGTGTGTGTGCGTTTGTGTGTGTGTGCGTTTGTGTGTGTGTATTTATATATGTGTGTGTGTATGTTTGTATGTATTTCTCTCAATCTATCTAAATATATGTATTACTTCCTATCTATCTATGAATTACTCGGTCTATCTATTTACATCTCAATCCCCGTCTAACTATATAACAATGCCTGTCTAACTATATAAATGACTACCTATTAATTTGTTTAATTTTATATTTGATCGAGCTTCATCTAAAAATCAACATTTTCATCTAACAACTGATAACACCAAAACTGTTGATAATAAGAATAAATAATCGGACAAATACATCTACTTTGTACAGTTTCCACCTCTATTGGAACTGGACACACCAAAACACATTCACAAACTGGGATATTGTAATTAGAAAATCAACAGAGTGACTGTCGTATAATTTCTGAGAAACCTGCTTAAATGTTATAAAAAATGCCTATTATTACATAGATATTTTATCCACACACACCTACACACGCATATTTTGAACAACTCCGCAAGTTTGTGTGTTTGAATATATATATATATATATATATATATATATATATATATATGTGTGTGTGTGTGTGTGTATGTTTGTGTGTGTTTGCGTGCGCGTGTGTGTATTGTGTATTTAGACAGCAATACTTCATTTATGCATGTTTCGTTAAAAACGACAGACCAGATACTACGGTTAAGCATTATATTTAATTTTTCTTGTGTTCGTACCAAAAAAGCTTCATTTTTGGACACAGAGTGTATAGAAACTGTCCAAATGTCCTCTAATCCCAAGCGATTTCTGCTAAACTTTTAGCCATTATAAAGCATGTTTGTATTTTTTCAATTTCATAGGGTTTGTGCATTGTGTGTATGTATTTAGCATTACAGAGATTTTTCATTTTCTGAAGACAGTACAGTGTTGCCATGTTTATAGTTAATATTATACCTATCGTGTTTATAGTTAATATTATACCTCCCGTTGATGATTTCTTACCATCAGGACAAATGCTTCTTCACGAATGTGATCCCATTGCTATTAAACCGATTGGAGAAATGTGTGTATGCAAGGCGAATTGTGTTGAAAAATAAACCATATTTGTCTTCACCTTATGTAATTTTCAGCCTACCCTTGTAAAATATCTTCAAGTAATATGGCAAAAAACCTGTAAACATTCATTCGAGAAAACCAAATAGATTTTATTTTATGTTAAAAAAGTATAATGTGTCAATATATCTGAAGCATCCGGTATACAGATTCGACCTCTGTATATTACTGTCTTAAGACTTCGCATATGTACTATACTACTTTCCTGATCTGCCGTAGTATTATCAGTTTAAAGTTCCTGTTTGTCAGAAACACACAATTACTTGTAACACGGAATTGCATCTCTCACTACAGTCGATAATGGAAAACAGTTTTTGATTATTCATTTGAAAGCACTCTTGACAAGTCGCCTCTGAAGGTATCTACTGAAGATAAACAATGTCAGAAGAATATATTGTCTACAGAACGAAAAGGATGAAAACATCAATTTCTTTAGTAAAATAAATCAATAGATGTAAAAAGCAAAGACAAAAAACTGTAAGTAAACTTGTTATAAAAAATATTTATTCAATTTAATTCTACTTATTCAGGCAAGATCCTAGACACATAAGCAGAAATATATATATAGTAGCAACATGGCCCGGCGTTGCCCGTGCTTGATTAAAAAATCATACAATGAAAAAAGAATGTTAACAACACATACTTTTTCACGCCCATCTCAATTTTGCGCAATCAGAAAAAGGGCTCGTAACTGAAAAAACCGAATAAAAAAAAGCATGTTAAAAACAAACACTTTTTAACACCCAACCCAGTTCTGCGGAATCAGAATCAACGTTGACTTTAAGCAAGCGAATGAGCCAATCGGAGTAAAGTGCCATGCAGATTTAAATTTTTCCCACTTGTGACGAATGCAGCTATCGATTTTTTTGCATGCGAGTTAAAGTTATTGTCAATCAGCTGTTGGCTCTCACGCTGGCTAATAGAATCTTCCTGCCTATTCGTGGCAGCCAGCTATAGCCCACCACTCTGGCCAGTAAAAAATGGCTGCAAACTACATGAAAACTGTCGTAGAAGCATGAAAAAATCGATTAATTCCACTATTGATGAAAGTTGGGAAATGCAAAGTCGGTCTTGGCCTTCCCGCTAACTTGGAGCATGTGCATGTAATTTTGGTGCAAAACTGTAGAAAATGGCGACAGTGAATTCGTTACACACACACACACACACATAGACACATCCGGCCTTTTATAGATAGAGATACACAAAAACTGGTACGTACACACATATGAGTGAAAACATTGATAAGAAATAACAGAACAAAAAATGTATGATTCATTTTTTTGATTTTGTTTATCTTTCCAATGATTATCCCCTTTACAAAACCCAAGTCTTTCTTGGGGTGGAGGGTTACTCTACAACTGGCATATATTATGATTATATGTAGACAAGATAATAGTGAAAGAATTTGCTTAAATGGAACTTACATGTCACCAGGAGAATACGAAGGGAATGAAGATGATTCGCTAAAATGTGCGCCACTTTATGGGTCTTAGCTGGGAAATTTTGTATTGGCTGAATTAATAAATGAAGTTCGTCTAAACATTTTTCGTTGTGAAAAACACAGAAGAGCTTACGACATTTCATATGCGGTGAGGCT
This sequence comes from Acanthosepion pharaonis, assembly GCA_903632075.3. NCBI lineage: Eukaryota > Metazoa > Mollusca > Cephalopoda > Sepiida > Sepiidae > Acanthosepion > Acanthosepion pharaonis. The sequence continues at coordinate 1,655,644 of CAHIKZ030005616.1, forward strand.
TTGTATTGTTGAATATAATCACCAGACTTGACATTTCTTAAATTTGTTGAGGGTATGAGAAGCGGACTTTCAACTTGACATAGCCATGAGCACGTGATTTTCGGTTGCATGAAATGATGAATATTACAAAATTTGGAAGAGAATTGTAAAATTTAGGTTACATTTTCTGCAAATTTGATCTTACATTTTAAAATATAGACATGAATATTGTTTCTATAAAACAAATGTTTCTAGAGTTTGTTTACCGTGTGTAGGTTATTTAATAATATTCCCTCTAAATATTATCTTCCCAATGCTTTGTGATATTTGTTATTATGCTGGCATTAAAGCTAGAACCTGTTAGACTGCAGAGTCTTACGAAGGAGTTTCGTGGTTTATCCCAGCGTTGTGGCGCTTATACATGTGGATTACCATATTTCCCGGCGTCTCGACTCCCAAAAATATATTACAATGCGTGCAATAGAGTTTATACATTCCTGTTTCCGATGCACTATTGAATCTGTTTTTAATGAACGCTTTTTTGATCGTCTTAGAGATTGTGTTCATAATTATAGTGTTTAGTATTGTTAGATAATTTCGATATTTTTATGGACTCTATAGAATATTTAGATGAACCTAAAAATGGCAAAATATTTATAGAGGTTTTACTATATCATCATTATTTCAAGATTTTAGCCATATATCTATATATATCTATATATATATATATATATATATATATATATATATATAATAATAAAAATGCTTAAACACTAATATTCCATGGTCATAATTTATTCCATTGGTATCGTAAATACGATACAATTCATTAGACCTACAAATTCAAAAAAGAACAACTCCGGAAATAAAAATAGAATTTAGAGAGAGTGTAAGCATGGGACAAAATGTATATTTACCACTAATATATATATATATATATATATATATATATATATATATATATATATATACAAATTATATTGGCTTCCAAAATAGACAAATTATATTTGGACCTGCCTACGCATATAATTGAAAACGAGTCCATTGTGAAACGTTTTGAGCATGACTCATTTTCTAATAGGTGTTGCCCGATCGCCGAATCGTGAGCTGATTCCGAAACACGAATGCGATTATCTAAATTTAATTTAATGTGTCTGGGTACATGTTGTCCGATTCTTGTTTCCAAACGAAGACATGTTCGCCCTATATATTCAGCTTCGCACTGACATTTAAATTTATATATAATCGACTGTCTCAAATTATTTAAACCATCGCTTTCTAAACAAAAGTAGAATTTTTCATGATCGCTAAATTTATTTTTTGATATATGAGCAACTTATTTTTCTATTTTACTGCTCAGGTTGGTTCATTATTATTAATTCATTATTTACGCATTTATTTTAATCGTAAATTTATTTTAATTTTACGTATACATGTCTTCGTAAAATTTTAGACGTGTTCCAACCATACCATTTTGGCGTTCTTTTCATTTTCATTGTTTGTTTAAAATCATTTGCCAACGAAAGACCCTGATGAAGCGTTGGCCGAAAGGTACCTAGGTCCAAAAAAAAAAAAAAAAAAAAAAAAAAAATGGTCATACAAAAGAAATTCATTTTCTTTAAATCATTATATTTGTTTTGTGGTATCAAAACATTATTCCAATATATATATATATATGTTAATGCATTTTTCATTAAATAATAAAGACAAGATTTGTCTGTTTATTTTAAGTAAGTTCTTTTCATATTGTCTGATGAGCTTAATCACGTTAATGTAAGCCAAAAGCTTAGATTGGACTTATATATGTATCAATATGGTGCTTTCCATTTTTCTTTCAACGATAATGTGATTAAGCTTAACAGACAATATGAAAGGTACTTACTTAAAATAAATAGACAAAATTTGTGTATATTATTTAATGAAATATGCATTAATCAAATGTTGCTGCCTAATTATACAATATGTATATATATATGTATATATATATATATATATATATATATATATATATATATATATATATATATATATATGTCTATATTTCTGAGATAGGTATTATGTACAGTATTTACATTAGTCGGACTATTGTCCTCATCTTTGTCGCCATATTTGTCACAACGTTTCGGCCGTTGTACGAGCCTTCTTCAGGTGGTTGGATTTCGAACTGAACCCTTTATTTCGATCGCTGGGGTAGACTGTTCTAATTCCGTGCCATGTTTGATGGATGTCAGTTATCAGTTATCTCCTGCTAATTTTCCTCTGAAAGTTCTCCACTGGCACAGTGGATAAAGGCGTTGGTTAGATCCAGTGACAGACCCAAAGAAGGTGAGTTCAATTCCTGGTTAAGGCAGTGGAGAACTTTCAGAGGGAAAATTAGCAGGAGATAACTGATAACTGACATCCATCAAACATGGCACGTGGAATTAGAACAGTCTACCCCAGCGATCGAAATAAAGGGTTCAGTTCGAAATTCCAACCACCTGAAGAAGGCCGGAGCGTACAACGGCCGAAACGTTGTGACAAATATGGCGACAAAGATGAGGACAATAGTCCGACTAATGTAAATACTGTATATATATATATATATATATATATATATATATATGTTTATTTATTTTTCATCCGCCCACACTACTATCATCAGTTTCATATGACATCTCCGTGGATTATATCTATTTTTAAGCCACAAAAACAATACCAACTTGGAGAAAACGAAATCTTGCCTAACACACAGACATTACATGATTCATAAGAATGAATCTAACGGTTGGAAATGCTTGTAAAAACAACAGAATTTAGATGAAAATTTTTGAAGTTTTATTGTACCACAAAAAACAATAACTAATTCAAGATAGAAAAAAAAATACATTAGGAAATTAAACATGCAAATTTTGCCACTTCTATGTAATCCAATCTGTGAGGGAGGTCTCATGCGCTCGTACGCCTGGGTACATGGACCAAACGAGATTACAATTCTATGACTGAAGGTCAAATGATATTTTACCACATCTAGATGGCATTGTAATATTAAGTTCTGTTCGATAATAAATATAATCAGAAGCATTCTTCAGAACGTCTCTCTTTAGATTCCCTTTGCCTTTTAATATAAAACTTTCACCGCGATTTGTTTGTTGTGAGAACAGTCGCCGATATTAACCGCATATGCTTACACTGTTCCAATTCATCCGCACCTTTCCATTTCCCACGAAACTCTCGAAATATATCTTTGTAGTGATTCTCATATTCTGTAATCGAACGGCGTCAGTAAATATCTGTATAACACACATGTCTCAATATCCTGGTTAAGTCGAATGTTTGGGAATTTTTCAAAGCCAGCTTTAGATATAATTTAACGAAAATCTTATGAAGTTATTCGCTATTATCAGTACACTGTGCAAGTATTAATCTGTATTGTTTTCTATTTTTATATGTGCTAGTTGTAAATGTGTTACTGGCAGTGAAATAGAATCTTCGATCAAATTAAATTCTCATTTCATCCTTTTTGTGCCATTTCGTATTAACGTCCTTAGGGAAACTATTGACACATCACACAAATAATAAGTGGAATAGCAATGTAGGTTCTTCCACTAGACCCCGGTAGAAACGAATTTAGCTGGGAAACCATATTATACAAGTGGAGATGCCAGATTCATAGGCTTTCGCAGTTAGTCATGAAAAACAGTCTGAGAGGGCTTATAGGTCAAGCCCATATCTACTGCGTTTATAATGCAAAGGGGGAAATCAACTTCGATACATTTTCCTCGAAGTTATGACAATTCCTGTCTTATACAGTAAATGCATTTTGGGGCCCATGCTAGCTGAGTTTACAAAAATGTGTGCGCGCGTGCGTGTGTGCGTGTGTTTGTGTGCGTGTGTGTGTGTGTGTGTGTGTGTGTGAGAGAGAGAGAGAGAGAGAGAGAGAGAGACAGAGACAGAGAGAGAGAGAGTGAGTGAGTGAGTGAGTGAGAGTGAGTGAGTGAATGAGAGAGTTAGGGAGAGAGTGGTGGACCGTATATCCTAAGTGTTAACGGTTCTTTCCTGAATTATGCAATTCAAACAAATCTCAAGACTAAAATATCGCACGTCAAAATAGAATAAAAATAACCACCTCACGACGGCTTTTTCTTGGATCTTACGTCTCGATAGGGTTAATGTTCACCAATCACAGAGGGAAACTAAGAAATCTCAAACTACGATCACATTAAACACGCCCATATTTGGAATTGTTTGAAGTCAGGAAGATTTTCCCATACAGCATTGGAATATTCTGCCAGAGCCATTTAGAAAGAATGATGACTATCGATAGGCTTTTTAATCTTAAAGAAATATTTTCTATTACACACAATAGAAAGCACATCTGCAATCTTTAAAATACCATCTATTTTTTTTGGAATTGTATGATATACGTTAAAAATTAGTGGAAACCCTGTTGTGAAATTTTACACAACTGATACGAATGTCTAGATATTTTATAGTAAATATTTATACGTTTCCGGAAAACTACATTCATATGTGTCCGGTAAAAATTACTGACACTAAACAATAAACGTAAAAATATCTTTGTAATAATTATTGTATTTCCATATGTACAGAATTCAAATAAAAGACACTGAAAGTAATAAGTATGATTGTACTGTGTGTGTGCAAATAAACATTTGTAATATATGTTTGGGTGTGTCCAAGAAGAGAGAAAGACAAAAATGAATCGTGAGACTCTTCACCTGCCGGCGGCTACACAACTACCGAAGAGGAAAATCGGTAAGAGAGAGAATAACTAGCCTTTTTATACCAGAGGTGGTAATAAGCGTATCTATCTATCTATCTATCTATCTATCTATCTATCTATATATATATATATATATATATATATATATATATATATATATATATATATATATATATACAAATAAGAGACAGAACAAATGGTTAAACTCCTCAGTTCGCACCATTTAATTTTTTTTTAAAAAAAGCGCTCAATACAAGGTAGAGCAAAATATTCTAATAGATTTATGACAATAGATTATATTAAAAACATTTTACATCGTTGCACAAAAGTTTATAGCCATTATTTTATTAGTATATAATGCTTCACTTAATAGGGGTATTTTATTTATTTTATATATTCCACTTTAGTAATGCCATGTTTTGCCGTCTAATTAGTATATTTTTAAATAGATGTTCCACCTTGTAATTTCTTCGATTATTTCCTTTAAGAAGCTTCCTAAATATATATATATATATATATATATATATATATATATATATATATATATATATATATATATCATTTGTTTTTTGATATATTTATATGTACTTCAACAAAGCAGAACATCATTCTTGGCGACATCAATAATACATTTGTTGTAGCCATGTTTTATACAATCGTTGACTGACATGTCTGGGAGATAGTCTATCGTAACATGAAAAAATACCCGTCTCACTTCCACCCTCAGAACTTATTTTTTTTTTTTTAGCGTAGATCTGACTTTTAATTGGTTAACCTAGACATACCTACAAGTACATTTTTCATTCTGACCTTATGCAACCCCTTTATCTTACGAAAAGAGGTGACGATTTTTTTCTAAATTTCCCAGATGAATCATTTTTTATCAAAGGTATCTACCGTCACCTGACGAATTACTATCATTTTGTTGAAACATGAAAACTTGTGTGTCGTGATATAGAAGCAAAATTCAGCTGCTGAGTATAGATTGACCGTTTAAATTTTAATAAAAATAACTTGTTACCGCAATGTTCGTCCAATTATAAATTATGCTGGGTTTAAAGTTTTTTTGTTTTTTTTTAAATTTAAAAAGAAATATTTTTAGCACTTACTATAAATTCTTAACATTTCTGTTTTAGTACATCGAGAACTACTTTATTAATACCAGCACTATATATATAAGCCCAGCGTATTCGTGCTTTTATGTGTTTGGAGTATATATTTTCTTAAGCATTCTTTCACGTCCATATTGCGATGGATAAATTATTCCTCTAAATTAGTCAAGTATGAAAATAACAATGGTATCTCATTTTCTTAGATATATTTACCAAACATTACAAAAAAAAAAATATCATGGAATACTAAAGAATACATTTCTTCTATATATTCGCCATTGCCTTGAAACTCATCCTACAGACGTCTTCAGAATCACCTGGAAATTTTCTTGATAGTCTACTTGATTAAGGTGTTGAATGTCGCAATAATCATTGTCATCACTTCATATTAGGCGTTGCAAGGAGTTCTGTTGGCCTCTCGCTCAACTGCGCCCCACACAGTATAATCAATGGTGTGCCGTCTGGGTCATTAGGTGGCCTAATATGTGGGGTATATATTTGCAGAGAATTGTTTGACAGACAAGATTGGCTTCTCCTGTTTATGTGTCATGGTGAAGACTCCTGTTGCCAGATATAAGTTCTTCCAACAGACACCCTCTTTACCCAGAATAGCACTACCAACTAAAGCCTCTTGATGTAGGCTTCTGTGTTTTGTCTAAGTGTCTCACCTACACATTGGGTAGTTCTTTTCTTATCAGAACGGACATAGTCAGTTTTCCGTGCTGCCGTACTTTCTTTGTCAGCTTTAAAATATTCCCAGTCTTACAGATACTTCTGTGCTGGCCACAGATTGACACCAAATAACTATGAAAACTTCGTATTGGAACATCTTGTGCGATTGACAAGGAGTACAGTATCCTTTTTCCATATTTCTGTCACAGTGAATTGCGTCATGATGCACTGTTTTTGCTCGGACGCTGCCCAACTCATTCTACCACAGAGTACCATCGACAAATCAAAAACAAACAACACACATGAGCGAAATTAAAAATAAAATTGCGATCAATTTACCAACCCAACTCTGTATATATGCATACATT
>CAHIKZ030005616.1:1667500-1712500 GCA_903632075.3 Acanthosepion pharaonis
CAAGATGACCTAGCCGATAAATACTGATAAATATAAATTATGGCGAGTAATACACGCACTATAAAGAGTGTTCATTTGTACAATTCCACGCTTAATATTTCTACTAATTTCTATAACTATTCTTGATAGTAGAATATAAATATATAAGGTCTCTCTGTATTTTATCTGTGAATTAACCGCACCTCACACACACACACACACACGTGGCGGCACACACCCACATACACATATACACACATACACACACTCACACATATGACACACACATGACACACACACATATATATATATATATATCTATGCATACAGACAGACAGACAGTGAGATAGATAGATAGATAGATAGATAGATAGATAGATAGATAGATGTGTGGGTGGTGTTTATACGCATATGTGTGTATAAAATCACATTTGATCGATTTGTTCTTTTGGGGCCTATACCATGTTCTTCGTCTATGCTATAGACTCAGAAATAAAAGAAAGAACTCCAAGAACTCAATAGAACTTTTGCGAGAAATAAACGCAGTAAATAGAGGGGCAATTTGATTTTTTTCTTTTAATCTCTCTCCCAAACATAACTATTGTTCAATACTTAAATATTAAATCACTAGTTTAAATGCCAGAGTGTCGGGCTGCTTTTAAGCTAGCTTCTACGGAGTGCTTTGGACAAAGCCTTACGTTTATTTACAGGATGTGAGCGTCCTTATATCTTTGCATAATATCAGCATTAGGATTTCTCCTGGATGTCGTTTGATCCGTCTCTTCATTTGTATTGAACATTTTTAACTTGCTGCAGCATTGACTCTTTTGATTGAAATCTAGTCCTCTGTTGGCGGAGATTTCTTTTTGCTAGGCCTACTGCTGCCGTATGCGAAAGGCCACAATAAACTACAGAAGGCCTGAAAATTGAGAACTGCATTTAAATATTGCAGTAATATATCAGCTTACATTTAAAACGTTCAACAATAGTTCTTCTGGTACTAATTTAAAGAAAATTTGATGTGCCTAGGTTGTTATTTTCCGTACAAACAATTCATTTTTATTTCATGGGTGACTTTCGCTGTATTTCCCAATGAATTTCGATTATTACACAATTTATTTCTAAGTTCTAAAAATTGTTCTCGCACCAAAAAATCGTCGCAAAACATCACGTAAAATTTGCCAAAAACAATCACTGTAATGAAAACTTGGGAATCCCAAATTTCAGGACTACAGGTCCGGATCCTGTCCGCAATGTGTTTTTTTTTTTATTTTCTCGCGGAGCCGACCTGATTCTAAAATGGTATGATATTTTGATCTATACGTCTACGAGTAAAGTTGGAAAAGTGTGGCACACTGACCATCTGACACTCGCATCTATGTATATAGATATTTACTTCTTTGCATATTATCTTAGAATGGTATACTTCTAAAAGCTGACAACTAATAGCATTTTCCGAATTTGTTTGTTATTTTTACTTTTCAGTATGGTATTGTTCTTTATAAATAAATTTGAATTAATAAATAAATATGACATTTTCAAATGTGACATAATGTTAACTAACACAAGAATTCCTACAGAAGTAATGAATGAAGTAAATGAAGTGATAAGAAAGGAATAAACATCAATAAGACGGGATGCGTGGCGTTTAGCAAAAGAACGGCCCCGCATTAAAAATCACAAATTGTTAATATCAAAACCAAACAAATACAACTATCTAAATATCTGGGAAATCTTATATCTGGGGACAGAAAGTGCGATGATAAAATTTGAATGGGCATTGGGATAACACAATTGATTTCTGACTATATGTAAATTATTAAGGAACAGGAAAACTTCGTTAGAAATAAATAAAAAGAGTCCTGAAATATTACGTAATATAAGGACTCCTGTCTGAAAGTTTATGCTGGAGAAGCTATTCAGGGATTAAGAAAAGGCTTAAATCAATAGAAATTTAGAAGTTTTAGAGAAAATGGAAGAAAATTGTACAAGAAAAATAAAGAAAGTGTTGAACTGTCAAAGACACATAATGAGGAAAGAGGTCTTACAAAATTGATATACACGGTGTAGATTGAATTTAAGGAGGACAGTGTAAAACAGGCATAGCGAGCTTCTGTAAAAGTATGACAGAACTGGTTTTAGGCGAGATATCATGATAGCAACATTTATTAAAAGCCTCAGAAGACAGAAAATCGTTTAGAGCCATGATCATCTGCGTCCTGAAGGGACACGGAATATAGAGGAAGAATAACAAAGACAAGCCAACTTTAATATATCGTTCACAAGCAGACTGTGTAAACTAACGTGTCAACGCAACCGACTAAAGACAGTAATCGCCAATTACCGAAACATAAACTATCCTAACAATGTCTCATCACATTAAAGACACTATTTCCTAGATTTTCATTGTTTATTGCATTTTAATAATATATATGTATTTACACTATTTATATTCTTTAGACTGTTGTCCTCCTTATTATTGTCATACGACGTGTCAATATTCGTACGCTCTGGCATTATAAACTTTAGAATTGCGGAGCGAACACTATATTTAGCACACGGTGAATAAAGATTGTTCTGTTTCCCGGTACCATAACTTATATGGATATCAGTTTTTGTTAATTCACTTTAGTTGTTTTCCTCGCTACAGTGGGCAGATGTTGAACTCACTAGCACTTTGGATCAAGTCAATTTTTGAATTACTTCAATCAACGCCTTCATCCATTGTGTCAACTCATCTCAGAAATATAGACAAATATATTTTTGCGTGTTTGCGCTTATGTATGTGTGTGGATAAACATATTACATTAGTCTAATTGGTCTTTTACTTAATACAGTAAATTGCATTTTGATGGATAAACAACGTAATCTTTAATGTATTTCAAAACTATTGCTTTGTTCATCGCATCGTTAAATTATTAAAACAACGTAAGGGAGATTGACTCCAGGAAGTATTAAGAAACAAAATAGTTAATTAGAAACAAAGAAAAGAGAACTAAACTATTACGTAATAACAGAGTCCCTATATTATAGTAAATGCTGGAAAATCTCCTCAGAGATGAAAGAGAATTAAAGCAATAGAAATGTAGTTCTAAAGAATGTTAATGGCGACAAAATGGACTAAATATGGACGAAACTTTAGAGAAAATATAAACAAAAAAGGCAAATTATTCTTAACAGTAGGAAGACAGAGTTGATATTACTAGAAAACATAATGATAGAAGAAGTTTTGGAATATATTATACTCACAGGGTAGATTGAATTCAAAAGAGACAGAAGAAAACAGTGCATAAAGTACTTGTTGAGCTTCAGTAAATGGCTTGAAGAGTAAAGAAAACTATTAACAGATGAAAAGGAGGTGAAATTGTGGAGAGCCATAATCCTCAACTTCTTCAATGGCCTTGGCACTAAGAATAAGAAGTAAACAAAGAAGGCACAAAACAATTACAAGCTGTCAAGTAATTTTATTCAACGCGTATCACGTTTAGTGACTTAATCTTGGGAATAGAATCCGTCTGTTAAGTGAGTAGTGTCTGCACAAACTCTGGCATTTGAATCGAGCCAACTAATTCCATCAAAATAAATATCGTTCTGATTAAATCAAGTTTATTAAACAGGATACAACGTCATTTTACTGCTTTGAGGTTTACAAAAATTTAGAATAGAAAAAACGTGTTCATTTTATGTAATATTGAAATACGCGCTTACATTTCTGCCATAACCTCCCATTTGAGCTTTAAAAATCAGCGATGCGACAAATCGTTATCCTTATTTCTGCTACCTTCACAGACGCTGTTCGTACTTTGACAGTGATATTAGATTTAACATATATAAGAGCTATCAGGCAATCTAGTGAGATTTGTAGAACCCTATTATTTGCTTTTAAATCGCTGACGGTGACGAGTACAGTCGAACGAGTGTTCTGTAACAATATTGTTTGGCGTTTTCAACAGAGAGAACATTCAACAGATACTTTTGTATTATTACCTAGATTTAAATATCTGACAGGGACGATAATACACAAACGTACGTTCCGTTACATTACTTATATATAATTTAAAATACCCAAAATTGGATCATTGTTAATTGTCACAAATATATGTTATTTAAATATTTGAATATCTCCAGAAGTTTCAACCAATATTTAAATTACACTATGATTTGTATCAATATATGACAGTGACTAGCGTATCCAAGTTTAATATTATTATACATTTTCTCTTCATATGCACAAATTAGAATCGGCCGTGTGTATGCCGGGCAGTACTATAATCCACCTTTCATCATCTTGAATCAGTCGTCGTTTATTTGCATCGCGTACTTTTACATCGATATCGTCAGTGAATGGGTGAACTGAATCTTTAGAAAACTGTAATATATCACTGTTCAGCTTGGTGGTTACCGGTTCGGAATGGGAATTTGGAGAGCCGTTTTCGAATTCCTGACGGATTCTTTAGATTCGCTTACGAGTAAATACCGTTGATAATGGTATGAATCAACCTCTTCTCCCTACAAGCTATGGGCAGAATAGCTTGGCCGGTAGGATTCTCTGGTGTTGGCTGGCATCCAGTCTAGCGCAGAAAGAATCGGTAACCTACTGAGTCAGTCCTGAATCAAAAGAGACATTATCCTTCAAACGTGTATCACGTATATCTCATAACTGACTGAACGTATCACTCAGTATTAACATAGATAGCCTTCAACAAAATAAGAAAGTTACTTGAAATTCTGGTACTCATGATATCGTGTTTAGTAATTAATGAAAAGATTCTAATTCATGTTATACATTAACTTTCATTCGATATTGCCATTTAGTTTAATGTATTTATATTTGTTGTTAACAAAACCTTTATTGTATTGAGCAATGGCGTGCAAAGTTTTGCTAATGTTTTGTGATTGCCGGGGCCAACTTCTTGATTGTATGCGTTTAAGGCTCGAGTAGTCGCGGCTATATAGTCTAGTACTGAGAAATGGGAAAAAGGATGACATTTCAAACATGTAAATACAAACGAAACACGAAATAAACACTTTCAAATTAAATATGATCTAATATTTATTTCACTTTTTGATCGGATGCCTTCCCTATATGAATAGCCATGGCCGTCACACAATCTACCAGCTTTCTGTACGCTACTGGTACACAAGTAGAATATTTTCGTTCTCCTGTCCATATCTAGCTCTATCTATTTATAGTTTGTATGCGGGGCTATCTAATTATTTTTCTCGTTCTCTTTCCACTGAGTTGAAGATTGTCCTAATCGGATCAGAAATTGTACATACTATAGTTCTGTCAACAAATTTGAGAAGTACAATTCAGAAAATTGAATATAGATCTTTAAACGTAATGTTTTTATTACCAGACTTATTCTACCGACTCAAATGCAATTTGTCATTATCTACAACACCGACGCTTTGACTTTTCGAAAGGCTGTGAATTTCACCGATTATAATTCCTGTGGTCGTTGAGGTTTGAAAAATAAACTCGTTATTGTACTAATATTATTGTTATTAGGACGTCAGAAATGTGGTGCTAGTGAATGAATAACGGGTGAAATAGCAAAATTGTCCAAATGCTGTAACAGCAAAATTGTCCAATTAATCTCTAAAACGTTGTCTCTTAGAAATGTTTAAATATATCTTACTGGAAATCTCCGAGGTTTATATAACACTATTGAAATCAAATTTGAACAATAAGAATGTATTTAGCTGATGATTTGTAAGTTGTAATGATAATCTCTTGCTGCTATGACCTACTGATTTTCCTCTCTACTGCTCTTAATATTTATTAATTATTAACTGTTCACTTGATGGATCTTGTAAGGTCTTTGAAGATGGAATCTAGAGTATAAATGTTGATACCATTACTGAAGGCCTGAATGATCTTTTTTCCTCTCACCATTTTTCATTCTTGAAGACATAGTTGGGCTGAAACAAAACAATTTTAAACTGTTCTTTTTCTAGATGAATAACTCAATAGTATTTTTTTTTAGTTTTTCTTACGACAAAGGGTGTGAAGATGACTAAAAAATTCTCTGAAAATCTTGAAAAAGAAATTCAATTAGTTTAGTGATTTTGGGGTTTTATTTAATTTTTCTTTTAGATATTATACATTTTGTGGGATGGATAATTATACCATGCTGTTACACGATTTGGACAATTTTGCTGTTACACCTGGCATATGATGATAGCCTCTAGTCAGCTAAATTTATACAAAGCACGCGCATCATTGTCAAATATGCGCGATATGGCAATAGGCTTTGATAAAAGAGACGTATACGCTTTTCTGTGAAGCGAAATTAAGAATAAGTTCAGATCCGTTAACTCAATGAACACAAAACATTTCAGGTAGAGGATTTTTCCATGTATCTAGAGGATTCCCTCAATCGAGTTGGCAGCCTTTCGCCTTTTGAAATAATAGTAACAACGCATTTGATGACGCACAGCTACATACGTCAGAAATAATGTACTGATCAGTTTTTTTTTGTTTTTTTTTTATATTGCGTGGAATGAGGGAAAAGACATATCAGCGACGCTACTTGTTTTTCAGTGAAAAAATAAAAGGCAGAAATAAAGAAGCGAAGATTGAAATGATTGATATCTCCAGTCAATATAACATAGATAATAAACTACTACTCCGTTTTGATTGGGGAAAAGAACGAAGAGGGATATCACATACGCTGCATGGTTTGAGTGAGAAAATGAAAGACAGATGTAAAAGAAAGACAGAAATAAATAGTTAACAGAAGAAAGAAAAATGAGGAAATCCACGTGTTTAATATCAGTTTAAACGAAAGGGAAAAATATGAATTTCAAGTATTTAGTGGAGTATCTAATAAGATGGAATAAATGTCAGATTGATGAATCAAAGAGCCGAGTTCAGATCCCAGTCGAATCCATGTGCTAATACTCTTGGGAAAGTTATGAATCCTTTTCATCTTCTATAGGTAAATCAAATAAATAGAAGTACAGATCATGTTCTAAAGAAATGGATGGTAACTGGTCTACCGCATAAAGAAATGGAAACCTACTGCGGGGAAAAAATCTGCCGCATGTAAGGCACTGACCCAGTTAGGTTACATCGTAAATTAAAGACAACAATTCATATTGCAATATTTTGTTTAAATTGTTCAGCTCATATATTTAAAAATCTGATAGGGAAATTTTTACTGATATTTTAGCGTCTTAGAACTCGGTATGATCTTAAGAATCAATCGACTCATGAACTTACAAAGACAGGGGGTTTGAAATATATTTAATCGACATATTCATTACGTTTTGCTCATCGAGTAAAATAATAAAGAAACATGAACTGTAAAGATAACATCACCTTCCAGAAATCGATTAAGTTCTTTTTGGACCATACTTCCACATGTAACATCAAAAATTAATTTATTTTTGTGTTTTGATCCTAACGCCATTGAGATAAAGATTTTAATCTTAACATTTCTCAAGGAAAACCATGAAACTCTCACGAGTATGTCTAGTTAATGTAATTGTGTCTCCTTATGTTCTCTACTGAAATTCTAATTAATTTGTGTTTTCGCCACAGTGAAAAATCAGCAATTGTCTCTAAGACAGAAGCACCGCCCTTCACTGAAGAATTCTAAAATCATATTTTCATCATTCGTTGGAGACCTTTTATTCCTTCACCGAAATAGAAAACGCAATAATAAGCACAAAAAAGAACATAATGAGAGATGAAATCAATAAATACAAAGGAGACAACACACATACACATAAAAACGCTTTAAACTTAATATATATATATATATATATATATATATATATATATATATATATATATATATATCCAATACAAACATACACACACACACACAAATATATATATATATATATATATATATATATATATATATATAAACCATATAAAAGTAAAAAATGTCAGTCCGTTTCAATATCTAATTGTTTGATTCTTTCAATTTTGCCGTTTACGTTCTCAGAAAAAGATTGCAATGACAACACACACATAGTAATAACGGATTCGGAGGATTGCACGTTTATCGAAATTAAAATAACTGATCCCAGTGCGACTTTTGGATAATAAGTGCGACATTACTGTAATTATTGAACAATATAGTTCATGCCATTTTGACAGAAAATTTACCAGTAACGGAAAAAAATTCGTTTATCACCATATTTGTACATGAACGCGAAAATTAAAAATAACAACTGTAAAAATGTAAAATCAAACTCAGCGTTGCGTTTATTGCACGCTCCAAAAACAATAACTCATTTCCAATAGCATTTTCGGATACAACAATACATATATTTTCGTTGTCTTCTTATTACTAAGAGAAAAAACACTAGAAACATCTATTCCATACCTGAAGATGTCTGTAGGAACAGACGAAAGCTTGTAGTAAAAATAAGACCTAATGCGGCAGGAATTTATAGAAACAAGGATCATTTCATTCATAACGGATTCGGAGGTTTTTGTATATTATTTGAATTGTTTGCGACGATGGATTTCTCGCCAATTAAATCATTAACCTTTGCATTTGTTTTTGTGTGAATAATTCATGAATATATATATATATATATATATATATATATATATACAGAAAGAGAGTGAAATAGAGAAAGCATTTCCCATCTGCACATTATCGACGGTTCAAATAACAAATTTTAAGCCAACGATGGCACATTAACGTCGAAAACGCCAACAATGCAAAACTGATTGATAGATTTGACTATTTATTTAATGTTTTCCAAATGGTATTTTTAATAAAATTACTTAATAATCGTTTCACTTTTTAAAACTTTTTAAAGTGATACTATAAGAAAAGTATTAAAATGTGTTAATTAAATTCCGCCATTGCTTTCTTCTTGTAAATGTGGCTGAAATGCCATTATTTTGAGTGCAGTGTCCAAATCCTGCTTGAAATAATTTATTTATCTTCCGGTCTCCATATTAAACGAACACTTCACACGAATAGCTAATTTAATATCCTAGTTCAACTGCCGCTGAATATTGTGACCGACGCTAATGTTGCACAAAATGTAATTACCTATTGCAATTATCTATATGTGTTTCTGTGAACGGATGTCATTCTTCGCAATTGCGTTTACCGTAATAGTTTTTAAAGCCAGTTTTATCGATAACTCCTTTATATGGTGTATACATCTCTGTGAACGAAATTTTATAATATAATTCACAGAGTCTCTTTCAATGATTTGAATTTTGATATTCCCGACTTGACAAGCATAGTTTGAATTCTACTGACATAAGTTAAGTTGCGCCAAGTATTTGTAATTTTTTTCTGAATTCAGCATTCCTAATGACACATACAAGTGGCCATTTTTTTTTTGTTTTTAAGTAATTCGTTCCAAGTAAGTTAATAGTAGCACTGTGACGTAAGTGGTTAATGTGACTGAAAGAAAATGAAAAGACTTTAGAAAAAAACGGAAAATCAATTCTAAATAGAAAAAGGATAAACACCTACACCTTTATAAAAGTTCGGGGAGGAGTGTGAACCGGGCAATTGGAGAACCTATCTAATACTTTAAAAATGCTGTTTTCAAATTATCTTCTTTCACTCGGAATACGTTTTGTTGGATTAATCATATATAAATATCCAGCCTTTAAGGAAAATAAATTATTATGTCAATGTAAAGGTTATGTATATAAAACTTATTTATTATTTACAGCGTATGTGTGCATGCATGTGTCCAAGCAACTTCCCCGCTCCCACTAGTCCGATATCAATGACTCATAACTCATTCAAATGTCCCAATATTTGTTGGGCTCAGAGAACGGTTTTCTTTGAGCTCAGATTCAATGTTGCCTGTTTATGTGACGTTAAAATATATATTAATATATTATACTAGCCATTATCGTTGCTTTCATACTTCAAGTGGAGCAACTATTATTTTCCTTTCGTATCTAAAATTGATAGCACGTTTTATTATAAACTAGCTTAAGAACAGAGTCACACCTAAGGACAATTATACTGAGAGGTGCCGTCGCTTGGGAACAGCTGCCCGAGCTCGCTCTTCTCATTGCACTAGGCAGCATGATGCTGTTCACACCGACGCCAACAAAACCGACGGTTGTGAGGGTTCGGGGAATGATTTCATCTCGCTAGATATATCACTTTTTATGATGTGTAAAACTTACAAGATTTACCGGATTTACCAATTTTCACATTGTTAGAAAAGTCATCAAAATATTGTGACGTCGTCCCCCGGTCGCAGCGCCAACTGTGACGTTCTATCCTGATCTACCACGGCGCCAGTTGAGACGTCTTCGCCGCGGCGTCAGCTGTTCGCTCCTCGCTGCTTCGTCCGGGTGTCACTGCTCCAACGTGACGTTCTAACCCTTTGGTGATTCGGGTAGGAATCTGATTAGATTGATACCAGCCTCGCCGTTCCCAACCTGCTTCCAACGCCTGGTTACCAGGGTAACTGCACTGATCTCTAGTCTGCCTACCCACGTTGTGAATTGATCTTAGACAGACGAGATCAAACAGGGGTTGGGGCCGTAATGCAAGCTGAGTTCAACGGGGGTGATAACACAAATATGTATAAAAGAAAATAAAATGAAAACTCACAAAGTTCAAAGTATCAAAGAAAAAGGTAACAAACTTTTTATGTCTATTTGTTCGGTACATAGGACTATGTCTACTTCCCGACCCGTTCTGTGGTTTGTGGCACGACGCTTTCGCTAGGCAAATTCTAACGCTTCAAGTTGTCTACTCTCTAAGAAATTTGTGTTTCGGTGTGTCTTTGGACGAAAGTCGAAAAAAAAACTTATTTCTGTGGTCTGGTTCTAAGTCGCTCTTCAAACTACTTGTTCTTGGTTGAAGAGGAGTCCAAAAGTGTGCGTGAATCTTGGTCAGCTATCTTGATGCGGTTTCAACACTGGGCGCTCATCTCTGCTTGTCGTCCGGAGCTCAAAACTTCTCGCTAGGGTCCGCGGCTGAACTCAAACTGATTTCTGTCGTTTGGGGTCTCGCTTTTATTGACGCTGTCAAAACTTAGGTGGGTCTGTCGGCGCCAGGGGTTCCTCGATAATTATAAATACGTATCCACCCTTCTTATTTCTAGTTAGGGATTTTCCACTCTTTTCCATTTTTGGTAACTCCTTTCTCACTCCCACTCTCTCACTGTGCTTCTGAGGGGCGTGCACTAACTTCCTCACTTCTTTGTATCGGCTTCTCCCATTTACACTCTCATAGAGGCGTCGACTGATTTTCTTCGTGCGTCACGTGACCGCTCTCGGCCAATGAGGTCCTGGTCGGTATCTTTCCTCCTCCTTCGTGCGTCATGTGATCCACTTGGCCAATGACGTCTTAGTCGGGTATCTTTCCTCTTCCTTCGTGCGTCATGTGATCCACTTGGCCAATGACGTCTTAGTCGGGCGTGATCAACCCGCGGCTTTGTTTTGGGAAAGAAATACCTTGCTTAACAAAAAAAACTAATTAAATCGCCCTTATCATGAGAGGCCGGTGTGACACTCTCGGCTTTAACACGTGGCGTTCGTCAAGCAGTTTATCGCTAATTGGATATGATCTAAGAAAGAAATTTTCCTAGCCTACCTTGCGTTTCTAAAGCAAAAATAAATACATTTCATTTTCCTTTCGGCTCATGTGTTGATAACGAAAATCTTTATTATCACAGGGCAAACGTTTATTCTGTCAAAAGAAAGAAAAATTTAGCCAGTGAAAACTTCTTGTGTGGGATTTTTTTAACACAGGAAAGATTGTCTGTGTTTCGTCAATGTTAAACAATGGATTTCTTCTTTTGGGTGACATCCAATTGATAACAAAATTCCATTTTTCGTGGACAAGCGGAAATCGGTCAGCGCTTGTTCATAGGTGACCTAGATATTTTCGACATCTGATATCTATCAACAATAACCTTCTTCCTCCTCATTTCCGTCTCTTAAGCCGTGTGTGTGTGTGTGTGTGTTCGCCTATGACCCGTCTGGTATTACTTTTTCTTTCTTTCTTCTTCGTTTTCTCTTCCTTTCTCCCAAATCGCTTGAATGCCAAGAAAGAATTATTCTTACAACCTAAAATATTTTTCGGCCTTAAATAATTATCAAATGGTTGATAAACCGTAAAAAAACAAATCATATATCTATAAATATTTCTTTCAAATCGTCCAGATGCATGGTGCCACAATATGTTGCAAATAAAAAGTCCAAAATGAACGACATTTGCAAAAGCAATTGTACTGCCCTAAGTCATGAAACAGTACAAATGAAGGTTATAAAGCAAAGTTAATATGAAAATGCTTGCTTCACGTTCAGTGACTAGTGTTACATGATTTTCTTCCATGGGTTTTGAGATTTCACATATTTCTTCATGAAAAAAATTCGTATAGCGCAATAGTATTAACTATTTTCCACTTAACAATATTGTATCATTTTCTAAATATCTGGTCTAGAGCTAAAATCTTAAAATGAGTCTGAATTAAATATATTCAGATATTTATTTTACCAAATTATAAGCGCATCATCGTAAAGAAACAAACAAAAATATATTCCTGAAACCATGTTGTTTCACTTTGAAAAGTGATGCCAAGTGTGTGTTCAGAAATCAATGCATCTCAGTATTGTCCACAGGATTTTCAATTAACGATGGATCCACTATTTCCATTCCAACCTAAAATCAATCAAAATATATTTGCGTTTTTTGGGAAAAAATGCTCTGAATACAGTCGGTGTCAGTAATCTCAGAGTAGTTTTGCCATCGATCTTGCATAATGAATTCAGCATAATATTCCACGGTGAAAGAGAAAAGGTAAAAGGTGTTTTTATATGTATCACGTTACCCATTTAATTCATTATTCCTTATGTACGTCATTTGAAAGAAACCAAGTCATCGGTCTTATATATTTGTCATTAGATCAGTCATGGACAACATTTTACAAACAGTGTACCATATGAGATATGAGATATGGTATATCATAATGTATGGCGAAAATTTGATCAAGCTACATTTTCATTAAAGTTTCCTCATCCATTTTCTGAACAAATTATAAAACTTTATGCCTTACAAATAGGGAATATTCGATTCTTTCATTTTGGAGAACAGATTATCTCTATAATTATCTCTATAATTAAAGCAATATATTTTTACGGTGATGTTCAACTTTTACAAGCCTCAAAATCCACTCATGATAGAGGGATACAGAGTAAGATTTACATTCATGGAAATATGTGGGAAGGTACCGGTTAACTCTAGACTTGAAAAGGTTAACCTTGTGTTAATCGGAAAGCATATTCTTCGGATTTATTCCCAAGTGGATGTGTTATTAGACATTCATATCTCTGCTTGTAGCATATGTATATGTGTGAGCGTGTGCGTTTGCTTCTGTAAATGATACATATATTAAATACACATGAAGTAAAACTACGTTTTTATCCACCCCAAAACTTAATCGTTATTTACTAAGACCGACATAGTGTAACACAGGGCTTTATTGCTTACTAACTCAAAGTCGCCGTATCGGGCGGCATTTAACCTAGTTCCTGGGGAGGGTTGTTGGTTGGGCCTTCGTCACAATAGATAGGTAGTACGGAACAATAAACTAGAGAATAATTAAAATTTTATTATTGTATTTTATTATTGTATTTAAGTATTGCATATATATTTAAGCTTACTTTTTAAAAGTGCAACGATAATTTTTCTTCGGCCGTTTAATTTAAAAACAATTTCATATACGTTGGTCCTTACTTTCCCTACAAACAATTATTTTATTTCATTGGTGACTTTAGCAATTAATTTTGAATATTCCTATATTTATTTCTAATTTATAAAAATTGTCATCAGACAAAAAGTTCGTCGCAAAAATCATGTAAAAATCACCGAAAACAATCGCAATAATGAAAACCTGGGAATCAAAAATGGCAGGATTGCGGGTCCGGATCCAGGCTGAAATATTTTCAATTTGCTCAAGGATTTAGCCTGATTCCAAAATGGTATGATATATTCGGCTTCTAGTAAAATTTAAATTGTGTGGCAGAAAGATGTTCGTATTTATTTTATAGAAGAGAAAGTATATATTGGGATAGTATTCTTAATAGAGAATTGTTTTTTTTTCTGAAAAGCATTATTCAATGAGCAGATATTACTTTGCTTTATACGCACAAACTTATACAAACAAAAATAATCATATATAAACATTACAAATAGTAGAAACAATACTAAAGTTGTAGAGAAATTAAACTCACATTATATATATATATATATATATATATATATATATATATATATATATATATATATATATAGATAGATAGATAGATAGATAGATAGATAGATAGGGATAACATACAGTTGGAAAATGCACAGAAAAATATAAAGAATAAATAGGAAACCATTCTACATCTAACATTCTTCATTTTCAAGCTTAAATCAGACATAGAGATATGGAGAAAACGAAGAAATAAGTTCTGGTATATTTATTTTTGTATTATTTGATTTTCATTGGTTAATCAGGTCCTAGGTGGATATAAATTGTTAAACTCATGTTAGTATAATTTGTGGCGTTGCGAATTCAAAGATACATGCACACACACGCATATATATATATAAAAAAAAAAGATAGAGAGAGAAAGAGAAATAGATCTACATGTATCTAAAATTATTGAAGGAAAATGATAATGAAAGGAAGATAAAGAGATGTAGGTAGATAGATTCTTGCAACAGATCGAAAGGAGAGAGAGAGAAAAAAGACAAAACTGGAGTGAGACAGAACTGTATGGATATTTAACTTTATGCAGAGTTCATACAGTTCTGATATACTCTTATTCATATAAACGCAATGGGCATGCGTAAATTCAGATTAAGTTTGCAGATTTTCTGACGTTATCAAAGGCTAGCGTCATTTGAAGACGGTTTTAAAGCTTCCTAACTGGGAACAGTGGACGTATCTAAGACTTCCAGAAACCTCATATCCCATTGCCGCTAGCAAGTAAATTCAGCTTTGACCAAATAAATCCGTAGATAGTTGGGTCCATCAAACAGTTCCTGCTTTCAGTCGGAGGAGAGTTTTGTGGCATCATTATAAAAGCCGATTACCAAGCCGCCTCAGTATAAGGACAACTCGCATTACTATTTCTTTTCCCTCACACCGATGTTGCAACGTAAGTATATATATATATATATATATATATATATATATATATATATATATATATATATATATAGTCTTGTTTTTATTGTTTTTCAGCTGGATTGTGAGAGTGACATACGAATATGAACTTAAAATTACCTCATAAATAAATACAGGTGTCCCCAAAATCTGACATCATTTAAAACTGAATATTTGAGTAAATACACAACCAAGACAAACGAAATTTAATAGCATTCATTCCAAATAATAAACACACACACACACACACACACACACACACATATATATATATATATATATATATATATATAGTTAAATTCCCAGATGAATTCTGTGGACAAGAAAAGATTGGTATCAAATGACAATTGGAAAAAAATCTTACATTTCGCCGACGCGTTTCGTCTTCCGAATTTTTCAAGGCAAAAATTAAATCGAAATGTTTTTTGTTGTTATAGTTACATTAAAATTCAAAATTAAAAAGATAGACGCTTGTGTCTAACCTTTTTTTCTGGCGAAATGTATGATTTTTTTCCAATTGTCATTTGATACCAATCTGTCTTGTCCACAGAATTCATCTGGGAATTTAACTATATTGTCGACATGCAAAAAAAAAAAAAAATAATAATCCCTTACTATAAAGGTAATTTACATTAACCAGAAAAAAGGCTATATTATAATATATAATTTTTCGTATTGTGCATTGATAAATTCTACATTGTACGAAACGCGTCAGCATTTACCAGTTTTCTTATTGCCATTTTTATTCATATTGTCTTCTCTACTGGTTAAATCGGAGAAATTTTTCATATATATATATATATATATATATATATATATATATATATATATATATATATATATATATAAATATATATATATATATATATATAAAAAATTGAAAGGATATTCAAAGGGATATAGATATTATAACAGGTTTCACAAAAATTTCACAAATGTTCAATATGCGTGCTACCTGTGACACGGCACATGTCAGGTCGGTAGTCCAGCTCTTGCCAAACATGTCGTAGTATGACATGCGTAATATTCTCCAGGCCCACAATGATTAACTGATTATGTTCTTTTAGGCATGTAAGAAGAACGTGATATAGGCATGTCCTTTCTGAGAGTCTCATAAAAAAATCACAATGTGTCAAGTCAGGTGAACGTGGTAGGCCTTTCGATAGCACATTGTCATTATCTTTGGCACGCCAGATGCATCTCCCATTTAGATTCTGAGATAAGTCTGCACTGTCAGTAAGTTTTTAAACGTCATGTTAGAATTTGAGATAACTTAGGCTAGAATTGTCTATGTTATAAGAATACAAATTGATGTCAATTTTTTTTATCACACTTCATTTTTCAACAGATAACTATTACAATTACATTCATATTGGAATATATGTAGATTTAAATTGCACATTAAAACATAGTGATTTCATTACAAGTGTTTATTTACCTTAAAATGCAAATCGAAAATTATTTAAATCTTGAAGTAAGTAAAATTATTATTAATATAAATTTAAAAATAAATCAAAAAACCTCACATGGTATTACCAACAAGTTTGGTATTTCTGAATTATATGGCGTCGAATAGAAGCAATTGAAATATAATATAACATCGTTTTTCAATGAAAAGATCACTCACAGTCGGTTTTATTGAATAAAAACATAGCTTGACGAAGCCAAACTTATTCTTGAAGGGTTAATTTTTTACTGATAAACGTAGTCACGTTTAAGTTATTGTGGTGGGTTTCTTTACATGCCTCATTAATTTAGTATTTCATTTATGAGGTTAGTGATGGTGAATATTGTTGGATTACTTCGAACTATTGTATTCACCTTATAGATATTATTAGAGAAGCAACATTTCGATCAAATACTCGCTGTTCAGAATCAAAATCCATCGATTGGCTCATATGGTATATCTATTGAGTATTGTCATATTTTTCTTTGTTTCTGAATTGCTGCGTTAATAATATATATAAGGATTGAACTTATGACCACTAGATGACAGTATCTCATGCATATCTAGTAACCCACTGGTCAAAAGGACATTCGCATTGATTTTATAGAGCCTTATATATGAAATTGTTTTTTTTTTCAACCGATGAATTGTTAGCTGATGATTCACATGTTGTCTATAATAACCCCTACCTCAACAAAATCCGAGATAGTACAAATATAATGTGAATAATGTTTCATTAGTCTTCCTTAATCTTTAAAATACAACATATTTGATATTGTTTATATTTGTTTATAATATCGATGTTGCCGTAATATTCAACATAACCAGAAACAGTGTATCAAGTTGCCGCTAACAGTGGTTCAATTAGAAACAATATTGAGGATATACAACTCAATTATAATATTGTAGTTTGGCGGCGAATCTTCATATTTTTTCACGAATTCAGAAAAAGCTGAATTTTAAACAGAATTAAAAGAATACTGATAAAAATGAGAAGCACTGATTGAAGTTTTCAGTTGAATTGCAAAGGAATATTATTTTGGTATTTGAATTCGAACCTGAAAAAGATCCTTTTAAAGCAGCGGTGATTATTAAATGCTAGTTATTTACTATTTAAAAAAAAAAAACAAAAAAAAAAAAAAACTTTTTAATGTAAGACTTAGAGTGATGACGGAGACCATACAAATTCGAAACTGATGGGACGGTGCTACAAAAAAAATAATTGGCAACAGTTAACAGCACCAAAAACTTCAAGTGATATCCACAATATTTCAAACAAAAGTTCAGGAAGTAAATATAGAAATTCAAAATTATAGAAAAGAAAAGCACATAAATAATAGAAAGAGTGATAAATGCTACTGCACTTGTGAAACAGATTTCCATGAAAAATTGAATTAAGAAAAACATTTTATAAATTTCAACCGACAAAAGTACTGATCGGTCAATGAATGCCAAATGGTCCGTTCCAAAGAAACAGATAATTTTAGCGTTACCAGTATCAGCAAATATTTACTTAGTTAATTTAATTACCTGAATAATAAGCGTTCAAGTTTCCTCTATTTTACACATACGACATGTTATTCCATGTGCAAGCGATCGAATTCAATAACAATATGTTTCCATATTAAGTTTATTTTGATTGAGCCGTCCTGGGTATGACCATAAATTAACTCCGCGTTCTGGGTAAGACGATAAACTACACCTGACAGTACAGGATGTTTTGAGGAGCGTGGAAGCACCTCTTAATTGCTGCTCTTCCAAGGTCCACCTAGACCCGGGATGGTAGCACCTGTTAGGGTCACAGCTATGTTCAAATAGTGGTCAAACGCTATGAAAGTGTAAAAATAGGTTTTAATACCAGAAATAAATTTTTGTAAAATATTATTACTAGTAATGAATTTTTTATGGAAAAAAGTATTACCAGCAATATATTTAAAAAAAAAAATACCTGCAATAAAAATCTTGTTGGCATTAAATAACCCATTGAGGTTAATATGACATAAAAAAAACAAACGAAAGCAAACTTTTGATTGGTCAAAAGATAGGTCTCCAAACTAAATAGACAGCAGTATATTTCATATTTACTCTAAAAATCTGGTGTCCCGAATACATGCATTAAATCTTCGTTCCACCCTTTTTTGTTTGAAATAACGAAATGCAACCGCCATTTCTACTCCAACAATATATTTCGTCGAACTTCTCACCAGTGGAAAACCCTTCCATTTACTTGTTTCCCTGATAACTACAATCATCAAACGTTAGATGCAACATCGGTCGCCGTCTTCTTTCTTACCTAATGCGGTTCATTTTTGCCCTATCCCCAATAATCTCTATTCTTAGTGTTATATTTCATTGTTACACTTATGTAACCTAACGTGCTTGAAGTAAAATGGATAATGAATTAGAGATAGGCATATGTCGTCATTGTTTGGTTCAGTTGATAAAATACTATTTCGATTTTTCGTATTAAAAAAAAAGCAAAATATTTCCATTTGAAAACCTACTAAATATCTATAAAACATACTTGTCACTGAAACAGTTTGAAGCAACCTCGTTCTAAAGATTTATCTTTGTTACAAATAAAAATTGTCCAATTATAATGTAGAAAATGTCTCTGTCATGATGCACTGAAAAATATTTCTGATGTTGATGTTGAACAAAAAAAAATAATAACTCAACTAATTAGTTTGGAAATAGAATAAGAAATAAACTTCCCTATAACTTTTCACGGAAAAGACAGTCATCTTTTTCTTTTTTTTATACTTACATAAGTAATCATATGTTTATTTGTTCTCACAAAATATCCTGGCATTTAATAATTAATGCTTTTATTTTTTGTTTTATCTTAATATAAAGTTAATTAAATATATTTTCTTACTGATATTTAAATCAATATGTGATGATAGTGGTCATGTGTGACATCATTTGCAGCGGTGCGATTTTCGATTCCAGCGTCTTATATGCACGTGTTTATCGTTGCTTGGAAATCATCCATGTATATAAAAACAGACTATCACATTGTTGTCCGTGCATTGCTTAATATATTGTAATATAATTGTCATGATTGATAATGGCTTATGTAAGCCGTAAGCTTATATTGGATTAAAAAATATGTATCAATATTGTGATTCTCTTTCGTCGTTTAATGATAATGTTATTAATCGTATCAGACGTTATGAAAAGAATTTACATAAAATAAATAGTCAACACTTGTCTATATTATTCAATGAAACATGTATGAATACCTATATATATATATATATATATATATATATATATATATATATATATATATATATACAAACACATATATAGTCATCCACATACACAAGCCTGTTTTGTTGTATCTGGTGTGGCTAGATAACCGATTGCTTCACGACGGGATCAAAACCCGACCGTTAATCATCAGTCAGAGATTTTTCAAAAAGCTATCGGCGAAAGGGAAAATTTAACATATTGTATACGCGATGTATACAAACGCCAGTAATCAACAGCGCTGAATTTGTAACTGAATAGCGATGCATTAATAGCAAGGGCAGCGAATATTTTTTAAATTTCCTTTTCTCTAGTGCTCAATCGTTAGTAACGAGAGAAGAAATAGTCAACCACATAAAACTATCTCTCTCTCTTTTTCTCTGTGTATGTGTATATATATATATATATATATATATGTGTGTGTGTGTGTGTGTGTGTGTGTGTGTGTGTGCGTCTGTGTGTGTCTGTGTGTGTTTCTATGTGTCTATATATATATATATATATATTGATATTTATATATATATATATATATATATATATATATATATATATATATATATATATATATATATATAGTATATACGCACACACACACACACACACATATATATATATATATATATATATATATATATATATATATATATATATATATATATATATATATATATAAATAATGAAGAAAAAAGACCCCTTTTAAGGTACCATTACCATAATTTATTTCACCAAAATCCTTTTTGAAGGACTCCGGATCATCAGGTAACACTTCCAACAAAGAAATGAAAGGAAAAATGGGATTAGAAATTGATGGGTAGTGTAATTTTTGTTATTTAACAGGGAGAGTGATAGTTGTAATTAACGAGGCAAGGTAGAGTATAGAGAGGGGTAAATTTCATATTTCTCTTAAGCATGTTTATATTGGGGTAGGAGGAGTGACCTAATCGTGACCTATTTAGATGGTTAACTTAACGGAAACTTAAGAACGTAAGATAGTTTCAGCGGTAAAAATTCCCTAGCACGACGTAGTGAAGCAAAAGTCTTAGCTGCAGACTTAGCAATATTCTGTCTGCTGATTCCTGTCAGATGAAATCGTCAGTCTGGGAAGGTGTAATAAGACTTAGAGGTTAGCATCAGTGATGTTGACTTAAAAGAAAAGATATTCTCTCATGCGATTTAAAGTGGACAGTTTTTTTTAGGCTTTAAAATTAGCAAGACACACCCTGTAGCATTTAGCAACAGATTGTAGGTCAATTTTAGATCAGTTGCCAATTTGTCCTAATCGAAACGATCAGAATTACAGTATTAATATTTGTGCCATCAGCATAGATACTGTGTTGAGAATTGATAACATCAAGATCAGTTATGTAAATTAGAAATAACCTTAGTCCAACGATAGAGCCATGGTGAATACCTGGATTTATCGCAAAAAGATCTATCAGAGAGGTCATTCAAGAAAACTTTCATTTCGTGATTTGATTACAATGACTGAATCAGTTCAATATGTCGTCCAGAAATACCATTGAACTTGTTAAGAAGACCAGTATGCCAAATACAAAAGCCTTTGAAATGTCCAAAGCAACAGCCCGAGCTCCTCCCGTCTTATCTAAAGCTTGATATATACTTTCAGCAGTAATCGTTAACATAATTGACTTTGAGAAGCGATAATGATATTACTTACCTGAAGAAAGACCCAAAGATATGAGATGCTTAACCAATTAAGAGTTAATTCGCGCTTCCAGTACTTTACCAAAAAGAGGTATAATGAGAATAGGCTGAAAAATGGAGGGATAAAATAGTTAGTTTGAGTTCTTAAAGACTGAAAATTCAGAAGATGATTCCCAAGAAGCAAAAAAAATCAAGAAATAGCGAGGCATTTATTGAAGAGTATAGAGATAACAGGAGACAGTACATGAGCCCATTTCTCACGGATCCAGTTTAGAAATGATAAACGAAACCACGGACAGAGTTATATGCATATCACTAGAAACTAAGTTCTAAATGGAAAATCCTCAAAAATTCTCTAAATGTGTTAAGAGTAGAATTTAAAGTACGTTTACGATCGAAACATTTTCATTTATCAACAGAGGTTAACACCTCAAATTGATCACATAAAGGAGAAATGGAAGAATTACATTTATTTAACACACTATTACAGAGCCGCCATTATTTAGGTGAAATAAACTTGTTAAAGGCTATTCGGTGCCTCATCCTATCAGCAATTAAGAACTTAGCCTCTTTGGGGATGCGTTTATAATTATTTCGAGCAAGAACAAATAGACGTGTGTTGTATGCGCATTTTATATTTAATTTCCCATTCGGATTTTTATTGAACATTTTGCAGTCCTTCATTTTTATTTTTCACTTAGCATAATTATCTCCCTTCCGTTTTAGCTTTATTGTTATTTGGTTTATTCGCATAATAAAAAGGAGTTACAAATATTTAAAAATAATTTTTTGTTCTTCATTCCTCGATATTTTCTGGTTGTAATCCTATGTTTCCGTTTGTTATTTACTTCTCCTTTCGTATTTCACCGTTCTACTTCTTTTTTCCTCATTTTCCACCATTTATGTTTTCTCCTTCCTTCTGCTTGTACTTCTTTTTGCCGCGCATGTATAACTTCGCTAGGGTTGCGGTTTTTCGACAGCATGAGAAAATTGAGTAATGATAAACACTTCATTGTGCAGAATTCATTAAATCACGTCTAATTCGCATTTATCATCTCAAGTAATGATACGATCCAAAAACGGATCTCTTTAAAACTGCAGAGAAATATTAATGCGCGTCTCCTGAGAATTCATTTTTTTCTACATGCGATTAAGTGTAACTCGTTTATCCAAAGGTTTTCCATTATTAATCAATACTAAATGATTTAAAATGGTTCTGCCATGTTCAAATTTACCCCTCATTCTTACTTTACCTGCCGCTTTTATATAATTTTTACCTTATTCCCCTCAAATGTCTAAATATGATTAATGTCTTCGGGCAGAGATTTCTTTGGATATTTAATAGGATACCACCAACAGCAGAATTTCAATTCCTCGCAGTTATTTAATATAACATATTAAAATACAAAGAAGTATACAACACACAAATCATGATTTGATATGTTTTTTTTTTATTTATTTAAAAATAAATGTATTAATACCAATGCTAAAAATTATGGAATCCATACATAAAAAAGTATACAAATCCCAAGTGTTTATACATATAATGACAAATGTAACACACAGCAATATCTTTGT
Source organism: Acanthosepion pharaonis (assembly GCA_903632075.3). Lineage (NCBI taxonomy): Eukaryota > Metazoa > Mollusca > Cephalopoda > Sepiida > Sepiidae > Acanthosepion > Acanthosepion pharaonis. Next base: position 1,690,548 of record CAHIKZ030005616.1, read on the forward strand.
TTAATAAACAAATATAGTTGCATGAAATATACTTCGACTTATTCATATTGCATTGTTTAAATAAATAAATTTTTAATTTGTTTAAATAAATAATTTTTTTTTGTTTTTTTTTAGATATTTTTTGTACCCGGTGGATTTTAAGGATCTGTCACTTCATATTTTTCATTCTTATTTTTTTTGGTTTTACGTAACCTTTGAACATTTACCGTTGAATTTTAGTATTGTTCTTCTATCCATCTCCCGAAATATAAGTTTAGTATGTAACATACTATTTCCTCATTTTTTACATGCCATCAATGTGTTCTTGTAAACGTAAATTTCTCTAGAAAATTTTCGTTCATTATCTATCACGACGATTTCATTTATCTCCTTCATTGTATGTCTATATGCAATTCGTTGTTCTTATTTTTCTCAAGACAGAATTCTTGTTCATATTATCTATACATGACATATTCAGTATTACTTAGTAGAAACATACATATTTCGCTTGAATGCAATGTTCATCTCCGATGAAACCATTCAGCGTTCCCAAACATACAGAAAATAATATACCATGTACAGGGGCCCAGTAAAAAAGCAGTAAATTCAGAATGCCGTGAGACAACCGTTTAAAACTGGAGACGACTGATATGGCCGAATACTTCAGGAAGAATTTCTGCCCATTTCATTAATCCCCATGGCAAATCTTCATCTGTGAAAATTACGATAACTAAAACGCTCAAAATCATTAAGTTGTTTAGCCATACGAGATGAGCTGAACGAAAGACGAAAGTTGTCTACAAATAATCTTTAAATGAAGAGTCGCAAGATCGAGCAGTAATTAATTAATCATAAAAGAACCAATCAGAGTAAAATTAATTACGCGAGTGTCGAATGATTATTCAAAGTCATGAATAGCCAAGAAATCTATTCAAGTTTGTTCAAGGCCATTTATTCCAGAAATATAAAACAGTGATAATAAATCTGTCGCATTTTTTACTGGTCACAATATTTGTTAAAAAAAAACAAACACATTTTCTAATGTTTCTAACGGTAGTGTCTTATGTCAACATGCTTTGCTGAGATTATGAAAGGTTTTTTCGTTTTACATATGTACCTTCGGTTTTCTGTGAGATATTTTCTATCATCTTTGACTACACAAACCAGGTTGTTAATTTATTTGCTGCTTGATTTTACAAAGTTTGCAGCTTCTCTCTTTCAAATATACAGTTTATTAAATTCCATTTGTCATGTTTGCGTTACTATCTACTCTAAGATTTTCTCGGCTTCTTTTCTGATTCTGTTATCTACCATGTGCGACCCACACATTATGCTGTTAAGATATTAATAATAATTAATTAATAATATCATTTCGATGTTTAGCTTATATAAGTCTAGTGAGCAGACGCGTCTATGCCATAATACTCATTGTATTATTATGTATTCCCTGTAAAAGTGCTCTATTTAAACGCGGGCTTTTAGAACCCAGCTGAGGTTCAGAATTATTTCAATATATTTTATTATTAAGTTTTAGCAACAGAAAAGTATATATATAGAATTCTGCTGGAATTTAAATATCTAAATACAGTAGCAGTATTTTCCTAGTGATAAATTCACGTGTGAAGTTGAAATTGCGTGATCTAAAACTTTTACAATGTTTAGAATTTGGAAAATCGAAACACGTTTACGGCAGTAAGTGAATATTTGAAACATCCTATTATTATAATCTGATATAATTACGCATGAGTAAACTAAATAACAAGTAAGCTGACGGATTCTCATAAGAAAGAGAGACAATTTTATGAACTGGAAAATAGATAAGAAAGCAAGAATGTAAAACGTTCGACAATAATGCAAATAACGAAGTTAGTATAATCGTATACAAATAATATTCAATTTATGAATACGTCCAACGCGTACAGTAATACTTCGGGAAGGTGTGTGGCAATAAAAAGCAAGAAATACATGTGCTTCACATGATATTCTTTCTTGAATTAGTCACACTTATAAACTGCCGTAAATTGCGGAACAGAAATTGACATGGCGCACATGACAACTCAAGTTTTTTAGCTTAAATTTCTTCATTAGACCTTCCATATAGGTCGACTCCTAACTTAAGGTAGGCTACCAGTGGCGCAAAACTTATGCATGACGGTAAATTAAGGTAAGCTACAGTATATAATAACCAGTTCCAAACTATATAAGGACACACCACTTAATCTGTATATTGAAACATTAAACATAATATCTTTCTATATAAGTTATAGCAAACAACTTACACCACACACCGTTAGTTACTGTATATTGTATCGGTATAACTTAGCAAACGTTTAAAATTCTTTAGCTCTCCTTATGAACACATTAAATTCAACATAATTCTCTATAAAATAATAGATTGCACGTCAAAATATGTAGTTTTTTATGATAATGCTACGTATTGTAATTTATAGTAAATCACTTTATCAATCATCAAAGACATCAAATGTTAGACGCGATGTGTGCAGTAGCATTAATAGAATAGTGAATTTCTGTTACTATTTTATTATTTTATATTAATTATTGTGTTAATATGGAAAATATGTTCCAAAATATGTTCTAGTGGGATACATTTGTGGCAGCCCGCTGGAATAAAGTAAGTGATGTAATGCAATTGTTACTTGTGCTGTCCGACTTGTTTCCAACCCGACGGTATAGATATATATGTTTGAATGTTATATCTGCTATATAAGTCGAGCCCTATTTTTGGAATGTTATTTTTAGCTTGAAAACTCGACTAATACGCTGCAGTTTTCGTGAAAGTGCAGGAAAAAATGAAACAATTGCTGAAGATGACCATATAAAACAGACTACATCAATCAAAGTACAATGAACGTTAAAATAAAACAGAAGATACAATTCGACGTAAATAGGAGACCATGTGATAGAAGTGAATTCACTTAAATAAAATGGGACCTACTGAGAAGCCCCTTAAGTCCGTCAGTCCTTTCTACCACTGATATCTGACAAGCAGAAAATATATATAACGCTGAGTGACAATGAAGCAATTATGAAAGTTGAATGATTGAATGAAAGCCATATGCTATGTTGAACCATCAATCTTAAGTGACCAAGCAATGAAGGCTCGATCCTTTATTTGGTGAAATGAATCATGTAAATTTGACATCGTGAAGAAAACAACGGGAATCTGGTTGACATTGGGCTACAGATTATCAAACGTGTAAGTTGGATGATTGAATGAAAATGATATTGAATGATAAATCACCAAACTGAAGTGGTCAATCGATTCGGCTGTAGCTTTGGTTTGTTCCCCTGCCAATGAAAGACGTAAAGTTGACAGCCTGAAGAAGAAACAAAAAGTACACCTAACCCATTATGACATGCATGGCAATCAATATCTCCATAGTCAATGCCCAGGTGCACATTGAATTTAAGACACGTTTCTCATTATGTCAATAGAATACAGGTTTCGTGAGGATGGAATGATTTCCACTTTGGTATCGGATATTGCAACAATACATGTAGTATTAAAGCTTTTCCTTCATGGGGATTCAATCTACGAAATGACCAGCAGAATGCCGAATATCAATACACTTGTTAATTTCTAGTGGAAAATAAAATGAAATTGTGTATAGCAAGTTGTCGCCTTTCAAACAATATATTTCTATCATATTTTGAGAATGTTAAAACTAGATTCATGGAAAATTATTACTTTCATAAGAAAATGAGATTACAAAGGAAACAAGCGGGTAAAAATATCCTAAGTTTACCAAGTGAATAAAATCTTATTCATTTTTTTAATGCAATTAATCCTCAAAAATAAAATGAATTCATAATTTTTATCTGCTTAATTATGAAAAAAAATCAATTATTTTCACTAATAATATTGAGTATCCTTCAACACTGAGTCTTCATTTTTAGACCAAAACTTGCACTTAGTAAGCTTATTTGATTATATTGAGAATGAATATAAAAAAATGTTTGAAGAATCTACAAATCGTGAATACCTAATTTATATTAAAATAGTAGATACTATAATGAAAATAATTTTACTGCATTATCTACAAATAAATGCATTTGAAAAGAAATGTACATTGTATTTGAAAATGTTGAATAGCATCAGAAACTGATACACCAGAATAAATTATTTTAAAGAAATATATGTGGATAACCATTTAATTTGGTAGCAACGGATGGACATAATTATTTCATCTTTTAACTACAGCATTATCGAATATTGCGTAAAGTCTGAAATAGAAATATTGATTGAGTTCGCATAAAAGCAGTAATTGTAAAAATAAAATAGGGAGAAATTAATTTAGATACTGAGATAAAGCATGCTTGTTGGGCTCTGTACTCAGATTTGATCGAGAACATATGAGATTTGTGTTATGCATATCATTAGTGAGTCGCTGTTCTTTTTTCTACTTCATCTATATGGTATGGCTCCCCACAAATTTCTATAATTTCTAGCTCTTCATAATATTTGTAATTTTTTTTATCTCTTCCAAAATTTGATCTGCCATCAATTTACATCAGTCCGTTAGGTATGTTGCTAATTGTTTCCCACAGTCCTGTCTATCGTTAATATGTACTTTATTCATTGTGTGTCAAAGACATTGAAGCTGTTCCTATAAATGCGTCATTTTTGTTTCCTTTTTCCTGAAATCTTCCACGTTACTTATATGTTCACAACATATTATTCTCAGAATTTTTATGTGGAACCATATTTCTGCTGCTTTAAGATTTCTTTCCATATTTGTACAGCAAAGTCATCCTTGATTATAAGAAGACTGATATTACATAAGAGTTCATCAATATTCTTCTTCTTTCGTGTTTGTCGAAATGTTGTTGTTGCTTAATGCTTTGCTTAACAGACAATTTCTCTATTCGACTGTGCCTTCGGACAAAACAATTTATGAAATCGGACAACTGAAGATTTCTTTACACTTCTGTTATATTTAGGAAGAGGGAATGAGAATGATCGGCCATAGCAACCTTCCCTCTTTTGAAGGGTTTTTTTGGTTAGGCTGAGAAATATTCTCGTAAAACATTTATCATCAAAACTAAAAAAAGAGCGATGCAAGGGATTATGAACCTACACTAAGTCACAGTCGATCAGTTTGGATCTTTGTCTCTTTAGAATTTATGAGAGGGGCTCCCTAGAGTTACAGATATCGATTTGTCCCCTGTGCCGCTGAAAATATTTGTAATTTCTTCAAATGTATTCTGCAAGCGATAATTCACTTTGCGCTTGTCGGATCACAGACGACAAACTGCATGGCAAATGAATACCCATACTCGAAGTGCAGCATTTTCAGGCAACACGCACCGATACTGGTTTATCAAATTGTAATATTGATTTAACATTATCAGAATTAATAAAAAAAAAAATATACGGGATGTACTTTGCAAACTCCCAGACACGGGCACACACACATACACACGTACCCCCCCATATATATATATATATATATATATATATATATATATATATGCAAAAACACAAACAAAGAGAAAATCAATCACCTACGGAACGCCATTAATGAACTTCATATGCAACGGATAAAATCTACAGAGAAAACAACAAAAAAAGTTATGCAGAAAAAAAAACCCTTCCAAAGCGATGTATTTCTAAATTTACCTGCTTACTTGTACGAGTCGTATTAGTTCTCAAAGTGGCCGCTCGATGGCGTTGGCTGGACTTTCAATTGTCAACAAAAACGGAGTACAGCATATGAATTACGATACCTTAGTCCGTTGATGAGTGTCCGGTATATATATATATATATATATATATATATATATATATATATATATATATATATATATATGAGTTTTAAGCCGAGGAGATCATCGGACGAACAGGTCGCATAAGGAATGAGGTAGAGTGTAATCCAAGTATCCGAGTAAACTTTGTCTCTTTCTGATCATATATATATATATATATATATATATATATATATATATATATATATATCAAGTATATATAATTGGTATATACGGAATGAATTCCATAACCAACAATTACTATTCTTAAAAGAGTGCTCAATACAAAGTAGAGCAAATATAATTATTTTTTATAAAATTTATAACATAAGTATGTTATAAAATCACCTAAAAAAAATAGCCATTTTGTTTCAACACACTCTGTGTCTTATCAAGTGATGATGTTGAAAATAAAATAAATGGTTTTAAATGTTTCAGATTAATTAACGATCCTACACTAGGGGGAAACATTGTTGCAAAAGCTAGAATAACCAAGCAAAAACGAAGTATAGAAAGATTCAAAAGCTTGACAACGAAATCCTGCTATAATAGCTATTCAGATCTTTAAATACGTGTAATATTAAAAATAATTTATACTAACTAATAACGCGTGACACAAAAAAAAAAACACAATAAGATTATAATACATAAGCACCCAGACATAATTAGATACACACACACACACACACACTAAAAAAAAAAAAAAAAGGGAGAGGTGGGGGGGATACATGAACATCTCTACAGCCCTTTATGAAAAAATTATGTCTGGGTGCTTATGTATTATAATCTGATTGTGTTTTTGTTGTGTTACGCGTGAGTTTAAGACCATATTCACAAACTTTAAAATAAAAACGGAAAAGAAAGGGAAAAAGAAAAAAAATATATATACATGTATTGTCAAATGACCGGATGTATTGTAGCGTCTTGTCTTGTCGAACGTAATTTCAATGAGGAAATGAATTGAATAAACATATATTTTTTCTTTTCTCAATAATTTTGTAGTTTTTAAACTTAATAGTGATTAAATTTGGATTTTAAAATTGCCTTTTTTTTTAATTTTAATATTAAATTTATCATATAAATTTATAATTATTAGTTAGTATAAATTATTTTTAATATTACACGTATTTAAAGATCTGAATAGCTATTATAGCAGGATTTCGTTGTCAAGCTTTTGAATCTTTCTATACTTCGTTTTTGCTTGGTTATTCTAGCAACTATATATTTCACACACACACGCACGCACGCACGAACACACGCGCACACACACACACGGCCTTAGCAAGAAACGGACTGGGTGTATAAAAATTATAAATATATATATATATATATATATATATATGTACAGAGAGAGAGAGAGAGAGAGAGAGCGATAGATAATAGTTACCCTTTAATTTTATCGGATACTCGTATTTGAGTAGACGTCCATGTACTTATTAAGCAACATTCATCTTCGTTTATTTATTAGTCTTTTCGTCTCATCTTACTAGAAAATATGCGCTATCTGTCCGGCTGGTGCTTCTCCAACGTCTACATGTCCCACAGAGAAAACACGATGTTTGAAAAAGTAACTAAACACAAAAATATATATCCACTATTTAGACGATATTTTCATATTAGCGAAAAACTAACAAGAAATTCATCATCTCGAAACCACATTCGAAAGATCTGTCCTTAACTTTACCTATGAACTTAGTCAAAAAAAACAAAAAAAAACAAGAAACAAACACCTATTCTTTCACGTTTCTTTGTGTGTATAACTGTGAATGCCCACTTAGGTATAAAATAATAGTCATAAACAATCGCTATAGAAATAACACGAGAATTCATCCTCCCGGCACCGTTTCCCTGAAGAACTCAATAATGTAAAACAAACGCTAGTTAAGAATGGTTTACCTAACTATCTCATTGACCAGCAGAATGGATTTTGTTTTTAAGTAACTAATAGCAAAACTGAACTTACAGATAAAAACAAAACATTAAGATTTTCTCACAAGCCAAATGTATGTTAACTATAAACAAGCCGAATTATCTCCTAGAAATATCATAAAAATACATGACCCAGTTGACCAGGAAAAGAAAATTAATTTAATTCTCTATTACAAAATATTTTAATCTGCTAAATTCATCAAACATAACAGTACAACAGCAAAATCAAAATTGCAGAGAAAAAATATTAATCACGAATTCAAATTCCCCTTAAAAACTAAGTTTCTGATCAAGCCAATCTCATAGATAATTATATTTTTCATACTGCTAAATCCCTATCTAGGCGGCTTATGTTACATCTTCCTGATCATAGCTCAAGCAGGACTCATTTTGACCCACACAATATCCTACCAATTTCCATCCGACACATACTAGTAGAAAATATCTGTATAATAGTCTGAACAACAAGTAAATAATGAATGAAAATAATGTAAGTCCTAATGAAACAAGGATAAGCCAACACAATAACATTAACTACAAACACGGTCACAATGTGCTGACCGTTTTGGGAAAATAAACTTTCCTATTACTTCAAATACATACATACATGTCACAGTGAGGCCATGAAGATTAATTTAATGTATGAAACCCTGTCGCTGCTATGTTTCGACCTCATCGTCCACTTCCACAAACACATATACACACACAGAGATATACATATATACGACATTTCAAAATTGATCAGCACACGAAACAAATAAAAATCATTTGAGTTGCAATGTCAAAGATTTTTGTATGTCACCTATAAAATTCTTACTGCGCATTGCAAATATGTAATGATTATATATCATGAATATCTTGTAGATTCACATTGAAACGCGTTCATCGGCATACATGCTTAATGTAGTGCCTGCAAGTTTAGAAGAATTTGTCAACATAGCTCATTGAATAATTGATTGGATTCAAGCAGATAGAACAGCTGTCGGGATATGGCTGTGGAGACTTCTTATCCGTTGTTGATAGTTCATGAAATCATCCAAGGAATGCTGTAATAATTAATAGTATCACGCTATGACTCTTACAGAATTTGATTGAAAAGCTTATTTATAACATTGTCATTTCTACCTCAATACGGACTACGATTTCACGGAGATGACAAATTGATGCAGCATGTCAGGAAAAGGTACGTTCGATGATCCTTGTTATATCAGTTGTCACCGATCACTGAACAAAGTTCAAAAGTCAAATAAGAAATTCATAACAGGTGTGCTGTTTTTCGACTTCATATCGTATTATCAAAATCTTGCTACACACACTAATGCACGACACAATGTAAGGCAATATATAAGCCTAAAAATAGCAGAAATATTGTGTAATGATATCCGCTGAGAGCTGATGCTACACGACATTGATACAAGTTGGGAGAACGTTGTCTCTTGCGATAACATCGGGATGTTTATGACATCCATTATCATGTCATGACGTATTATCATATGTTTAAGCAAATAAAAGGGAGGAAAAGGTACATATGTGCTCTGGTAAAAACATGCAATGATAACAGCAAAATTGCAATATGAGCACTGGTAAAAATGGTGGCTGAAGACATTAGGTTTATAATACTCAGAAATTCATACACAGATGTTCTCAAGGTCACATGGCACAGTGGATAAAGGCGTTGGTTAGATCCAGTGACAGGACCCAAAAAGTGTAAGTGGAGAAATTTTAGAGAGAATTAACAGGAGATAACTGATAATTGACATCCATTAAATATGGCACGTGGAACTAGTACAGTCTATCCCAGTGAGCGAAATTAAAGGGTTCAGTTCGACATTCCAACCACCTGAAGAAGGCCGGAATTTACAACGGCCGAAACGTTGTAATAAATATAGCGACAAAGTCTGAATAATGTAAATAATGTACATAATACCTCATCTCAGAAATATAGACAGATATTAAAAGGAAGAAATTCTATATATATATATATGACGGTGTTGTTGAAAAGTTGAAAAAGACACCCCTTACTTGTCTTCAAGATATATATATATATATATATATATATATATATATATATATATATATATACCATTTTGAACGATTTGAGAATTGCATCAATATCGATTTGAAATCGATCAATGTAACGTAATATTGGTGGTAATGCTCATTATTCATATCGTCAAAAACAATTTCTTTACTAAGTATTTTTTCATTAACTTTCACAGGTATTTCGCAAACACCTATTAGGACATATATTAATTACACCTATGAATAACGTCTACAATAAAACATATAATACTTATAACACTCATTAATAACACCTATTAGAAAATATATGATAAGACATAGCATCCATACTATAACTTATGAAACATAATAACTCTTATTAAAACACCTATAATAAATCCTATAATAACGCGTATTATAAGACTTATAATAACACATATTATTACACCTATAATATCACCTATTATAACACCTGATATAACACATATTATGAAACCTGTTTATAACATCTATTATGGAAGCTATTAATAACAGATTTTTAAAACTATTGCAGCCCAAGCAAGGCGAGTATATAAGTACGGGCTTATAGAGATGAGAGCAAGAGTAAGGAGAGATGTTTGAGGAAAGGATAAAGAGAAGGACGTGAATCAGGATCAAGGCATCAGATGATGTCGATTGACATAACATTTGAAAATTTGAAGATTATAGGAAGCAAATATGAAGAAGGGAGGTCCACTTTCTGGAAATACGAGGTAAGATGCTGTTGGAGTAGAAGACATTGCTACATTTAACCGTTTCGACAGTGAAAGGGTAGCACCGAGATGCCAAGCTAGTATCACGCTTATATTGACGCAGTTTCGGTACTTGTGAAAGTAGCTCGTCATAACAGATGCCATGAAAATATTTGTAGAGAAACAGAGGGAAGCCACAACACGTCTGTGAAAAAGTGACTATAGACGAGCTGCCAGAAGAGGACCTATCACCTTGCATATCCGACTCTGGATTTTGTCGAGGACCTCGAGATGAACAGCGGAGACACCAGATCATATATAGCAACGGAATCTGATGTATGGATGAATGGTAGATTTGTAGATTTGAAGGATGTCCTCAAACGAGAAAAAACATTATGGCGCAAGAGAGAGAACCACATTCCCCTGTGGTATATGGAGCTATTGATTCAATGTAGTTGTTCCACATCAGGTTAGTGGATTGAATGAAACCAATAAGATGCAGAGAAACGCTCTCATGGAGTTGGGCATCAGCTAATCTTATAGGAGTCAGGGAGGGTTAGCTTTGGTGGGTAAATGATGGCATTTTGTATTTGGAGGCATTAAAGTTTACAAGCCATTTCCTTCCCATTCAACCACAGATTAGAGGTCTTTTTCGAGACCAACGGCAAGGTTAGTTTTGTCAGCAATGCCCCATCTGCATTTAAGACAGGATTAAATAATAGTGTCGTCTGCGTAGATGCCTACTTGGGAACTGATGACACCACAAAGGTCGTTGATGAAGATCAGAAACAATGTAGGTCGCAGGATAAATCTTTGGGCAACACCAGCGTTCTTATGAAAGGAACTAGACGAGAATATGTTTAGGACGAGGTTCATTTCACGGTTTGAAAGAAATGATTGTATTAAGTCAAATAATCGTCCTGTAATACCGTATCCCTGATGTTTTAGAAGAAAGTCAGAATGCCAAACAATATCAAACTATTAGAGATATCTAGAGCCACAATTCTCCGTTACTGTCAAGTGCTTGATATACAAATTCAGTTATAACCGTGAGGACATCAGCCATAGACCGGGAAAGCGGAAAACCTATTTTTCGTCAGAGAGTAGATCATGGGATGTAAGGTGCTTAAACATTTCGGTGTGATTAAAGCCTCGAAGACTTTGCCCAATAGTGGTAGGAGACTGAAAGGACGGTAGATAGAAGGGCCAGAAGGGTCTCCAGCGTTCTTAAAAAGAGGGACAATTGATGAGGACTTTCAACAGGCTGGAAAGCAAGAGTCAGTGAGGCAAAGTTATATAGTTTCGAGACAATTGGAGCCAGAACTGGAGCATATTTCTTCAGGACTACGGATGATATCCCGTCCCCACAATACTTGCCTTATAGAATTCTAATTTAGAAAAGATGTCCAATAACATTAATGAGGTATACTTATCACATTCAATAGATCTTCAATTCTATGTGGAAAAGCAGGTGTGGGTACTCCGGATCAGTCAAGCGTTCAATTGAATGAGAATTTCCGAGCAAAGTATTCAGTCTTATCACCTGATGAAGTCAGGATCTCAAATTGATTGACTAGAGGACGTATTGCGGATTTGGTGTTGTTCAGCACGATCTTGCAGAGCCGTCAATAATATTTAGAATCAAACTGGCGAGATGTAATAAGTTGTTTCATTCTTTCAGGAAATATTAATTTTGCTTCATTGAGGACACGCTTGCACATATTACAGGCTGAGACAGATATGTCGCTTACAGACGGAAGGAGTTCTGGCTATGGGTAAGGGCAAATGATCAAACAGCTAGGGACAAAGGAGTTGAACAAGAGTTAACTTTATATTCTCTTGAAAGGATGAAAGCCTCGGCGCCAGCTTTTATCCAGGAGACCTCAGGCACACATTTTTGAACGGGTTGATTGAAAGCCATATTCCAGTGGACGTCGAGAGAGAAATCACGGAAGGGGGTCCCAGCCTACTAATTGTTAGCATAAAGATATAGCGTTACTAAGAGGTTCTTTCCTGTGGCGAGGAGTAAAAGGGGATGCTAATAGAAGCTGCAGTGGATGGGTTAATTATGTGGTAATATTTGTTGAGAATAGATTGCGTGTTAATTAACTATTTTCACTAACATCAAAATAAATTACAAAATTCAACTCAATTGTTTTAAAACGTAAAAATTAGATTTATTTAGGTTGATGTACAAGCATGCAATGGAAAGGTAGGACAGAGTCGTGTCCCTTTGACTTGGAGATATTTGTACCAGAGTTCATATTAAGAACAAGACATATTATACTAGAAATTAATAAAACATTTATATACAATTCGAAACGATATACAAGCAGAATATTAGGTATATGTTATGTTGGCAAATGTGTATGATGTTTTAGGTTTCGGAATATATTTCTTGTAAGCGTTCGTTAATGTTGATATTAAAGTTGTTAATATTAACTGTCTTTTTAAACAGAATGTTCTTAAGAAGTAATTTACCTTTCACTGTAATATTTTTCAGGTCGTCCGCACATAAATGTTTACTTAATAGATAGTAAATGTAATTCACTTTAGATAAGCAATATCTGAGAAATAATGTCCACAGAGTTGGTTAAGTTGAATTGTGAGTGAGTCAGCGTTGATGTGCTTTTGCGAGGCAAAGTCTGGTTTCGAACAACGTGGAGTAAGTTGGCAATTTGTCTGTGGTGCTGTCACTGACTTTCTAAAGTTGGTTAAAGTTCTGGAGTGATTTCAGAGTTCGTGAATGTTGGTAATTGTCTTTAACGTCTGGTCAGCGATGACTAAGACGGAAGTTGGTGAAGGTTACATCTTGAGACGTGCGAGAGAGATGAATGAAATAAAGCTACTACTGCACTAAAAAGTTCACACGTGTTCGGTTTATGTAAATGCCGTGTGGCTCCTAGCATATGAGCGGGAAAACAGATTTGTCGCGTGCAGGCGGTTTGATTGGTCGGAACTGACCAATCAGCAAGCTAGATTGGAGTTTTCCGTACGTAGGCGTAAGATAATAGACTGCTCTGTTGCTAGGGGGGATAGGTAAGAAAAAGACGGGTCTATAATGCTATGGCTTAATCGTAGTTGCCAAAAAGAGCAAGCTGCGTAGCAAAAACGGTGTCACGGATAGAGGTAAAATTATATGTCGCGAAGGGGAACATTAACATCAAGGCTACTGGGGAAACGTATAGGAAATTCAACCACTTGTATGAGGGATTAAGAGATTGAAAAGTTAAGGTTTTGTATGAAAGCGAGGTCAGTTACTGCGTGTTTGAGCCACAATGGTATGGTCGGTGTTAAATCACCGAACACGAATATGTCAACAAAAATAGAAGAAGATAGCCTTGTCTATATAATAGGAAATGCTATCGAGTATAGGACAGTGCTGGGACGAAGAGGAACGATTGGGAATTAAGAACTTAGAGAATTGAGGAGTGATGGACGGAGACACATATACGAATGGTCTGGAGATTCAAGAGAGGGTTACCTAGCCAGCGTGAGATGATCCCGGATGTAAATTCACAAGCTATGCGTATGGATTTTAGATTCTTTTTCTAAGGAGAGAAAGGTAACCAAGAATCGAAATATCAGAGGACGGAATTGACGTTGGTTTCGAATCCACACGACAGAATTTGGTACGAATCCACACGACAGAATTTGGTACGAATGCCACGGATATTAGACAAGGATGTGTTAGCATGTATAGGTCATTTTATTAGAGCTGCTTTAGTCTTATGATTTTGATTGTTTATGGTCACGTTATGTTGTTAATAAAAAGGCCTAAAGTAATAGTAGCAGACGGTCGTCTTATGCGATATGGACGGAAAGGAACTTTTGCAGACTGCAACATAATGTTGCCTCAACGTTGCCTACCAAGGGTACGTGCAAGGACATCTATCCATACGCGACATGGCACTGCAAGTACCCCGATATTATGCAATTGTTGACCAGAGCAGAAATTCATGTCCCTACACAAGATTTTCGTCTCATAACTACCAGTCGGGAAGAGCACTTGGTAACCTCAAAATGAAGAGACGTTGCCACAGACGGCACACAACACAAGTCATTCACAACGGCACTACTAAAACCAGAGACAACGAAAAATCCGGGAAATACATCCTAGACAGGAAACAAGGGATGTGCCTCTACTTCTGTTCATAAGAAACGGGAAGAGTATTAACTGGTCGATAGGAAAGCCTATCTACTCCTATTACACACACACATAAATAGAAACAAAACAAACAAATAAAGAAAAAAAAACAGCATAAAAGAAGTCCATGAACAATGTGCGTGGCACTCAGATTTGAAACTGAAAAATAAAGTTTCAAATTAGTTTATGTGACAACATGCACTTCTTGTTGAAGTAGAACACCCTATCTCTGTGAGCCAGGAATAAAGGTAACGTAAAGCCTATCCTAGCACCTATAATATCACCTATTATAACGCCTGTTAATAGCAATTATTTTAACACCTACTATAACATCTATTAATAACACCTAATCCTAGCACCTATAATAACACCTATTTCAATACATACATAGCACCTATTTTAAATGTATGAATAACACCTATAAAAACCCCATTATAACACCTATTAATAACGCATATTATATCAATTCACATATTATAAAATGTATAAAAACATCTATTATAGAACCTATATTATCGCGTAATAAAACACTTATTAATGGAACATATAATAACAACTATTATATCAGGTAAGAGAAGTTATTTTTTTAAAAATATTTAACAGATTGAGTTTCATGTAATTTCAACAGGATGTGAGATTTTCGAAGGAAATTCAAAAGGCTCTGGTGAACGCAATTCAATTTTCTAGGTGACTACCGCGCCGAGCGGTGTAAACTCTGGATTGATTGTCTGAAATCACATTTTGTCAATATTTGAAATGGAACTGCAACATTGGTTCCATCTTCTTCTTGTTAGAGTGGATGACTGATTTCATTTTTTATGCTATACTTTAACATTTAGCTCAGAAGAAAACATTTAGGGCGCTGGCAATAAAATAATAAAAACATCCAGTAAACAAAAATATAATGGAAACACAGCTTAGCCGAATCAGCAGAATGTATTGAATTCCATTTTCTTAATCTTGATATCTTTCTTTTGTTTTTCATCCTCGGTGTTTTGTCTTATTCTCTTTCTGTGACACGATATTTTTCCCCTCTTTTGATAGCCTATTTCTGTTTAATCATAACTCATATTTGCAGGCATTGACATATCGATCATGTTGCATATCAACTCTTTCTTTGTTTTGCTCAAGACGAAAACATTTCTTTATTTAAAAAGTGTGTAAATTGAACTGTTTCTATTTTCCAGTGGTTGATTTCTAAAATTTATTTCAAAATAGTATCTATGAGGGTTTTCTTTTGCATAAAACAAATAATATTGAAGCAATTTATTTTAATGAATACACAAATTGTACTTCCATTTCTCCCTTTAAAAATTTTGAAATTCATCCATCACAAACATATCACATATTCTTGGATACATTTTCACCTTACGCTCATTTCACATTGCTTCATATGTTATATAATTAATGTGTGTATGTCTTTTGACTAAATATAGCATTTTGTGTTATGTTATTAATTTGTTTGCAGAGAGGGAAATATATTTCTATTGGGTAAAATACGTAAAGTGCTACGATATATAATATTCCTCCAGGCACGAATGTGTGGTATTCATGGTAATCGTGATGTTGTTTAACGGAACATAGCTCATAAAACAAACTGCGCTGAGAGGTAGTCCTTTCATATTCGATGTCCCAAAAATGTCCGTTCATAAGACGGATATTGTATATATTTTAGCAGATATTATCTTCAGAAGGAATGTTATCTCTCCTCGAACATTCTGAGGTTGACCTTTGGGGTCAGGTTGAAGACAAAACTAGGAAGTCGATTTCGATTGGCTGAACCAGTGTGAGAACGATAGATACAGAACATTTTTTCAGATAGTTGACTCTGAACCGTCAAGCAATATAGACGTGTTATATTTCGTGTCAGAAACTACCCACCCGTGGAGGGTGAAAGTCCTCCTGGGTGCATATAAGATGTATACGTCGACTTTATTAACGAAATCATAACGTTGTTTCAAACTACCCCACCACCAGGGAACTATACAAGAATAATGGTGTAGTCTCCCATATGCTCCGTCTAATATATCGATCCTAACAATATATAACTCTTCTCAATGACCGAGAAGGTCAAATCTACGAGAACAAATTTTCAAGGAGAATCCAGTTTGGACAGATTACCAAATGTGCAAAAAATTATTGCAAAGTACTGAGGGTAAGAAGAGGTGATATGATCACAAGTCATTTTTAAGCTAGTAAGTCTTAGGAATTCTACTAGTGCGGCCAAACTTGTGTGGAAATTAAAGGAAACAAAAAAAAAAAGAGATTGTAAACTGGAAAAACATTAAAAAAAGCAAAACCTTACAACAATCATAGTAACATTTGAAACCGTAGTAAGCAAGAAAAATCGCTATAATGGCATTTCCAGAGCAAAAACAAATTTTTGTTTGAGCGATCGGAAATTATGTCGCGATATGAAAATACTGAAAAGTTCATTCTGAGTTCATATGAAGTGAGTTAAAAGGAGGTATGTATATTTCATTTAATTCCGACCCGATACATTTTCAATACACTTGCGTTTCCACTCCTACTTGCCCTTCAACATTATGCCACACCCCATGTCGTGCGCTTATTCATTTTTTTTTTCTTTAATACAGATTACATATTTTTACAAAAAAATAAAGTGTTAGGAAATTCATTGAATGAAATCGCCTGAAGATACCGAAATGTTGAAGCCAAGGTAGCGGAATCGCCTGATCTATTAATTTTTTAAACTTAAAAATTCTAGAGGTTATATTTTTTTTCTTTCTATATGTGTATGCAGTACTTCTAATACTACTGTTTCCTGGTCAAATTCAACACTGACCATTAATTTATATAATATATATATATATATATATATATGTGTGTATGCATATATATATATATATATATATATATATATATATATATATATATATATATATATATATAAATAAAAATATAGTCTTAAGGTGTGCTATATTTATGGGATAAATGCTATATTTATGGGATATCAGAGATAGAGCGTGTGTAAATATAAAGCAATCGTTAGGCAATCGTCAGGTCTGACGATTGCATATGCATGAAACAGACTGTCGCCTCTAAGTGTTGACTTTATGTTCATTTTATATATATATATATATATATATATATATATATATGGGGAGGTTCGTATGTGTGTGTATAGATAGATAGATAGATAGATAATCTTTACGATTAGAGTTTTATCTGAGAATTTCATCGAAAATACGAGCGCTCTGTTAGTAACTATTCACACTGACTAAGAAATAAGGCTGCTAACTTAAAATATTTCATTTTATCGATGGATTTTATTTTGGATCTCGATGTATTCGCTTGTCCCTTTTCTGCTATCAAGGTGTGACTTTTACGCAAACGCGTTAAATGAAGACACCGCGCGTTTCCTTTGATGCTGGTGAAGGCGCCAATATCGACACAGTGCATTGAGTGAAGTTAACTAAATGCTTAACTCTACGCAGCGGTATTAACTCGCTGCTTTCAGTAAATTGGTATTGATATCGTCATGCAAAGATCGATATAATAATAAAATGATTTTGTGGGAAGAATTCGTTTTTCTGCAATTGTGGATACATATTTTTTTTTACAGCCATAACCAAGAGACGCGCTTAGACGATGCATTTATTGGTCGTAATTATTTTCTATTTGCTTGTTTAGTTTCATGTCTGTATTTATTTTTATTTTCAATATTATGAAATCAATATTGCTGTCAGTTGTAATAAATTCAATAACCCGGCTTGCGTCAAACATTAATAGGTGAAAAGAACATGTTTTTCATATTTAATTAAAAAACTGATTTATTTTAAAGAAAATCATGTTCATAGAAGAGAGTTACATGGCATACAGTAAGAGATAATAATGAAATCGTTTAAAATAATATCTAATAAACATAAACAGATAGAAAATTGATTTATGTCAGAAGTACAAATATCAATACGAATAATAGAATAAAACGTTTATTAAAGATATATATATATATATATATATATATATATATATATATATATAGAGAGAGAGAGAGAGAGAGAGAGAGAGAGAGATTTTTATATACATTCTTTTTATAGATACAAATATTTAAGTAAAAGTTCTGTTTACTGGCCTAAATGTCCGAGATATTTTCACAAAAAATATTCGTCCTCCGATTTTTTTCTGTGAAAAATATTCGTTCTCCGAATTTCTCTGTGAAAATATTTCGGACAGTCAGGCCGGTAAATGTTATTTAATACTGTTTATTATAAACAGAAAATTTACTTAAATATTTGTATCTATAAAAAGAATGTATAATCATAAAAATGTCATAATATATATATATATTTATATATATATATATATATATATGTATATATATATATATATATATATATATATAGTGTGTGTGTGTATGTATGTATGTGTGTGTATGTATCTATGTATATGTGTGTGCGTGTGTGTGTGTGTGTGTAGAATCAAGAAGAGTCTATTTTATTTGGTAGCCATATTTCAGTAGACGTCCATTTATTTATTAAAATGTACATTTATTTTCGATATCATCCTAAATGCTAAAGAATTTTTTTTTTTAAATAATAATAGGCTCATGATTCGAACTTCCGTCCCCCTTGGTAGGATAAACCGTCGTGAGATCCAACGTAATTAGCAGCGAAGGGAGTTACCTATGAATCAAAATTTAATTATGCATTATACTACCTTTACGTGATCGGCGACGCACTCCATGGCCGCGTCAGTATAAGCACATCGGGTCTAATCACGTTTTCTCCTAGCAAGGGAAAAGCAGGTTAGCCAACTGTCAGAAAGTGCATATTTTTCTTTATTAAGATTTCTCGAACATCCAAGCTGGTAGACGAGAATAAATAATTATTTCAATATATAAATATACTGGTTAATATATGAAAGGTGCGTCTTACGCAGATATTCCTATCCACTAAATGTAAATGTTAACGGAAGAACCTGATTAAAAAGTGATTCATAACTCTTTATATGTTTGTGTGTGCGTGCGCGTATATGTGTGTGTGTGTGTGCGTGCGTGTATGTGTGTGTGTGTGTGTGTGTGTGTAAATTAGCACGGGAAAACTGCTATAGTTATGTTTTGGTGGCTCGCAGTCGGATTAATCAAATAATAATTGTCAACTCTTGGCGAAATATCAACAGCATAGACATATTTACAGGAAGTCCTGCGAGTAATATAGATATTTTACATAGGTTCGCCTATCTGCCGGCATATCTGCTCGCATATGTGTCACAGTTTTTTCGCCATGTATATTGAACAAGCGTCGAGATTCATTCCCTGTTTATTTTTTGTTTTGTTTTTTTTTTTTTTTTTTGTTTGTTTTGTTTAGGATGGCATTAAAACGGCTGCTTTTTCCCGTATTCTTAATTATTTAACGGACTAAATCTTTCGATCTGTCTGATCATTGGCTACGAATTTTCATTTTTAAGGTACCGGCTTCATACTGACTGCTATTAATTAAAGAGGCTACACAACAGTCGTATAATATTGGGTTATTCGCAGTGAAACATTCCGCCTAAGATTATAAACGATTCTATTGCTACAAATTGATTCTCTGTTACCAGGATTATTTCCCCATTGTCAAACATATTCTCGAATACATATGCAATACCTAGGTGATTACATTCAGGAAAATTTTCAGATGACAAGGAAATCATTACATGGAATCATGGCTAATTCTTTCATGTGCTTTCGACTTCATTTATTGAACTCTGCTAGTTATCACTTTTTTCTTTATCCCTCCACTTCTCAGAACTTTAACACATTAGAAAACATATATATATATATATATATATATATATGTGTGTGTGTGTGTGTGTGTGTGTGTGTGTGTGTGTGTGTGTGTGTGTGTAATTTCTATATTTATTATACCTTTCTATTCGGGGATTTTAATGCTATTTAAACAATCATTTTCTTTTTACTACTTAATTTCACATCCAACTACAAAATTTCCATTTTTATTTCTTTAATAATTTTGATGAACATGTTTCCTTACTAGATTTTTGTTTTTTTTACTTACATCTTGATCTTGCTTTCGTCGACTATTGCAACTATGTCTGCAATGTCTGTTGATATCTCTTTTAAATTGTTTTATAGACGCGAACCATACTAATTTCCTTTACCAGTGTAATGATTATGATTCATTTCGAAATCTCCTTAGTGATATCACTTGTCGTGCAATATTTAACATTGTAAGTGAAAATTGTGTCCGTGAGGATTTTTCTTGCTTCTACAATTGGCATCAATGATTTTCTTGGGATTGCTATAAGTTTGAATTTGGTATCAGAAGGTTTTTATATTAAGAGGATTAGTTTACGGGCATGTTCACCATATTAATCCGCAACAATATAGAATATAGATATTCAAAAACGGATCAATCACGAGGCAATTGTGTAAGAAACACCGATTATGAGATTTCAATAAAAAAAAACATGCATTTAAGTACAATTAATATACAATTTGAGAATACAATTGAGTTGAACTTTAATACATAAATGAGAATAGATGTATTTGGCTGCATAGAATATTATTGTGAATGTTTGAAGGTGTTTGCAATTGCTATTCAGATTTGTTCACAAAATTAAACTAAGTGTCCAGTCACGTAATAATTTGTTCTTTGTACTAGTTCACTTATTAGTGTGTGTACTGTGAAGCTACCCACCTCTGAAACTCGTTGCACAAAGATATAGACCCCACGTCGTAGAATTTCTGTGCGGCGGGTCGAGCGAGAGGCAGGCTCACAGGCAAAAGAAAAACACAACTACAAACTTGGGTAGGACGAAAAAAGGAGGGAGGGCGTGTGACCTTTTGTGGATAATTAACTCTGGGCTGATTCTCGGCTGGCAAAAAAATATATATCTTAACTAACAATGTCCGGCTGCTAATGTGTCGCTCTTCGTTGTTGCTTGCTCCGGCCTGAATCAACCTTCCTCGAACCTAAACTAAGTCTCTCTCGAAACCCAAAGCGCTCCCGTATATATGCAGAGTCCTCTTTCATCATTTCCGGGCAAGGGACACCCACGAATAAAACCATAACTTTTTCATGACCATTTCTCCCTTTGAAGAAAGTGGACAAAAAATTATTTCTTAGCCTAGCTGACTCCGATTCAGGGACATTAAATTCGGACCCTTTTAAGTTTTGACCAGAGCCGGTCTTTTAACTATCTTCGTATTTTGACAAGTACTTAACACTTATCTAAACTTTTGGTCATATGTCCAAAACATGTTTTTATCTAGATTCCTAATATAGTCATTGGGTCTTGAAATTTGATACCCCGGTCAAATCTAACTAATCTTCTCGCACATATGTGTGCGCGCGCACGCACACACAGATGTGTGGGTGTATATATACACACACACACAGATGTGCGGGCGCACACACACACGCGTGCGCATATAT
>CAHIKZ030005616.1:1717500-1730000 GCA_903632075.3 Acanthosepion pharaonis
ATGGGACTCATTTAAACACTCACGTAAAATCTGCCAAAATCCTTCCGCAGCATACAACTACAATAGCTTCATCCACACTTAATAATGGTTAAATAATGGAAGCATTATTAACAAAAAAAGGATAAGCTAACACTAAAAATATCAACTATTATCACCGCTAATTACTCGTCGAGTATTAAAAAATTCGATCACTTTAGGTTCATATACAAATAAATCCATACATTAAGTTAAAAATTAAAAAAAAATCATCTTTGATATTGACTGCAATGAATAGTTGAAAGCACTCAGACATACATAACATTCTAAGATTTTTTATATATTTTATGTCCAGTAAAGAAAACAAACAAATATTAACATTAAGAAAAATTAAATATAAAACATAATCTCAATATCGTGTCAGTTATTTTTAATGGAACTTGCTATAAAAGAAGGATTGCTGCCCAAATACACATAAATCTCTCTCTTTCTCTCTCTCTCTCTCTCTCTCTTCTCTCTCTCTCTCTCTCTCTATATATATATATATATATATATACATATATATATATATATATATATATATATATATATATATATATATATATATTAGAGAGAGTGCGAGAGACAAAGAAAGTGATATTTAACAAATATAAATACCCTTTTCTTTACGTTTATATGACCAGGAGTTATAAAAACTTTAATTAGTTAGTTTCACAATCTACTACTTATAGATTTACTATAAGGTGTGTGTGATACGAAATAGTTACGGATATAGTGTTGCCGTAGAAGTCAAGAATGTTTGTCAAAATTTATTTTATCTCTAGAAAGTAATTAGCATATTCTATGACCATCGCAACAACTCGTGTATTTTTTCTTCGCCAACTGTAGTAGGAGACTTCTAAGAATCTACAACCTGCACGCGGAATGTGCGCATGTTCATATTTAATGTACAGGGAAGAACACTGTCAGCTGATTATTAACTATCCAAGAGAGAAAAATCATGAGATCACATCCCAATGCAGTTCTACACTTTAACATTCCATCAGTCAAAGTAGGTTGCAGGCAAACACCACATTCCATTTGGCTTCGTATTCGTCAATTAATTACTATTGACAATTTGGCATCGATTAGTGAGCAGCATTCGCGAAAAAGAATGTTGACCATTGACCAACTGGCGCCATTTTGTCTAGTCAGTAAAGTGATATTTACACCTTTGTAGAGCAGACGTTCGAGTTCGTACGTGACAAAAACGCTATATGTCCATAAATCAAGCAGTTTGACAGAATATTTTGCAAGCTGTTTTACTTTAATGTACTGATGCATATTGCATCGATGTTTGCAAGACAATTGCCGAACGCTGACTGTCATGTTAATATCAGCCGTTTCTTTTAAAGAATCATTCGTTATTCTTTGAGCATGCCACCAGTGATACCAGTCGGGTAAAATTATACCATATTTCTATCAAAACTATATTTCTGGAAAATTGGTTTCTCAAGTCTAGTAATTGTTATTGCAGTTTCCAGAAGAAATGGGCTGAATTCCTGAACGTATTTTCAAGTAGTCTAAAACCTCGGCATATTCCTCGAGGTTGATGTTGCTATTTGATGTTGAGATATTGTTTTGTAGGAAAATATCTCTTTGAAAACTGGCACTAATTCTCCCGGCAAAGAAAATTCTAACATTCCATTAATCAATGAACATTTAAATAAAAACAAATGGCGTCCTCCCGGCTGCGGCTGTCTCAGAAATCTTTTCACTGTCGTTTGGCATACTAGCCCCAGGCGGTAATGGCTTTTAGAATAGCTACTTTGTCTACGAGTAGTTTCGATTTGCTTTCTTAAATCATTTATTCAACTTGAAGATTCTACAGATGAAAATCATAACTGGTGAACAGCTCGCAATTTGTATACGATATATAGTGGCTATGGCTTTGTCCGCAACATAATTTTTTATACCAATAAATTCAACACATCCAATAGATCCTTTTATGGTCCAGTTCCTTGTACCACGGTGATAGTCCAAGGTAGAACCAATAAAGAAGAACTCGAATACAGATATGGAATAACACAGACATATTACAAACAGGAATATATACAGAGAAGTAGAAAGTGTTAGCACGTACAATCAGGTTTAGTAGTAATTGTCTGAACGCGACTCTGTTTCGGTCTGCCTCTGACTCGACTGACTCGCTCGCTCTGACTGACTGACAGAGTCCTGACGGACTTCACTCCAGACTTCAGACTGAACGGTATTTAGTCACCCCCTCCCACGAGGGCATCATGTAGCACAAGGCCGGTTTAACGTGGGATTTCCTAGCCCATGGGTTCGGCCAAAAATATGCCCTTTGAACCCGTATAAACGGGTTCAGGGTCGGTTTACCTCCCCGAAAGAGACTCCGCCTTTCGGCGTAGCCTCTTTCGTGTTCCCCCCCCCCGCCGGAAGGCTGAGAGTTCAACCGATCAACCGGTCAGCCGGTCGTCCGACTTTGGACTGAACCCTCTGCTTCCTCTTGAGGCACAGTATTTATTACGTATGGAATAGTCATTTATGTTATTATGGGTAAGTTCCCATAACAGAGCCAATATAATTAGTTGTGTCCTAGCTTTCCTATCATATATTTTATCCTAACAAATGAAACATAAAAAAGCTGAGCGATCATAAAATAGAGGTAAATCAGTGATAAACACCTAATTTAATACACTGAATATAGCATTGCAGGCTAGCTTTGCCCCTATCTTTATTTAGATTGAAGAGAGAAATATCCTATAGATGGTTTGAATCCATAATGAGAGTAGTCATGAAGTACTAAAGTATAAAGTCAATATTGTCTTATATAGAAGATATAAATGTAATACGCACAATGTTCAGGAAAAGTAGCTAATTTCTCATGAGGTATGGAAATTATTCACGTTATTTCAGGAACGAGACTATAGTAGTAATTGTGCAAGCGATATTTTCTGATTTTACAAATCAATGACATGATTACAAAACAAAACGAAAACAAAAGATGTCTTCGGTGAAGGCGAATCAGATCACGCTCTTAAAATTAGACAGCACAGACTAATCATCATAAACAAAGAAAGTTTCGCATAGCAAATAGTGAAATATAATCTTAAAGTAAATCAAAACACTGGAACATAGTCGGAACTTGTTGTAAAGAAACCACGTGATGTTGCAGATGATGCTAAATGAATATATATTTGCATATCAAAGACAAGTATGGAAATCGTATTGCAGGATGCATTTCGTTAATATTTAGTCACCGTTGAGTTGCAGAAATCGACATTTTGGATAATAAATATTTACGAGTTCATGGAAAATTTATTAAACAAGCAATATTAGCAAAAATAAATAAACATATTGCTAACATAAAACAATATAAAACGAACGACAATGCATGTATTAACAAAATAATTACCATTGACGAAAGGGAAAAATACATCAAAAAATCTGCAATAACCTTGAAATTGAACTTTCCTCACCCAAGTTATAAAGACTAGAGCTAAAAGCTCGAAAAAAAGAACCTAGAGAGATAAATGCACGCCTTTTTATTACCCAATCAGGTTGGAGAAATCACAATCGTTAGCAATGTTATTATATCTGAAAATCTATGTGCTGGTAGGTTTTTCTTAGTATTATTCCCACTAACTGTTTCATATTAAAAAAATAATTCACTGTCCTCAACCAATATTTAAATCTGTATTCCTTTTAGGCCAATCTTTAACAATACTTCCCCTTATTACATTAATAATATACGTAATTCTGTTAAAGTTTCTAAAACTTCCTTTTCATCACGGCCTAAGAAGAGATTTGCCCCCAAAGATTGTTCTTATATAGAAGGGTGCTGAGAATATCTTTGTACAAAACATGTGATGTTGAGAACATGTTCAATGAATATGGGAACAAAATATAACACTTGTATTTATTATTCACCAATTTCCTGACGAGACATATGTCCGAAGCTGAGATTAATTTGGTATGTTAAATAATGTTTTTTTTTTTTTTTATAACAGCTATTTTGCATCTAGGAGGATATAGTTATTTATGGGTGATGAAACATTAGTTTCTGCTAATTTACTTTTTTTGTAAATGGAAATGGTAAAGGTATAGCTATTGGCACCTATTAATACGTCAAGGAAAGTCATTTTGTTGTGGATATTGAATTCGTAATCAAACCGTAGGACAGATTTATGCTCAGACGTCTCTGCGAAAGTCGAACATACTTCAAGAAAACTAAAATTGTTCCAGACCTACCTTGCACGTTCATTTTTAATTTAACTTGCACACACACACACACACACACACACACACACACACACACACACACACACACACACACATATATATATATATATATATATATATAAATTCATACATGTTTCATTAAATAATATAGACAAATGTTGTCTATTTATTTTATTTAAATTCTTTTCATAACGTCTGATAATCTTAATGACATTATCATTAAACGAAAAAAAGAAAATCACAATATTGATACCTATATTTTTACTCCAATCTAAGCTTTCGGCTTACATAAGCCATTATCAAAGATGTCAATTACTGTGCAATACACGGATAAGAAACTGATGATAGTCTGTTTCTGTTTAAATGGATGATTTCAAAGCAACGATAAACACGAGTATATAAGACGCTGGAAGCTAAAATCGCACCGAATCTCATGACGTCATACATGACCACGCGAGAGTGTATTCGAGAAGTATTAAGTATGGAAGTCCGTTGGTATAAACCAATGGCTTCTGTTACCAGTTATAGAAAGCTTAGATTAGATTAAAAAATATGTATTAATATTGTGAATTTCTTTCTTCGTTTAATGATGATGTTATTAACCTTATCAGACGTTATGAAAAGAATTTACATAAAATAAATAGACAACACTTGTCTATATTATTTAATGAAACATGTATGAATGAAAAAATGCTGCCTAAATACACAGAAATATATATAAATATGTATCTTTGTGTGTGTGTAAAAGTTTTACACAAGAAATATAGACAAAATAAACAAACGGTAAAATGATGAGGAATTGGTTAAGGAGAGATTGACGTCAGGAGAGAAAGTAACGGGGAAGAAATTTAACTGCCTGAATAGGAGTCAATTTTCCGCTAAACTTTAACTGAATGGTGGATGGACTTGTGTTTAGACCAATGATAAATGTGCCAAGAAAAACACTGTTTTTCAACGGAGGAAATCATCAAAACAATATATTACAACAATAAATAATGCTTCAATCTAAAAAGTTATAAAAAATGATTCAATTTTTCATTTAAAAGCTTTTTGTATCTAAATGCCGTTTTTCAACATAAAAATTGTATTTTCTATTTAGTTTTTATATATGAACATTAGTATAACTTTAAAAAAATATAATGTAATACTGTGCTGCAGCTCTGTTTCTCTTCTACAAAATTCATCTATCTCGCCCAGCTGATAACAGCACCACGTTTACGTCCTGGGTATGACTATAGATTCCACCCGGCAGCAAAGACTTTGCTCGAGAAATAGGCGATTTTGAGGAGTGTGCCACCACCTCTTAATTGCTGTTGTACTCAGGTGCACCCTAACCTGGAGTGGTAACGCCTGTTAGGATGCCACCAATGAGAAAATAGTGTTTTGGTTGTTTCTGCTTGATAGTTCAGTAAGTATAGTAATACACATTTGCAACTAAATAATAAAGTAATATATTTTTCTAGTAATATGAAAATCAATACTACTCTAATGTAAAAAGAATACATTTTTATAGTAAGATTATCAGTAATACATTTTATCTAAAACCTATACATCTAAAATATACGTTTGTCCTGAAAGCACAAAATTATGTATGAAATATAAAAACATATATTTTTGTAGTAAAACTACCAACAATACATCTTTATAGTAAAAATGACCAACAATATGTATGTATAGTATA
The DNA here is from genome assembly GCA_903632075.3 of Acanthosepion pharaonis. Lineage (NCBI taxonomy): Eukaryota > Metazoa > Mollusca > Cephalopoda > Sepiida > Sepiidae > Acanthosepion > Acanthosepion pharaonis. The sequence goes on from CAHIKZ030005616.1 coordinate 1,723,403, forward strand.
ACGACACACATTATAATTTAAAGCAAAATTACCAGCAATAAATTTCATGTATTGGTGAAGGCATAAATTTCCATTGAGATTTTAATTATTTGAAGACATATAAGTTTGTTCAAAATATGTATATTTTGTCATTATCAATCCGTAGTCTTTGATATTCCGCTAAACAAAACCAACCAAACAAAACCAGTATCACCCTCAACGAGTTTTGAATTCACAGTAATTATTCTACTAACATGGCTGCCAAACAAATCCAAAGATACACATCTAACCTGTTATATACACCATAGCGTGTAGGGAAAAATATATGATGGCATTTAAAATACAGTCAATAAGTTTATGAGATCCTCAATAAATAAACAGTTTTTAACAGTCTCTGAAGCAGTATATGTAAAATACCTGCAGATTGCTTTTTTCCGAAATATTTTCCAATACAATTTGAGTCGATTTCATGGTGTTTGAAAAAATCAGTTAAAACAGTAAAAATTTCCTTTAATCCTTCTTCTTGTTTCTGCCTTTTCCATTGAACGAAATATACGACACCGTTTCCACAGATATTCACCTAAATTACAATATGCACAAGATTTATTCCATGTATCTCATGAAATCTAAAAGTCATTTGAAAATTATAATTATGTTTCCATTGCAGATATCAAAAACAATTTTCCCCCAACGGTGTTTCTATGTTGATTTTCAAAGTTATAAATTGATTGCTGGAACACATTGAAATAATTTATTTTCCTTTACAATTTAGAAATCACTCAGAATATATGGAAAGTATTTTGTCATTTATTTTCTTTCACATTAATAATTTAAAATTCTATAATATTTATACAAATATAATATGGAATTCGCCGGTGTTCATTTGAAGAAAATTATTGTTTTTACGACTTATAAACAGAAATCTGTTTGAACATGAATTGAATATGCATTTTAAGAAAATATAAATTAGAATATAAACGAAGATTGGAGCGAGCCGCACTGGAGCGAAGTAAAAATAATATTAATATTAGCATGTGTCTCAATACATGCAAATTAGTTCATAATAATCAGTGATGAGTGATATTAGATTCAATCTTCGCTTAGTATGTATAATAATTTTACAGCCGGAATAACAATCTCATAAAGAAAATATAAATAAAAAAAAACTAAGTAAATTAAATTCAATTGTTTTTTTTATTATTTTTATTAAAATGCAATTTGCTATATTATGAAAATGATCAATTTCCATAATGTAATAAGTCTATCCACAAATACATACATACGAGCAAACACACACACACATCGCTTTCTTGGTGTCAAGATTTCCGCTGACCTGACGTGAAAAAACTACATACCTTGTCTCGAATGCTGTTGTCATATATGATCTGCTGCCCCCGCTGTTCATCTCAAGGTCCGAAACAAAACCTATAGACGGATATGCAATGTGATAGGCATTAGGTATCTTGCCGGCAGTCACTTTCTCACAGCCGTAATGTGATTTTCCTGTGTATTTTCTAAAGATATTTTCATGGCAGCTACTCTGACGAGGTACTTTCAGTGGTATCCTATATGTATGAATTTAAGCCTGTTACTAGGTCGCCATCACGGGCCCACGGTTTCACTGTCGGAAAAGTTAAACGTAGACGCCTCTTCTACTCCAACGGCTTATTCTATCACACTTTCCGCAAGTAAACCCTCGCCAGCTAGTGGGACTTGCTCCTTCCTTGGGGTGAAATGATTAATATATATATATATATATATATATATATATATATATATATATATATATATATATATATATATGTTGTGTTATTTAGGAAGATTTTTTTTTATTGATACGTGTTTCAGTAAAAAATATAGAAAGTGTGGTCATTTTCTTTTCTGTAAATTCTTTTTATATCGTCTGATAAGCTTAATAACATTATCCTTAAACAAAGAAAGAAAATCACAATATTGATAGATATTTTTTAATTCTATCTAAGCAAAGAAAAATTGAAATAGCCAAGGAAAAATTGAACACCCTTAATAGAAACAAACAGGGCATCTACGATAAACTATAGGATATAACTACGTCATGAGATGCGGTGCGATTTTCACTTCCAGCGTCTTATATGCACGAGTTTTTCGTTGCTTGGAAATCTTCCATATAAACAGAAACGGACTAGCATCACTGTTTTTTTCCGTGTATTGATTAATATATTGTAATGTAATTGCCATCATTCATAATGGCTTATATAAGCCGAAAGCTTAGATGGAAATAAAAAAAATTATGTATCAATATTGTGATTTTCTTTCTCCGTTTAATGATAATGTTACTAAGCTTATTAGACGATATGAAAAGAATTTACATAAACTAAATAGACAACACTTGTCTATATTATTGAACGCAACATGCATCAATATATATATATATATATATTGATATATATTACTAAAATGCGATAAAAGTTTGATATCTAGAAATACTCTTTTTAATATAATGTGATATTCCGACGATATTTTATATGCTTGAGATTTTGATGTACGCTCTCGTAGTTTGTAAGTGAATCAAATAGGTAGCGTCAATAAGTTAGTTTACACAATTTTCTTGGAAACAATATGTTTAGGTTGGCCTGCCTCTGTTATTTATCTTCTATATCATGTGCCGTTTCAGCATGTTGGTATATTGATTATATCGGTGAAGGCTTTGTATAGTACCAACAACACTTTTTGTACGTCCGAATACAGAGCCTTTTTTTACTCGTTGCTTCCTAGCAGTTTCAGACAGCGTGTTCGCTTAGATGCATGAATTTTCCCAGAATTTGATTTTCATCACCAACACTACAAGGGATCACTTACTAGTTAGAATATGCTTTTGCACTTTCCTTAATCCCTGAAATTAGATTATTCTCTCTATATTATAATTCATTTACGATAAATTTTAGAATAAATATGAGTATCAAACTTGGCACGCACATCCAAACACCACTGTACATATATGCATATGTGTGCAGTTTATGCTCGTATAAATATATTGCTTTTTTTCTCTGTATATAGACTAAAAGAACAAAACTCGAGCTGAATTCCCATGAAAGAAGGTTTAATTTCCTACATTATAAAGCAATGAGTTTATGTATGTCGTTTTATTACGCTTACGTTTAAATATTTTTTTCTTGAGATTAAAATTAGAATTCATAGAAAATGTTCTTCATAAAACAAACCAAATAATGATCTTACGTTATTGAAGACATTTTATTTAATTTTAAAGTAACATTTTCATTTGTATTATATGTTCGAAAAAAAAACCATTATGTAGATTATAAAATCGGTCAAGGATATAAAACATATTACAATATTAAGCTTGAAATGTATCTTAAGCAAATGAAACACGTAATATAGTATATATCAGAATAAAAGCTCGAAATTCATTTACGATTTGAAGTTTTCTTATAGAAATAAATATAAAAGGCACAACGCACCCACCAATATTTTTTTTTAATACCTCTCTCCTTATTCCTTTCTTAGATCAAATAAATTATAAACATTCAGTATGGTAATTATTTTGAGATATTTTCTTAGTCATAAAATTACATATGATATATTATCTTAAATTTCGTCTCATTAAAATATTCAGTTATCTGAAATCATTTTTTTCGTTTAACATCTAGAAAATACGTATATTCATGCAGGCGCTTTCACACGCACAAACACACGTGTATGTTTTTTGTGTGTGTGTCTGTGCGCGCCAATGTGTGTGTGTGTATATATATATATATATATATATATATATATATATATATATATATATATATATATATATATATATATAAACAGGGGAGGGGTATGTGTGTGTATTTACGTAAGTAGAATTATAAACACGCTGGGACAGGCATATATAGTGGGTGTGTGAAAGAGAAAAAGATAGTTTTGTTCTTGTTGCCATTTTAAATTTTTTAATTTCGTGAATGCGCTTTGTTTGGTTTTGATTTTGGCGACTGCACAGGGTAGTTGTGTCAATTTGTCCCCATCTGTGAAACAAATTCACCCTGAGGCAATTCACTCCGCCAGAAATTTGGAAACGGCATGCTATGTTACTTGGCATTCGCGCTGAAACTCCAATACGAACATTTCAGAAACTTTGCATATCAATCTATGGACAGTGCAGGGGATTCAGAAAAACTTGGTTGAGTCTAATGGTGATTTCAAATTTACGGCAGCTTGAAAGAACTCCCGAATTTGTTGGTGAGGGCCTTAATACGAATGTCTATATCAAGTACCTTCAGTAGGTAGTGCTGTCGTGGTTCATGAGGGTGGATTCTGTAGGACCTATGTCTAGAAACATGATTCTGCACCATGCCACATAAGCAGGAAACACACTCATGGCGGTCAGACAATTTCTCCGATAGTAACCCTGGCTATCTAACTTCCCAGATTGAAACCACTTGATTATTATGTGTGGATCGTAGTAGAGCAAGAAATGAAGGCAACCATTATAGCAATATTCACCAACGTAAACAAGAGAAGAGATACAGGCTATTGCGAAGTCGTCTGGTGTCCGTGGTTGAAGCCAATGTCGATTTTATTGAATAAATTTACTCTTTGGTATTGCAAGATATTTTGTGTAATTTTCGTAAATATATCTATTAAAATGAGATACCAGTATTATTTTTATTTTTGTAGATAGTTTGAAGTCTACAAACATGAAAATAACACAGATATCTCATTTTAACTGATATATTTACCAAAATTACATAAACAATATATTTAAATACTACAGAGTCACATTTTACTATACCTGTATAGGTAAAAAGAAATCGAAGGTGATCTGTTCTGTAATATCTTAGCACACTTTGCCATATTTCACTGTTATTAATTTTATCGAGAATTTTCTGTTGTTGTTCAATATCATGCCTTCCCCCGCTGTAATCAAATAATCTTTGTGTATTGAATCGGTTTCATTATAAATGGAACTAATGGCCCCTCATATGTCGATGCCGACTGGGGACACCAGAAAAATGCATTATGTCACCTCACATAAAGTCGGTTATCGGAGAATTCTCCTAAGAATATTTTAAGTCAATTTGAACGTCGGTTCAGTGCGTATTCATATTTTTTTCTTTCTTTGTGTTTTCGTTTCTTTTTCAAATATTGCAATTATTTGAGAGCGAAACATTCCAACATTAATTATAAAATTTTCTGACTTTAGATGACGATAATTATTTGTATAAAAATATTACAGATTAAGTAAAGCAGAAGCAACTGGCGTTGTTTGAATCTTATTTAACCGAGTTTACAAATGAAAAAATGCGTAATCGCATTTTGTCTTTTATTTAATACTAGCAGTAGAGCCCGGCGTTGCCCGGGGATGTAACAGTAAGAGATAGATCAAGTATCGACTATCATAAAGACTGAAAAATAAAATTTACAAAGATTATTTTTTAAGGTTGACGAACACGCATGTCTTAATTAGTTTTTTTTTTTTTTACGAATTGGTCAAACCCAAACTCAAACAAAAACATTGTTTTCAATCATTATGAGTCTATCGATTGAATAGAATTTTATTATAAACAATTGTAAATGGAATTTTTAAAGCATTCTGAATGTAAAAATAAAGAAAAAAAGTGTGCAAGATAATAAGAAACACTACCTGCCCCCCAAAAAGTGAAGTTTTGTTGAAATCGGTTGAAAAATGTAGGAAATCCAATCCAATATATAAACGTACACACACACACACACACACACACACACACACACACACACACACACAATCTGCGTTTTATAATAAGTAAGATTTGCTTGGTCACTCGTGTAATTTTCTTTTCAATTTCTTTATATTTCATTTATTTTCCTTTGTTTCTCGTATTTTATTTTCCAGTCATATACGTCATTTTTTTTAACAACTATTACGTCTTTTTTGATTTTGTAATATACAAACCTACATTTATTTTGTATAGGACGTTAAATTGCATTATTCGGGATTGACTGATGGTTAGGGAATACATTAGGTTTATAATACCCAGAAATTCATACACAGATGTCCTCAAGGCACAGTAGTTAAAGCGTTGGTTAGATCCAGTGACAAGACCCAAAGAGTGTGAGTTCAATACCAGGTTAAGAAAGTGGAGAACGTGGAGAGGGGAATTAACATGTGTTAACTGATAACTAATATGCATTAAACAAGGCACGTGGTACTAGAACAGTCTACCCCAGTGAGCGAAATAAAGGGGTCAGTTTGATATTCCAACCACCTGAAGAAAGGCCAGAGCGTACAACGGCCGAAATGTTGCGATAAATATGGCAACAAAGATTAAGTCTGATCAATGTAAATAATGTACATAATACCTCATCTCAGAAATATTGACATATTAAATTGCATGTATTCTTGCACACCTTATTTGAAATTAACTAGTTCTTTGCAATCTCTACTGAGATTTTTGCTTCAATTTAAATGTTTTCGTAGCAACCTTCATTAAATATTTGACTCCCAACAAATAAATTACAGCGATGCATCTGTCTTGACTCATAATGCGCATTATTATTTCCGTCAGTTGTTTTAAAGCTTGTACCATATCAAATCTTCATCTGGAACTATCTTCAATAAAATAATTAAGTCCTATATATAAATATATTACTTACAACA
>CAHIKZ030005616.1:1735000-1740000 GCA_903632075.3 Acanthosepion pharaonis
TATCAATTTCCACTTTTTAGATAATAGTATTATTAAGTGAATATCATATTCTCTAATCTTAAATGGAAAGGATTAAATCAAATCATCAGACACAAATATCTTCAAAAGGATTTTGAATTCTATTATGTATGTGTATAAAATGTGCCAAATTTTGTAAGTACAGGCGACCATACACGGTATTGTCAGAGATTAAATGCGATAACTATAGTAAATGAAAAGACAACATGTATAAAATTAATAAAATATTAGATAAAATTTCCCTTGCACAGAAGTATATCTGACATCAGTCTGCGAAAACCTCACACAGCCAACCTCTTTTTTAAAAATACAACTACACTCCGGTTAAAAAAGCATATCTGCGATATTTTAAATTTAAAGTAAATAATATTGGGGTGAATCAGATTAATTATATTGTAAATCATCCAATATACCTCAAATACTCTTTGACGAAATTATATTTTATTTTTGGAAGATTTTTAATAAAGAGAATTACAATGCGATGAAAGACGACTAAAAATGGGCACTGAAAAGATATTTTTGAAAGAAAAACAGCTTCCAATCAATATAAATTACTTTTTGAAACACACAAACTGTTTTGATTTTTGGAAATATTAAATTTCATCTTTTGAAATTAAAACTAAAATAAAAATGCAAGAAAGATAATTATTTTATAAAAATGCCTTTCAAACCTAAGGTATTGCGTTTTTGATAGAAAACCATAGCTAAAATATTTATTCTCCAATCACTTTTCCTCTATCTTAATATAAATGTATATGAATTCGAGACATAATAAATATTTTTAAGTGTCGCTATCCTTTAAATTTTTACTTAACTCATTTCTCCGTTTTCATTTAACTTAGCAATTATCGTTTTATTTGTTTATGATTTTTCACCCACAGACCGAACTGAAATTTTATCAAAGTTCGACTTCATCAGTGCCTAAGTTTTCTCTAACAATCTCTGACTTTCGAGTCTTAAGGCTTTTGCTTTATTTTCAGATCTCTCTATAGACTAAACTTAATCCACATCCACTCAGAGAAATGAATTTATAACGGCATTGTAGATTACAAGTCTTAATTAGCACACATAACCATTGACCATATGGCGGACGTAAAATTAGTATGGACACTCAAACCTAATGAGTGTTTTTGTCGATCAAATGCTTCTAAATGATCTTCAGAATATGCAATATATTACTGAAATTTATATAGATCGCTGCAATATTCTCATCAATCATTCATCTGAATTCATTTTCCTCCAATGTTAGCAATGTTTGAAATTTTTCCAAGTCCTCTTGTTAGGGTTCCCAGTAGGATTTATTAATTCAATGATGCGGGATTTTAATTAACTGACCAGGTGATCGTGTCGACAATCGGAACCATTAATGTTCACATAATTTGGAAAAGAAATGAAAGGCCGTTCTGCAATATGCAATCTCAAAATAGTTGGTTTCATAATTTGTCGGTCGTGCTGCAGAAGAATAATGAATTCATTGTGCGCTGGAGCAGTTTTCCTAGATATTCCTACTCTTCAAAAGATTTGCGAATCTACACCTTTTCACGCACAAGCGAAAAAGCAAGAATACATTTCAAATGCGTGGTAAATATGACGACAGAGTATGATCTCTTGAATGGAGAAAAAAAAAAAACTCTGAAATAAATATCGTTCAGGGATATTTCGTCCGTTTTCTACACACAATGCAAATTTATCTGTAGTCATCGTATTTAATAGATGTGAATAGTTGGATATAAGTCTTTAGAACAACAACCAACGCAGTGGCTAGAGATGCGCTTCATTAGTAAACTTCATAAATTATAATCATACGTTGAGATTAACAGGCGCGTTCACCAGTGCGCATGCGCAGTTGTGTGTGTGTGTGTGTGTGTGTGTGTGTGTGTGTGTGTGTGTGTGTGTGTGTGTGTGTATGGTGACTTGCCGCTCATACCCGGGCATTGCTGTCTACTTGATTGGCAAGCCAAAGCCCGTTGCAGAGGTATTTTTACTGCAATACATCATCTATGGTGAGCAGACCATTGTTACAATTTCTTGAAGAAAGCGTATTTTCTGGTCTGATCGACAATTTGAACAAATCTAGTATGCTCAAACATTCGGTCACAACCATCGTCAGCTCACAAATAGTTCCTTCTTTCTAATTTCAATCACAAGGCTTGGGCCAACCCGTGGTAGGGTTTGTATGCAATTTCCAAAGTAAAATACGCTTATATATATATATATATATATATATATATATATATATATATATATATTTATAGATATATATTATGTACATTATTTAGATTATTCGGACATTATTGTCCTCATCTTTGTCGCCATATTTATCACAACCTTTCGGCCGTTGTACGCTCCGGCCCTATTCAGGTGTTTGAAGTTCGAACTGAACCCTTTATTTCGCGAAATAATGGGGTCAGTTTGTACAAGGGCCGAAAGGTTGTGATAAATATGGCGACAAAGATGAGGACAACAGTCCAAATAATGTAAATAATATATATATATATATATATATATATATATATATATATATATATATATATATATATATATATAAGCCACCCTATGAGATGGTATTTCAGCAAGCTCCTTTGGAAGCCTACTGATTGGACCTTCGACTTGTTTTGGAGTTCCCTACTGCCTTTGCATATTCTCATGATAGAAGGCTCTCCTGGCTGACGTTTGATTTTGGTTTTCATTTTCACGGGACGTTCTTTTCCTCGTTGCAGCCTTAGCGTTTTTTATTGCAATCTGGTCCTCTGTTGAGGAGATTTCTTTTAGCAAGTTCTAATGCTGCCGTATTCGATAGGCAACAATATGCTACAGAAGAACTCAAAATAGATCGCTGCATTTTGATATTGCATTAATATTTAAGCTTACCTTTAAAAAAGTTCAACAATATTTCCTCTGTCGTCATTTTAATTTAAAGACAGTTTGATGTATGTAGGCCCCTATTTTCCGTACAATCAATTACTTTTATTTCATGGGTGGATGTTGCTGGATTTCGCAATTGATTTCAATTATTTCCAAATTTATTTCCGAGTTATAGCATTTGTTAACGTACAAACAATTCGTAGCAAAAAAATCACGTAAAATCATCGCCATAAATAATCTCTGTAATAAAAAGTTGGGAATCCAAAATTTAAGGATTGCTGGCCTGGATCAAGCCTGAAATGTTTTTAATTTGCCCACGGAGTCGGCCTGATTCCAAAATGGTATGATATTTTGGGTTACAGCATCTAGGAGCAAAGTTGAAAAAATATATGTCATTAATTCACGATGATGGCAAGTATCATGCCTAAAATGATCATCAGGTCTTGTCTTTGCAGTTGCGATTTCAATACCTGAGTTGGGTATTGCAGTTAAGTTGTACCTTTAGTATCATTGAAAGAAACTGACACACGGCACAAAATTCAGTACTGCCCTCATTATTATTATTATTATTATTTTGTTGTTGTTGTTATTATTATTATTATTATTATTATTATTATTATTGTTTTTGTTGTTGTTGTTATTATTATTATTATTATTATTATTATTATTATTCGTCTTCTTTTTTATTCATTTTTCTAATCCTTCTCTATATACTTAGTCGTCTTTTCATATTTCCCTCTTTCTAAATCTTCTCTATATTCTTCGTCTTCTTCCCTTTTCCTTTCTCCTCTTTCTAATACTTATATATATATTTTCCAAATTCTTCTTCATCTTCACCTTTTTATTCATTTCTTTTATTCCATGTATATAATCTTTTTCTTCTTCTCTTCTTTCTACCCCTCTTTCTAATCCTTCAATATATTCTTCTAGATCTTCTTTTTTCTCCTCTTCTCTTTCTAATCTTTATATTCTCGCTCTGTTTTTTCTTCTCTTCTCTATGATTCTTATCACGCAGATACCTCTCCGGTACTACTAGTGCAGAGAAGACGGCAGCACCTTTCGATGGTGGTTTGTTATTCTATCTAACCCTTCTTCTTCTTCTTCTTCTTCTTCTTCTTCTTCTTCTTCTTCTTCTTCTTCTCTTTTTTCTTCCTTTCTTTCTAATCTTTCTCTATATTCTTTTACATATCTCTTTTTTCTTTCCATCTTTCTAATCCTTCCCAATCAGTGCTATCAGATAAATTCTGCAACCACATAACCCCTAACATCTAGCAACTAACTCTCCAGACAGCAACCCACTTAATTTTTATGTGTGGTGCACAATAGAACGAGGGACCATAAATCTCATTGTAACACCATTGATGAACTAAAAGCAAGTATTATCGATGCATACATCAACATAAACACGGAACAATCCAGAAGAGATGATAGATATTCCGAAGTCGTCTGTAGGCCGTGGTTGAAGCCAATGACGATTTTATTTAATAAATGTTCTCTTTATTATTTCAAGATATTAGTTTTTTTAATTTTCGTAAATATATATGTTAAAATGAGATGCCAGTGCAATATTCATTATTGCGTAATTTAGAATACAATTTATGCATCGTACCATATATATATATATATATATATATATATATATATATATATATATATATATATATATATATATATTATAATACGGGATTGTTATTTTTTTAATATTTTTCGGGTAATGCAATATTATTTTTTGTACGAATTTTACGAATCCCGGAAAGCTTCAAGCTGTGAATAAATATTTGGCAATTGTGAAGTATTTCCTTATTCTAGAATGATTTTTCGAATATCTTTTGAATCCTGAAGGTAACATATAAGTTGAACTCTTCTTAAGTCAGATTTTTTTAACTTTCAGAAGAAATGTTTGATATCCATAATTCAGCAGCTTGCGATTAAATTGCGAAAGAAGCATCATCGATAATCAAACAAATTAGATTGATAGATATTTTTTTTCGGAGTAAATTCACGAATGAATTTTTCTTTCTCATTTCTCTGTCATAGGTTTAAAAATACATTTCAGATAAATCTGTGATAAGTTCAAGCGGATTATCAAGGATCTTATACCTCGTAATTTATTTCCA
>CAHIKZ030005616.1:1742500-1755000 GCA_903632075.3 Acanthosepion pharaonis
ATCAACGATTCATCCATGCTTTTGCCATATCGGTTCTGGTGATCCTGCTTTTCATGTCGAGATTCTTGACAAAATCCAAAGACGGTTTTATAATGTAATCGCTTCTGTGTTGGCATCACGTTTTCAATCACATTCTCACCGACTTGACGTGGCTTCATTCTGTTGTTTCTACATACATTCTCATGGCAACAGTTCTGATAAGCTTTATTCCCCGATACCTTCGACTACATGACTTTAAACGTGATATTAAATTGAAACTAGTTCTCACCGTTTTACTTAGATAGATGCCACCGTTTTAAATAGGTACATGTAAATGCCACTTCAAATCAAAATGTTCGTTTTCTCCATCTTTCCACCTGTAGACTATGTATTCTAAGCAGCTAATCAATCACTCTTGCACGTAGCTGCCCTGGAATTTTTGTGGTTCTTAAAAACTCACAGATCTTCTCAGTGATAATTTCATCTGTTTACTCTTAGGGACTGTAGTTTAATAAAAAAAATGTGATATATTCGATGAATCAAAAAGTATAGGTAAAGAGATAGATTCTTTTGTGGATGTTTGTAAAGTTTTAATTATGTGTAATGAACGAAAACTGTTGCTAGTTTTTAAATAATAGGATTTGTAAATATCAAAATGATGTAACGAAGGAGAAATAATTTCGTAACATCTGAAAGAAAACAATTTCCTTTATAGAAAACTATATATAAATAATCAAAAATGGACGATCCGTAAAAAAAGTAGATAATATTTCGTATAAAATTTCTTCGCAGTCATTAAAGTCAAGTTTTCCTTTAAAACATTTGAAAATATAGCTTACAACCAAACGAAGTTAAAAGATTGTCACACTCAGTTTTATTATAAAGTGTCAATTTAAAAAATATAATAAAACCTTTATATTTATATTTAATGTTTAAGTTTGAAGTTTGTCTTATAGTTCTTTTTCTTGTTTTCATTTTAAACAAAAGAGGAACACAAATACTTGAGCATCAGCAGAATTTCACTAATATTTGGCGTTATAACATTTTCCATTTTATCTAATTTTTACACATAATATCAGTCAACATGATTTCCCGTACAAACGACCTTGTATAAAACAGAATCTTATTGATATTTTTATAAAAGGATTTAAAATATCAAATGAGAAATGCATTTTTATTGCACATGAACATCCATTTAATCAAATACGGTACGCTGAGCTGAACTTCCATAAATATTGTATTTTAATTATATATATATATATATATATATATATATATATATATATATATATATATATATATATATATATATATGGGGGTTCTCATTTGTCGCGGCACGTTGATATAAGGCAGACTCGGTTCCAACAACGAGATACAGTTTTGCATTTTCAGGACACCGTACCGCATACTTACTCTGGCACAGGTGCGACATATAAGACTGCCTTAAGCAAAAGGAACTACATTTTGCTCGTCATCTATTCCCATGTATTTCTTCACATATACAGCTGATCGTCAAATGTTGCTGAATTCATGACATGTACCAATAACATATATGGCGTAATGCATATCAAGACTCTGTTGATGAAATCATTCGTAATTTTTCAATTCCATTCATTTGAGTCAAACATTTAGGTTCATCACACACTAACGCCGGGCAGAACGAAATTCATATTGTTTGCCAGTGATTAGGTCATGAGAGGTTAGATGTTTAAACACTTCAGCATTGATTAAAGCCTTGGAAACTGCCGAAAAGTGGTAGGAGACTAATAGGCGATAGTTAGAGGGCTCGGAGGTTTCTCCAGAGTTAGTTAAAACAAGAACTACAGAGGAGGAATTTCAAAAAGCTAGAAAGCAGGAAGCAGCGATAATTGTAAAGTTTGGAGAGAAATGGAGCCAATTCAAGAGAACATTTCCTTAAGACGTCGGCTTGTATCCCGTCATCACTTCTTGCGTTATGGGAGTTTAATTTAGAAAATATGCCCGAGATAAGTGACGGGGTTTTGTGCACAGTATTCAGTAGAGCCGTAGTTCTATGGTGGAAATAGAGTGTTGACACACCAAAAAATTCGTATGTTGAATTGGAAGAGATTTAATGCGCAACGTATTCAAACTTATCAGCTGTAGATGCCAGGACTTGAAATCGGATGAATAGAGGAGGTTTTAAGGATTTGTTGTTCTTCAGCACACACTTGCAAGTCGCAAATAATCTATAGAACAGAATGTACGAGATGCTATAAGTTGCTTCATTCTATCAGAAAACAGTAAGTTCGCTTCATTGAGGACACGATTGAACTCGTTACAAGCAGAGGCAGAGAAACGTCTGTTGCAATCAGATGTGACGATCAGATATAGCCGGAAGCAGTGATTCTTGTGAGCTATAATGGCCTAGCATGCAGGTGAGAACCAAGGAAATGAACGCAGTTTAACTTGGTAAATTCTTGCTGGAATGAAGGAATGGACGCCGGCTTACACTCAGGAGACTACAGACGCACATTTTTGAAAAGGACGAGTAAAAGCATAATTCCAAAGGACGTCGCGAATGAAATCACGGAACGAGTCCAAATGTGATCTTTGATAACATAAAACAATCTGTTGGTAGGGAGAGCGAGAGGCGGAATGTGATGTTTATAGATGCTATCGTATGATCAGAGTTTCAAAGAGGATAGAATTGCGTAGTCTGGTAAGAATCAGTGGTAGAGGTAAAAGCGAGATAGAAAAGTGAAGCGTGTTTGTCAGGGTTTCTGAAGAAACGCGTATGGAGTCAACCACTTGCGTTAGAGATTGAGTGATTCAGATGATATGGGTTCGGATGCAAGCGCGGTCAGTGACAGCGTGTTTAGTCCACCTGATATGGCGGCCATTACATCACTGAACACGAATATGTTAGCAAACGTGGGTAGGGAGATTGCCCTTCTTTTATTTATATATATATATATATATATATATATATATATATATATATATATATATATATATATATATATATATATATAGTTCACTGTAAGTTCTAAGCTAAGATTATCTTGTATCCCATCTTTCGCTTCTAATAATCACTTCCGGTTCTTCCTTACCAGTCAAATTTATCTTCAGACATTTAAATGAAATGCCAATCGTTAGGTTTTGTCTTCATACTTCTTATTTTTTATTGTCCCCTCTGGTTAATATTATTTTACTCATAATCTCAGTAACTTCTTGGGTGTTAGTGGCTTTATTGCCTTGCTTGAGGTGAACTAATAATTTAAAAAGAAAAAAATGTATTTTGTGTAACTGTATAGTTATAGTAAATTATCTGAATATTTCTAGCTTATTCAATATATTGAAATCTCTGTATGGCCATTTCCGACTATAATTGCCAATGTTGTGATTTCACCGCAACTTCCTGATATAACCATCTCTTTTTATGTACAGATATCAATACGTTCTTGACACATAGAAAAAAATGCTAATTATTAGGAAATTAAAATTTCAGCAGCATTTTATTGGACTAAAATATTAACCAATATCATCTTCTAAAAGTTTTCCATCATTTGTTGTTCAAAGGTTGATGCCATAGTTACTAATTGTCGTTAATTGTAGCACATAGACTCTTTATGCGTTCAATCAAATCTATTGTATCTGTGATTTTCATTGAGTACACTTCCTTTAGCATATCCTGCATAAAGAAGACACTTCATTCGACAAAATCATGTTTAATCTGTGTCGTTACAAAAATATAGTTTAATGAGATTTTCAATGTATCCAGACTTTAGGGACACTTTTTATATTCCGTGTTTTTATACGGGTAATTGGTTGGTATCACTGGGGATTTTTTGACAGCATTTCTATTTGATTATCACACCGTCTTTTTCAATATTCTAGTCCTTTTTTCCTTAATATCACTTTTATCGTTTCGATTCTTGAATGAAATTCTTTGAATCTCTCTGATGTAATATCCCAAGTCAATAATGAAACTGTAGCAATTAGATTTATTTTTTTATATTTCCGAATTTATTTCTAAGTTCTATTTTTTCGATATTTCAATGTCACTGATTATTTTATGTATTTGAATAATAGAACGCTGGTATCATATGAAAGATAAATTTACTTCCTGGGTATAATTACAAAATTGAAATAATATGGTATGGGATACAGCATATTATCATAGCTGTAACACGCACACACACACACACACACACATATATATATATATATATATATATATATATATATATATATATATATATATATATATAAAATAAAAATGAGAATATTTCAAATCGTAGTTGTATAAAAACTAAAAAGTATCCTAATCTGAACACCCACGAAAATATTTAAATTTACAAATAGGAAAAAAATGCCGTAAGAATTTTTTTGCCGTTAACAATAAATTTAAAAAAAAAAAAAAAAATCCAGACGACATGCATTCAACGGATGTCAGTTCTCATTGAAAAATACATGCCTACCCCTTACCAAAATGTAGCTAATAACCGATACAATGATACAGACATAAGGAAAACCCAGACAACCCTTGTCCAATTGAAGTAGATTTATCTGTAGCCATGGTAACGGGATTTTAGCTGTGTCTTTAAAACCCAGTAATTTTAAAAGTTACTCCAAAATTCTCTTGAGGATGAAATGGAACTAATGTCTTTAATTTAATTGCAAAATTAAATTCGTGGCTTTTAGCTTCCATTTTGAAACATGGTTAGAACTGTGTAGCGGAAAACATTTTTTAAATCAATTAATATATATATATATATATATATATATATATATATATATATATATATATATATATATATATATATATAGTATATATATATTCACTATATAACGTGTACAAATATATTACCACAAGAGTGAGGTATCTTACGAATAAGACGATAAGTTATTGCTCCATATCAATTAATTAATCGACAATATATATCAAAATATGAATCAGAGCAACAAGAAAGCTCTTCAGTGTTGAATCAATCGAAGATAAAATACACAGTTATATGTACATCCTCTAAATTATTACGGTTTATTACTACCTAATTATCAGCCATATTAATCAGAGACGGGTTACATATAATCTGGGAAGCCATCTCTTATGCTTAAAAAAGAAAGGTTTTATTTTACATTTAATATAAAGTTTCCCAAGCAATTTAAAAACTGTTGATCCGAATGCACAATACTAGATTTAATAGATTTATTTTATCGTGTGGGTTTACACTTTTGAACTCTAAATACTGCGAAATTTTTAATATGTGACGACCTAATTTAAGAAATGACCCCATTACAGCGCATTTTCTTATTTGATTTATACTGCGTGTCTCTGCAGAATTAGCTCCTTGTGGATCCACGTTCCCCGTAGAGAGATGGTGCATTGTTAAACTTTGAACACATTTTCCTGAATTTCAATAATATATTCAGGTACTGTTGGATTTAATAGATGTCAGCCATTTATATCCGTTTCAGCTCATTTTTTTTCAGTTTCAATAATATCCAACATTCACAATGGCGAATAGAGTGGGCAGCCCATTTTAATGATGTATTTCTTAGTCAGAAACGAGCGAATTCCTAATGCAACATTTTCTCATTTACAAATACTCTGTTTGAATCCGTCACACTTTACTCATATTCAATTTGGCTCCCCGTCGCTAATTTTAATTACAGGATTCGAACTCTATCCATATGTGCATCTGTTCCGGTTTCTGGGATACTCATTTCTTGCTTTATCATTCATATTCTTTCTTTCACTTTTGAAACGTCTGCGCCAATCAGCACCACATAAATACTTCATAAATCGTTCTAGCATTTCAATATGACTGTTGTTTCACAAGGACTTCTAAAAATATCCCTAGACGGCTTGATACTAATCGTCTACTCAAATATTTTTCGCCAAATGTATAACAAGAACACGAACACCATTAACTTCATTGCAACTAATGACTAATATTTTCTTCTTCCCTCTAAAAATACACAGCGATCGTTTATGAGAAATAATCGGTCGACGACCTTCGTTGTTTTGCCTGTTTCAATAAATAACCGCGTAGTATTCTTTTTTTTACATAGTCATATGAACCAACTTACTACATTCAATTTATCATTGAGAAGTTCTTACTAGTCTTCATATATTCCACATTTACTATTTTACAATATATTGTCTCTATAGATATATTAGTTTCTAACTTAATCAATAAGCATGTACATTATTTACATTATTTATACTATTGTCCTCATATTTGTCGCCATATTTACCACAACGTTTCAGCCGTTGTACGCTCCGGTCTTCTTCCTCAAGGACACGTGGCACAGTGGATAAAGGCGTTGGTTAGATCCAGTGGCAGGACCCAAAGAGTGTGATTTCAATACCTGGTTAAGGCAGTGGAGAACATTCAGAGGGAAATTAGCAGGAGATAACTGATAACTGGCATCCATCAGACATGGCACGTGGAACTAGAACAGTCTACCCCAGTGAGCGAAATAAAGGGTTCAGTTCGACATTCCAACCATCTGAAGAAGGCCGGTGCGTACAACGGCCGAAACGTTGTGATAAATATTGCGACTATGATGAGGACAATAGTCCGAATAATGTAAATAATGTACATAATACCTCATCTCAGAAATATAGAGAGACTAATAAGCATGTATTTCCATGGTTGCAATATCCATCACGATTCATTCGCAATAGACAGATTTATTTTACTTCTTTCTCCTTTTGCTTAATCATTGTGTGCTTTTTGCTACTTTATTTGTGTCTCGTTTAGTTATTTCGCAAGTCCGGTTTGTTGTAATTCTTTTTGATTTGTATGCCTGAAGTTGCCTAGTTTATTGACAGCGAGGACGATAGCAGATTTGTCATTTTCTACAATCATTCCGTTTCGCATATAATCTCATACCATCTATTGAATGTAATGCTATATGTAAAATCAACATATTCATTTTCGAACCTTCATTCTTCTTGTTCAGTTTAAAAATGTATTTACTCTTTTCTTCAAATATCTCAGGTGAATTTAATGTTCAAATATTAACATGTTATTCTGATGTCATTTTCTCTGCGATTTCATATTATTTAGTTTATTCTACTATCAGTATTTTCGGATAATTGTAATTTTTCCTTCCCGTCGATTGGTTGGATGGTACGCTGTTTTCCTAATTCCTGTTGTTAAGCATTTTCCATTTATCCTTTGTTTAACAATAGCGTTTGCATATTTCTTGATTTTCTACTTAAATCTGATATCCTTTGAGAATATCCTCAGCGTTTGTATTAATGTTTCCAACTTCTTTTTTTTTCTTTAGTTAAAAAGATGTACACATCATTCACATACATAAAGTATTTCAGTTTTCAGATGACGTCCTACCAACGGATCCGTTTCAAAAGAATGACGATTATTAATCTGCTATACATTTTAATTAAATATTCTCCTATAATTTCAGGCAGTTCTCGTTTCTGCAATTTAAATCTTCCTGGAAATAAATTTCAGTGTTTTGTTTACGAATTTTAGCCTGATGGGCGTGTTACAAAGACTCTACATGCTAAATGGCTTCTTCACCTCTTAGCAGTTCAGGGCTATTTTCCGTCATTGATTGAATTAATATTTCATGAGCAGTGCACAAAACGAATCAATAAACCATTCCTTTCTTCTTATTGCAATAATAATAATAATAATAATAATAATAATAATAATAATAATAATAATAATGGTTGCAGTATCAGCTAAAGAATTATTAATCATCTTGAGCATTTCATTGCTTCTTCACCGATCTTAGGGATTATTCAATGTGTAAAAAGCATTGCTGCCCAATTACAAAAGAATAAAATTTGAAAAAATACAGAAAATGGAAGTATTTTTCCTTCGAATTACATGTTGACATGATATTACATTATTTGTGCAGCAATTAAGAATTTGAATTGAAAACAAAACGTCATCAAGGAAACTGGCTTCTGAAATGAAAAGGAAGATTTAGGCTGTAACGAGAATTAAAGAAGAAAGAGTAATTGATGGAAGCCAAAATGGAATCAAAAATTAAGAAAAAGTCTTGAAAATATTCATGAAATAACATTTGATGGGGGAGGAAGACAGAACATGACTGAAATCGAATTAGAAAATAATTACATGGGCCAAGTGCTTCACTTTCCGAGGGACTAAATAATTCATTTACAGTGAGCATTTTCTTAAAATCGTTAATCTGAGAACTTGTTAAATTTGAAAAAAAAAGATTTTCACGCATTATTTTCGCAATATTTCATGGATCATTTTAATAATGTCCCTTTGATAAAACATATTGTATTTTTTGATAAAACGATATACATTCTTAAGAGATAATAAATCCCGTCAAAAAATAGAAACACACTCGGCTACAAAGCCAGAATTAAGTTAATCTATGACCGTGTAAAATAAAGTATAGTTGTAAGGTATTTGCCTGTTTATTCTTTGTTCTTTTGATTTTTAAATACGACACAATTAAGATCAGAGATAGCTGTAACAAATTAATTTTTAAAATGGAAAATTTGACGAGGCTTTTGCTGTTATTATAATGGAAATAATGAAGAAATTCACTGGCATAGAACAAAAATGAGTGCAGTTCATTTAGAAAGTAAGGTAAAAACGGGCAGCAGATTAATGTTGCTTGACCCCTTAGGTTACACTGCCTGTAGCAGCGTCTAGTCTTTGCAGTTAGAACAAACAATATCAAGCAAAAATGCAAGTGGATTAATATGTTATACCTAAAATAGTGTTTAATTTAGTGCATAGTTGTTTACTAATGTTGCATGTTTATGTTTGTGACAAAAATTGGCATCTTCGAATTTTATCGATTCTGGCTACCTGTCAGTGAAAAATATTACCTTCTCTTTCTTTGTGCCATTTCTATTATGGACAAATGCAGAGATTATTAATTATATCTGATAGAAGATTTTCTTTTCATCTGTTAATTTGTTTTTTAAATGATTAAATTATCCGAAATATTTCCCATCGTTGGTATTTCTGAAGTTAAATATTTTCACTTTATTTTTAGAGAGCAAATTCACGCACATTCTGTAATGTCAGTTACTTTGCTAACATTCATATGATTTGTAAAAAAAAAAAAAAAATAATGACCGCAGGAAAATGGGAATTAGTCGCATACGTTTTTATTTGTTAGGATGAAAATAGGAAGCTAACTAAAGTAAGTTGATTCGAAATATACTGAAATATATCATGTATCATATTAATATTCTAAAGATCTATTTATAAAAAATTCAATAAAATGATACTCTTAATATTTTTAGTGTGGAAATCACGAGAATATATATTGAAGGCACTTCGGATCTAACGACAGTTTTCTCAGTCCACGGTTACGAAGGTTCAAATCCTGTTGGAAAGCACATATCTTACATTAATAAGATTTCTCGAATATTCAAGGTGTAAACAAAAATAAATAAATATACTGTTCATAAATAAACGGGGACTTTACTCAAATATGAACTATAATAACCTTTAAAATGATATTAATTATTCTTTTGTGAGATGTAAGGTGATTAATTACTTCGGCATTGATTAGGGCTTCGAAGACTTTGCCGAAGAGGGGTAGGAGACTAATAGAACGGTAATTAGTGGGGTCAGAGGGGTCTCCAGAGTTCTTAAACACAGGAACAATGGATGAGGACTTCCAGCAGTCAGGAAAACAGGATTCCTTGAGGCAGTAATTATACAGTTTAGAGAGGGCGGGTGCTAGCTCAGGCGCGCATTTCTTCAGGACAATGGCTGGTATACCATCTCCACCACTAGCCTTGTGGGGGTCTAAGTTGGAGATAATGCCCAGTACCACGGACGGGGTTATGTGTAAGCCGCTCAGTAAGGCCTCCGTTCTAGGAGGGAAGTCTGGAATGGGTACACCGGTGGAGTTGAGCGTTGAATTAAATGAGAATTTCCGAGCAAAGCATTCAGCCTTGTCGGTAGAGGAGGTCAAGACCTCGAACTGGTTGAATAAAGGAGGTATGGAAGGTTTTCTATTGTTCAGGACACTCTTGCTGACCCGCCAATAATCTTTGGAGCCAAATTTGCGAGATGCAATAATGAATAAGAATATACGTTACTTCTTTAGAAGCTTACTTTGATTACGTTGCGATACGAAACTTAGCAGATATTATTATTTCAGGCTAGAAGGATTTCGCTTGAAAATACTGATCAGACCTTGATTGATCGGCAAGGCTTCTTCGCCGAATCGGTTAAGAGAAATTGGTTGTAACGGCAGTTTCCTTCCGGTCATGGGGCGCAGATCCGAATCCTGTATATTATTCGCTTCATGAGATTTCTTGAATATGCAAACCGTTAGACGAATTTAGAAGAATATAAATAAATATACAGTTTAATAAATAAACGGATCGTCTACTCAAATATGTAATCCTAAAAATAACGTTGAAAGTTGTATATATATATATATATATATATATATATATATATATATATATATATATATATATATATATACACACACACACATGCGTGTGTGTGTGGGTGGGAAAAACTGGAAAAGTTTATTGCTGGTGCATTTGATCCGTTATGATTTCATCGGACTGTCATGAAACGCATCAAAAATAATTTTTTCTATTTTGTCATATATTTCTAAATACTGTTTGTTAATATATAAAATGATACAAAATAATATATCGTTAAATGATATATAATATATATATATATATATATATATATATATATATATATATATATATATATATATATATATATATATATATATATATATATATACTGATGATCATGCTATTTGAAGCTAATTTTAAGAGGGTAGCTTCATAGACGTTAAAGATAAAATTACCGTAAGCACTGCTGGTCCTCGGTCGGCCGCTAACCAAACTATATATCCATATACTGTAATTAAATTAGCTTCAAATTTAGGTTTCAAAACCATAAAAAACGCGAGTATATACGGTATAAGTTTCAAAGACTTGACAGAAAGAGAGGGAGTGATAGAAAGAGAGGGAGAGAGAGAGAATGTGTGTGTGTTGGGTGTTAGGTTGTACGGGATACATGGAGGAAGGTATCAAGTAGCGGAAAGGAATGGATACTTCTCGACAGTACACCGGCAGAGATGCAGCGCGATTGGCCCAAGTGGATTCTTAATATCCACATGCATACTGGAACGGAATCTGACTCAAAGTCGAGTTTAAAATTGGATCCCATGAGTAAATTGCAGAGGGACAAAAATTCCTCAGTTCATATGGTAATCCATAAGATTTAAGCTAATATAGGGTGTCACGAGATTATTGCATTTTCACTTGACTATATATCTGAGGGGATGATAATCATGATTTATTGATTTATGATGCTGCTTATGGGAACTATATATATATATATATATATATATATATATATATATATATATATATATATATATATATATATATATATGTGTGTGTGTGTGTGTGTGTGTGTGTGTGTGTTTGGTTTCAAGGAAAACGGGAAGAACATATCAGAGAAGCTGCTTGAATTCAGTGCGATAAGACAAAGCAAGAAAGAATATAGATGTGTTGATAACACTCTTATATATTTAAGGTCTGAGATAGTGAAAGAGAAATTTGTTGATACCCATAATATAAGTCTGTCTTTTAAAACTATTTACTCCAATATTCATTCGTAATGCTGATTAGGATTATTTTTTCGATATTCAGCTTGTGAAAACGTGTGCGACACCCTGCCTTCGTCAGTCGCCAACCAGGGTTGTACTGCCACCCCTGGCGTCGCCAGCAGCATATTGTTTTGTAGACGTCTTATTCTATTTCGATTTCTTGTACAATAGCGATTTAGATTTTCAATGTTGTGTTACATATAATGCGTTTGCATTTGATCGTTAACAATACCCAACGTGCTCGTAGCGATCGTGATCAATGACTTAGTTAAACAGATGTGTTTCACTTTGTTTATTTTGGATATTGACCTGATCTAACTGGTTACCTGTTGAGCTGTGGTGTGAAGATGTTTGGAAACCCGGTTCATGTTCCTTCCGTGATGCCCAACTTCAGAATGATTGGCAGTCCAAGGAAACCATGGCGTCAGTATATTTCATACTTCGTGACAACATTCGAATTTTTAGTGTGTCACTTAAGTTTCATTTCGTTATGCTTTGAAAACAAACAAAAAAGTGCTTCCAAGAGTCCTACGGACAATAATTATTGCCTTGTATTTATATCTACAATAATAATAATAATAATAATAATAATGTCATAATACATAATATTATTATTAAGTGTAAGCAAATTAATAAAATCAAGGAAGTCCTAGGAAATGTAATAAAAGGAAGTGAGTTAGAAAGGATTTCGCAGCAATTTTCAGAAGACAGAAATATAGTTGTAAGTAAGCGGAACATCAAAATATGTGAAATCTAATATGAAGATAACTAAATCAACATATTAGTTATGTGTTTAAACATTGACGAAAAATATTACAACTGTAACTGGAGTAGAACTGAAATAGCGAATATGCTTTCCAGCAGTAAAAACGATGTCTTCAGAAAAAAATGACAGAATGCTGATAACTTCTATAAGTCCTCATATATGG
>CAHIKZ030005616.1:1760000-1797500 GCA_903632075.3 Acanthosepion pharaonis
AGTGAACATAGTAGTCAACACTTATAGGCGACAGTCTGTTTCATGCTATATGCAATCGTCAGGCCACGTGTGCTGTTATTTTTCTCGGCTATTTATACATATACGGGTCAGTGGTGCATTGTCGGTAGTCTATTATGGCGGTTATTTTACCGGAAGACGTTTATTTATTTATTTGGGTTAAATTATTTTGCTTGCTTTGATATATCATATATATATATATATATATATATATATATATATATATATATATATATATATAGAGAGAGAGAGAGAGAGAGGGATAAGGTAGGTTATATTTTCGACACTGTAACCCGAATTTGAATCTTAGCATTTGTCTGATTATCTATGTAGGGAAGTGATCTTGATAATATCTGTCCGGAGTGTGTGTGTGTGGCGGGGACAATCTTGATGTTATTTCTATAACAACTACTGTACAAATCTATTTGTATTTCGCTATCCGACACACGGAAACTTTGCCTGAAATCAAAAACACTGGTTCACGCAATCTTTGTGATTAAATTTTTGTATATGGGATTGTTCTCCTAATACGCATTCACAAGCTGATCATTCTAGACTATGTGGTCTCTTCGAGTAAATAAGGTCTACTAGCCTTAGTTGCAATATAAATCACTTTAGGTGTTGATCTAATACAAACGTACTTGCGCAGGTTTCAGTCATCGGGCTCGACGAGCCACACTAGAGTAGTCGACAATCGCACTCATACACACAACAGTTAAAAGGTTTGAAGGCACATTCAGAATTAGCAGGGGAGGAACTTGAGTGATGAGTGGAAATATAATAAAAAATCGTTTACAATCATTTAAAAAAGAATGGAGATAATTATTAAATTTATACTTTGAGAAACTTTTGCAACGGATGCCAAAGATCGGTATTGCAATAAACAAGGATAAATGAGGATATTTTGACGTGAGCGAAATTCAATCGTAAAAGTCAATTTATCGGTTTACCTTTAAGTCTTTCTACTCGCTTGTTTTTTCTTTTCTTTGAAAAGCATTAAAGCATTTGGTTGGCGATTTGTTTCGTCTTGTTGTGATGTTTTTGGTAATTTCTTTTTTTATTTCAATTTTTTTTATTCGGGTACCGATTTGTCCTGATATATCTGCAACTTGAGCTATCCGACGTTTTACAAACGAGTACTAATATATATATATATATATATATATATATATATATACAAATAGATAGATAGATAGATAGATAGATAGATAGATAGATAGATTAAAGAAAAACAGATCACTTTAAGGTACCATTATAATAATTTATTTCACCAGAGCCCTTTTAAAGGACGCCGGATCATCAGATAGCACTTCCAAAAAGGAAATGAAACGAAAAATGAAATTAAAATTGATGGCTAGTGTAAGTTTTTGTAATTTAACCGAGGGTGTAAAAGTAGTTGTTAAAGAGACATGGTAGAGTTTAGGGAGGGATTAATTTCATATCTCTCTCAATCATTCTTAGTATTGGCGGGGGAGGAGTGACCAAACCTTGACCTATTTAGACGGTTAACTTAACGGAAGTGATATATTGAAATGGGAGGGGAGTAGGGAGAAGCGAAAAGGAAAAAAGAAAGAAGTGGGAGAGGGAGAGGGATGTAAAGAGAAAGAGGCTGTAACTGGGTTTTAGCAGTTTATGTAAAACATAGATTTTAATTCTTGATAGAAATTTAGATTTCTAAAAAAAACCGGAAGATAAATACTATATTTATTAACACATTTATAGAGGACACACACACACACACACACACACACACACACACACACACACACACACACACACACACACATATATATATATATATATATATATATATATATAAATATATATATATAAAATCTTTCGATGATAAAGTACACTTCTGTTCTAATAAATCACGCTCAAAACGTAACTTGATTGCCTCTAAAGTACCGACCTAGCTTAATTTTCAGAGAGTCCAGCCTCTCCTAGCAGCTAGTTTTGCAGAGTAACATTTATATGTGTTTGCCCGAGTTTGTACTTCATTTCTAATTTTTTCAGCATTTTTCGTTTTTCCAATTTTAGATTACAAGTGCTGAACGGATTGAATATTCTTTGTTTCTTAATTTCAATTTCCATTTTTTTTAAGCAGTAAATATTTTGACGTCATTTCTGTTTCCAAATAATTATAGATAGAAGATTGTTTTTCCTTTAAAGTAACTGAATAATTTGTTGAGCGTGTCTAGCGATATACATATTTATATATGTAGATTTACTATGATATTTATTTATTTGTTTCTTTGCTTTTAGTATTTACACAAGTAAACCAGCATAAAACTAATGTATACATATATCTATCCATATATTATTTACGCATCTATATGTTAACATTTATGTGCATTTACTGAAATATAGTTTTTACAATAACTTGTTTCTTCACAACTAGCAATTGAAGTATACCTCACAATGCGTAAATTAGTTGATGATCATTCTTCTTCTCTGTGCTGTATCTCAACAGATCTAGGGCAATCGTGGCTCTCCACAATTTATTGTTCTTTCTAGCTCTTATTAAATATTGCCGTTTTTCTATCTCCTTTAATTACTGTTCTATTAATGGCAGGGAAACCACACTTGATTACTATGAGATATCTATATTTGAAATTTTCAAATTCTGTTGCTGTTCTCTTCAAAATGAGAAAATAACAAATCAGAGTGTGTGACTGATTTTACTATCTTTTTTGCAAGGGCACACTTTTTACTTATATTAACGTAAGGTAAGGATATGTGTGAAACGGTATACTGAGATTCAATGTAAGTAAGATATACGTTAACCCATCAGCTTTCTGCATATTTATCGAACTTATGCTTTTCAGTGCACTCAATGTTTTCTACTGAAAATGCATAAATGGTTTGTTTATAAACGTAAACAGTATATTGTGGCTGTGAATTCATTATTTTCAGCGGAGTTATCCATATCAATTTTCCACAGTTTTACTTTTATAGGATTGACAGCCAAAAAAATTAAACGTAAAAAAAGTTTTAGAATTAAAAAGAATTGATTAAAAAACATAGCAAAGAATATTTTAAAGACGAAAGTGTTGAAAGCTATAATCAATTGATTAAATAAAAAAATTAAATGTAAATATACAACGCAACCAGAAAACTACTGTTTTTTTTATTCATTACAAAAAAAGATATACAACAGTTTGAGATGCCGTTTGTCCTCAAAATTATCCCAATCTGAACACAGAAACTTTTACCAATGTGCTTCCAGCTGTGCAATGCTTTGGCTATCAAAATCAGGTGTCATAGACACAATGAAGTCAGTAAGTGCCTTCGCAAGTTCGGAGGTGTAAAATAGAGGACAAAGAAACTCCCAGCCAAGTCTCATTATGTTATCTCTGGTCATCCACACCACATAATCTCTGGCATTGTAATGGAGGAACAGTACACCCTTGCGATAAACCAATGTTGGCTTCTTCGGTTTTAGTGCCTGTTTCATACGTTCCAGCTGCTGGGGTTACAGGTTCACTGTAGTGCTTTGACCGGTGATAGCAGGGTAGACCACTTATCGTTATCCCACCAGATACAGTGCTTTATCTTGTCTGCATATGGAGGTGGTATGTGGTGTGAGATACAAGGTCCCGTGGTGACAAGCAACATATGGCACGCTTGGTTGAGTCCTGCAGGACGCACTTTACATCACTGTTGAGCACTCGATGAAGTATGGGTACGCTGTGATGCCGAGATAGCAACGAGATACAGGCAGTCACTAGTTATGGTTTGTTGGCTTCAAATACTAACTGGTGTACCCACTTGCTCAATTTGTATGCCTTTCTTGTGCAGTGCTGAGGAAATTGAACTGTTTAACGATATATATGGAAGCATTCAGAAAGCTCACTACAGATTTGAAAGCTCTCCTCCTCTATGGACGTTTCAGGGTATTATTAACCAGGACCTGAACTTCTGCAAACAACATATGGTGGGTGGGGGTGTTCACTTGCAGCATTATCTCCAAAAGCGTGACCTATTCGACCACTTGATGTGGCTGCGGACATGCCCACCTTAAAGTCATAAAAGAGACAAAGCTAATCGCGTTGATTCGATACTGTCATCTTTACACGCCGTTGCTCGATGTAATACTGAAGTGTGTGTGCGCTACGCACCTACTTTGGTTAAGAATATTGCCTCCAGACCACACCGCTTACCCGTAACGTGACGCACTCATTTGCGTATCAGTGATAAAGCCTCCACGCATGGAGTAAAAAACGTCAAAGATTCTGGCTATATTATAAATTGGTCTTTAATTAAATCGAATAGCAAATCTATTAAAATACCAACCCTTTCTACTTATATCACAATAGGATAATACACTGAACACTAAAAAATTATTGGTGGCCTGAATGACCGGAAAAATATTAGTTGAGTTATAAGAAGGATCTTGCATATATAAGTTTTGATTTGGTAACAGGCGAGTCAAAACACTGGATGAAACTGGTCAAGACCTGTTCAATTATGACACATATTTTACAAAACTTTTCTGAGATCGTTGGCTCAGTTTACATCCCTTGGTCTACTTTGTCAAAAGTTTAACTGAAATATTTGAATGGAAGAAGAAACATTGACGATAACTGAGAAGCAGCCAGGCTTCAGATCAGATCCACAATATAGCAGCAGTAACAGAACACATTTTTAGCTGGCCATTTCAGCATAATATATTTTTCCAGGGGATATAGGAATAGAAGAATCCCAAATGTCGCCCTGTGAACACTACAAACTCGGAGATAGTGCATCACTTATACTCATACCGTCTGTAACTGGATATTAAAATACTGTCAATACATATAGTAGTCCGATAAGTTAATCATTTAAGTTTGATTGTACGATTTTTCCAGGACGGTCCCTATGTATACATGAACCGTTTGTCAAAAAACCATCAACCATTGATCCAATAATAGAGGCTTGAATATATATTACGTTTAAAGACACGTTTAAGCAACGTCGATCTTTCTCAGTACTTAGATGAGTGACAGCTTAGGAATAGTCGGTGCAGTGCTGTTGGTGGTGTAATGTA
The DNA here is from genome assembly GCA_903632075.3 of Acanthosepion pharaonis. Lineage (NCBI taxonomy): Eukaryota > Metazoa > Mollusca > Cephalopoda > Sepiida > Sepiidae > Acanthosepion > Acanthosepion pharaonis. Next base: position 1,765,048 of record CAHIKZ030005616.1, read on the forward strand.
TAATAGCTGGGAATTGTGAAACGGCCAGCCGATTTACAATTGCGTTTGCATTCGTTATATAGTTTTAGGCTCAAGTACACTTTGGAAAAGTATGAATCAACCTCCTCTCCCCAGTTATGGGTTAACTAACATTGAGGATATATATTTGTATATTTTACCAAATAATTTCTAAACAAATTCCAGAAGCAGCGGATCATATGCGACAGTCAAATATTAATCAAAATCCAACTTTGTTTTCCTTCGGCACCACTGTAAAGAACTTAAAAAGATGGTACTATTGTATGCCTTAGACAAGATTAAAAAACAACATATATTTTAAAAGATGACTAGTTTCAGTTTCCAGGAATTTAATCCACGAAAAATAACCAAAAATAAATTTCTCGCCCTTTCTTGTTTCCCTGAGAGCTATAATCTCCAACTAATCAAATGTAATATCAATCGACGTCTGCAGATGCCTTGATCTATCCCCTATCCTTCTCTTCATCATTTTCTCTATCACTCCTATTTGGTCTAACTCCAATACTCTGTAACCCCTTGCGTGCTAGTGGTTTCCCGCCTTGCTTGGGGTGAAATGCTTAAAAGCAAATAATTAAGCATTGCAATAACATACTTACCTCCCTTGTCTCTACTGCGCGTTTATCCTTACATTTTAAAATTTCAAAATCGTACAGCACATATGTTTAGCGTTTTTCAAGTCACAAATAAAAAAAAATTAATTTTCCGATAAACACAACAATTTTGCTTTAGATATAAGACCCTGATGATAAACTTGTGATAATAAGGATACTAGGAAACCTGTCCGCATGAGAGATTAGTATTACGATTAAGTATATAAAAAACTTGTATAAATTATTTAATGAGACATATCTCAATGGAAACAAGCTGCCACTATATATATATATATATATATATATATATATATATATATATATATATATATATATATATATATATATATATATATCGGATAACGGTATATAATTTTGCTTGCATCAAGAACAATTTTAGAGGAAATATGTATTGCATAGTGGATGATTTTTTTGTCTGACATGTTTAAGTCTTTATGATTGTATCGGTCTAAGGTTGTTTACGTTGATGCAACTACTTGTTAAGAGAAGATCTGTCAGGAATGGTAAAACCTTGTAAGTAACTTGGCCCATATTTTCTATGGATAATCTAGTGATTAAACCAAATTCTAAACAATTTCATTTTAATGAAATATTTTCTCTTTTAATTAGAGTAGCATTTTTATATCAAAATTGTGCTCAGTCTCGTTACGGTGAGCAACATTTGTGTTTAATCTCTTTCTTTTTTTTTTAATTATTCCTTTTGTATTCTGATACACTTTTATTTAGATTTCTTGAGGTATCTACGGTATATTCTTTGTGTTAAACATTAAAGCTAATGAAGCAAATTCCATTTTTATGTATAAGCTTATTATTTTGTTATGTATTGATTATGTACTTTTATTGATTTAAACAAATTTTAAGTTCAGATTAGATTAAATACATTCGACTTTAGTTGTGATAGAGTTAGTGAGCAGAACAATATATATTTTTCGATTCGTTGCGTTTAGTAGAATGGGTTGTTATCAATATTTGGAATATATTATGAGCCTTTTATTTTGCATCTAATATGAAATAGATGGAGTATTAGAGGGGTTTGAATGTATTTTCAATGTATTTCTCAATTTCATGTAAATATTAAAGTCTACCAAATACTGACTGCTTTTAAGTAGAATCTGATGATTAACCGTAATGCATTTTTTGATATGGTGGGAATAGAATTTTATTAGATCATTTTTAGGTCATTGGACACTGAATTCTAATCTACAGTTAATGCTGTTTAGCATGATATCTATAAACATAATGTACTGCTGTCTTCCATTTTTACATATAAATTGTATTGTATTTTTGACATTGTTTAGTTTCTCTATAAGTTCAGGTAAATTATTATAACTAGGGGATGTTAATAGGTCATCATCAATTTACTGGATTATAGTGACTTTTTATTTGGAAAAAGACCAGATTCGAAAAATTCTAAGTAAATATATGGCATCACTCCATCACACGCGCTTTTTCAAATAATTATAATTTGTTATTCTTTTGTCTGCGTGACTATTTCTAAGCAAGCATTCCTTACAATGCTATCAATTAAGTTCACTTAGATCATGATAATGAAAAGAAAATTTAAAAATCAAGAGTAATAACGGCTAACATTTCACGGCTTTCCTGTCTGAATTTTGTTTTCTTTCTTTCTTCAACAGAAATCAAATAGCACCTCTTATATGATTTTCCTCGTTGTCGGAACGGAACAATCCATTACTTATGAGCTATTCACATGGAGTTCCTTTCTTTCTTTTTTAAACTGAAACCAACAGCGCCTCTGATAAGCCTTTTTCGTCTTTCCACACAAACAAAATACAATAGTCTATTATCTGTCAGGTACTGGCAGGGCGTATCGTACCTGCTTATAAGGGACAAACTCCTATATTGTATGGCCAATCAGTGAAGCAAAAATAAAGTAAGAGACGCCCAAAAATAAATCTTACTAAATTCAGTAGACACGAATAACTTTTTTTTTTAAATTCCGCACAAACTCGGTTCAAAGATTAAAGAATTGTTTTCTAAAACCTGATTGGAGACGCAAAAACATAATAAGATGATTATAAATGTTACTTTATGTACTTAACCTGTTTTATTTGATATATCTTTTATACTAAATTTGTTTTAACGAAAGTCCCATAAAGCAAGCTGAGTTGACAGGATTCCAGCCACCGTACAAAAGAAATGTGCTACCAATTTTTGCTCCATTTCTCCCCAAACTCTACAGATATTTCATCGGTGCTTCCTACTTTATAGCTTGTCGCAAGTGTTCCGCTGTGGATTCTATTTTAAACAACTCTGGAGAACATTCTGACTCTTCTATCTGCCTATTAGTTTCCTATAGCTTTTCGGCAAATAATAATAATATAATAATAATGATAATAACAAGAATAATAATGGTTAAGCATCTTACCTCTCACGACCTACTTTCTGACTAAAAAATATTGTTTCCATTTCTCCCGGTCTAATTTTGCCATCAGTGTATATATATACCAACCTCTGGATAATAACAACGAAGCTCGAGCTGCTACATATCTTGAAGACCTTTGACAGGGTTTGACATGCTGCTCTTATACGTAAGCACCATATCCACAGTATTACAGGATGATTGCACGATTTAATCCAATTCTCCCTAAAGTCGTCATCAATTCCCAAATAGGCATTTATTCAGTTGACACTAACATTTTCTCCTGTCTTAATAGAAAATCCCACAGAGCTGACAAAGTTCTTGAAAAGTTCTTGAAAAGGACATGGTCAACCTGGTGCAGGAAATGGCTGGTAAATTTTAATACCTCCAAAAAGAAACTGCTCTCATTTAAACATCATAGAGAAACTTTCCTGCCCGACATCAGCATGGATGCTGCTGGAGTCATGGAGGGCAAAATACTGCGCGTTCTTGACATGAATTTTTCATCTAACTTGAAGTCGAACGACTACATCGAATTAATAGCTGCATTTGCTGCAAGGATATTTGTCACTGTGTCGTGCCAGAAGGTTTTTCTCGCAAGAATTAATCTTGCAAGTTTGCAAATCTTCCATGTGACCGTGCGTTGGATACTGTTGCCATATGTGGTCTGTTGATCCTGTTATTCATCTCGAAGTTCTTGACAAAATCCAAAGAAGGAACTGCGATGTTAACTCGGCATCTAGACATAAGTCACTTTTCACCTGCGTGACATTGCTTTATTCTGACTTTACTACAAACATTTCTATGGCATCTGCTCTAACGAACTTTTTCACTAGTGCCCTGAATCTCAAAATTTAAGTTTGCTACTAGATTGTCATTGAGATCGCGCACTTTTATCGTTAAAATATTTAAATGTAACCGCCATTGCTTCTCCAGCTCTTTCTTATCTCCCGTGAAACTCCGTTTACTTGCTTCCTGATAATAACAATCTTCAAGAATTTAAATTCAATATCAATCTCCATCTACTAGCTTCTTGAACCACGTTAATCTTTTATCATTTCATCAAATCCACCTATATCTTGTCTTTTCTCTCAATTTCACTCTATTTAACACCATTTTTACTAGTGGCATTCCCGCTTTGCAGTATATTTTTTGAGTAAATATGGAGGGTGCCCCCCCACCAATACCTATAACTGCTTGATGATTTTTTTTTCAGATCCATGCATTTAATTTTATTTATTATTTACGTCAAACACTTAATCTTCATTGTCAGTCAATAAACATTAACATTTCTTAACTCTCTGTATTAATCTTATTTACAAGTCAATAAACATTACATTTCTTGTCATTTAAAGCGTAGGTATATTTTGGGGGCATTCTGTATATTTGTAGCTGGCAAATATTTCGTGAAATAAATCAGATTGATTCAGATTGATTTTCAAATTATTTTTCGTTAGCTTCTGTGATCTTAGGAAAAATCTAAAACTGAATTATTTAAAACCTAATGTACATAATTTAAGGCACGTCGCCATAATTTACCAAAGAGAAATGCTAATTAAATGTGATAATTGTAGATTTTTCTGTGGTTTGAATCAATAAAACGCATTAGTCTCGCTATCCTACAAAAGACAGCATATATTACCTTAATTTTCTCGTGAGATTAATCATTTTAACCATGTCTAAATAACGGCTTATAACAGAAGTTAATAAAAAATATATAACCATCAAAAAGATGTGCATATTTTCATGAGAATGTAAATGTTGCTAATAAACGCAACTAAATATTCAATATATTTGTGCACTCGAATCTTTAGTACATTTTGAAATATTTGTTTTAACGAGAGTCAACAAAGCAAGGGACAGGCGTTTAATGAAACACAGGTGTGTGTCTGCGTGTGTCTGTGTGTGTTTAATTCAGAAACAAAGAAAGAATGGATGTTTCACGGTATTTCATGACCTAAACATGGCGATTAACTCAGTAAAAGAGCGTAAAGGGAAGAAGAAAGAAACTCTTTCTAAGCCTTTGATAATTCTGCGTCGCTTTCACAATAAAATGACGGTCTTGTGAAATATTTGTTGGAATTTACCTGATACCACTCGGTCGAGTATGTGCATGTTCCATCAACGAAATATATATTTTTTTGTTTTTTATTGTACTTTACAATTGTGTTTTTATGTTTTTAATGTACTTTATGTAGTGTACTTTCAGTGAGCCAAACGTTGCTAAAGAATATGACAAAAGATCGCTTTTTTTATTTGGTCTAACGACAATACCGTGGAAAAATATTATCGATATTGGCACATCTCCTTTTGGAGAAGCGTCAGAAGCTAGATAATGACTACAGGCTATCCAATAAGAGAGGTAATTCATAGAAGCATGACATCCTGGGTAGTACATTCATACATCCTGGTAACTTTGGATTATCTTTGAAAATCCTGTATTCATTGATTGGTCAATTTCTCCACGCACACCACTGCGATCCTTTTCCTCATAATCATGAGAGCCAGCTTATCAGCTCTTCACGACAGTGCTACTTTTTCAGCGAAACTGACGATTAATATTAAAACACGTCTGTCTATGAAATGTGATATAGTGACTGTTTGCACTATTTATATTGTTCGGTCTTTTGTCCTCATTTATATTGTTATAATCACGACGTTTCGGCCGTTTAACACCCGGCCTTCTTCAGCTGATGGTGATTGCTGGAATTTTTGAAAACAAACCTTTATCTAGTCCACAATGGTAGATTGTTCTAATTCCACGTACCACGCATTTGTATATATCAGTTTTTGATTAAACACACAAAACTTTTTTTCACATCACTTTTGGATGAGTTCACCAACGCTTTTATCCACTAGGCCATATGACATATGGAATAAGAACAATCTACTCTCACCGATTTAATAAATGTTTTGGTTCGAAATTCAAAAAAGAATTATTACCTGAAGATGACCGGACCTTACAAATACCGAAACGTCGTAAATATGGATATAAAGATGGGCAACATTCAGAACAATGTAAATACTGTAAATAATGAAAATAACTGTTGTCATATATAAACCTGTGCCAAGATGTCAATATTTGGAACCTGATACAAGAATGCATGATCTAAAACTTCAATTTGTAGACAGGTTTGTTTATTTGGACAGCGAACTTGCTGTACAACACAGATTAGAAAAAAAGAAACCTGCCTAATATTTCGGAATGTTTTAAATGGAACTTCTGGATCAAAATGTTTTCTTTACCGATAATAAGTTGAATTGTATGTCACGTGTACATTGTCATCTCTGTTGTAAGCTTGGGAGATGCGAATAACCTGAGAAACAGCAGGAAGCGCCTTCATCGGTCATTTCGCCGTTGTGTCTAGATCCCATTGTAAAATGTATGTGAATGCTATGGAGGTTCATGAAAGTAGTCACTGCTTGATGCAGCTTATTCTTTGTGTCAATTAGTGCGAATGAAAAACACTATGACTTCGAAGCTTCTTCTGCACGTTGATATGAGGAATGGAATCCATTCACTTTCAAAACATAAGTTGAGTTTGAAGGACTTGTTTTTATTTGATTATTCGTATCTGTTTATATCTCATGGCTTATCAAATATTTATGGTATTTAAAGCCAAAACATATTACGGCTTATAGGAATATTTACAGTACCATGTCTATCGCAGTGGTAGTGACCGGGCCAAATACTGCTTAATTTCCGTGATGTAAAGGGAATATGGGTTTTCAAGGACTTACTTTGAGAAAGTTAACTCTAGGAAAGGAACTATGAAAAATTTCAACTGATCGGACTAGAAAGAGTAACGCATTATATAAAAAATAAAGAAATCTGAAATGTTTCCAAGAAATTAAGTAAATTACATGAAACGAGAAAGAATGTAGACCTGATCGAACAGAGAAATGTGAATGACTAGAGGGAGGAAACAGGCGATGAATGCTAAACTATTTGCTTCAAATGAACGGAAATGAAACATTACAAAAGAAGTCAAAAGAGAATCGAGATGCATTATAATATATACGGCATTGGTACATGTCATGTATTCGGCAAAATTTGATGATCAACTGTATGTCTCAGCGAACACATGGGAATAGATGATGAAAAGAGTTTTCATTGAGGCTGTCTTATATGTAGCACCTGTACCAGAGAGTATATGCCACAGTCCTGAAAAGGTTAAATCAATAGTGCTGGCTGTTGAAATCGATTTGTACTTCAAGTTTTGTTGACACCCGAGAAGAAGGAAGGCCACATACATACACACACAAATATATATATATATATATATATATACTTATCGAAGTTCTGCTCAAAGTTCCGTAATTTTTGCTTAACTCTTGCCACTAGCAGCAATTATACTTAAACCTTGTAATTTAATTATATAATTATCGCTATATTTTTACACTGAGCATTTTATAGGCATCTTTTTTTTAAGTGATCGAGCTTAAATTGCATAATTCGACTTATATTATTGGATAGTTTTTAATATATATATCCTGTTATTTTTATATATATATATATATATATATATATATATATACATTAATTATATATATATTATGTATATATATAAAATCAATATATATATATAAATTATGTATATCTATCTATCTATCTATCTATCTATCTATATATATATATATATATATATATATATATATATATATATATATATATTGCCTTACATGGTTTTTTTTAGTTATTAATTTTAGATAAGGTTGAAGGTAGATGACGCTTTGTTACTAGGTTACATTTGTTATTTTGTACATTTTTAACTAGTCGTTCTTCAACGAGTGCAGTATAGTGTTCACTGAAAAGTGTTACTTTTAACAATGGCTTTATAGTCATATCATGAGGGCCACCTCGATGTAGTGTAATGGTTAGCAAGCTTGTCTCGCTATATCAATTACGACTGATTAGTATGTTCGATCCTCATAACGTTCTCCCTACTTTCGGCCTTGTGCCACATCTAAGCTACGCTTGGCAAATTACTATATTCATATCGTTAAAGGCAGATATTTTTTTACATACATCAGCGCGAATGGTAATGGATACGGCGTTGCACGACTGTATAAGATTGCGTTTCGAGAACGAAGGCATAGGAGTGATCTAAACTTTGGTGATGTTTATGGTCACGTTCCTAAGACAAGATCCGTGGCACCACAAACTATGGATCAAAGAAGACCGAGATCGTCTGGTAGGACTGACCACGAAGAAGACATTTCCTACCCTGTCGTATAGGATCCAGGTATCACCACACGTCAAATGGCGCTAGCATGTCGTACATCTCATAATACTGCTTGGAGGGCAAGACAACAGCAGCTTCGGTATCCGTATGATTTGGGACGTGTGCAGGTATTTTCGTCCTCGGAAAATTCACTACGGTAGTACTTTTGCCAATGGTTTATTGTACAAACTACCGATTTGCTGTTTGTTGCTTCAGTCTTGTTTACTGATGCGGAACTATTTGGAAGAGATGTAATAAAAAAATTACTCAAGCACCATCGGAATTCCCATAGTACTATACAGTTTAGACACCAACATCATTTTATGATTAATGTGTGGTGTGGATTTGTTGGGGATTGTCTGGTAGGTCCGTATGTTCTCTCAGCACGTTTACAGGGATTTTATCACGAACAGACTTCCAGCCCATGATAGCGGACGTATCCCTGCTAATACGATAACGAAGCCGGTTCATGGATGATGGAGCTCCAGAACAGTTTAGTCACATTGTTTGCGATGCACTGGCTGTCATCTACAATGAAAGATGAAAAAGTAGTGGGGACCGGTTCCATGACCTGCAGTTTTCCCGACCTCAGTCCTTTTGATTTTAATCTGCGGGGGCACATAAAAAGTATTGTTTATGCGGCACAAATTAATAATTCAGAGAAGCTTCAACAACGTGTCATATCGGCCTACAAAACCATTTGACACCGAGAATTGATTATTTGAAACGGTCCGATAGTCAATCACCCGAGTGTAGAAGCAAGCGGAGAACATTTTTGAAGATTTGTTAGAGCTGTGTTGAGATACAACGATAGAGTTTTAGACATCAGCTTATATGCACATTTTACCTAATTTTGCAAAAAATATTTTGGATTGTATCTTCAATTCTATACCTAACATCGTCTACCGCAATGTTTAATCTTAATAAATTCAAAACGAAGGATTTGCTGACAAAACGATGGATATTTGAGCTTCATTTGTTGTGGCAAAAAGCCCGCAAATTTTTTAAATGCATTTTTGATAAATATTATATATATTTTTAGATAGATAGATAGAGAAGACGTGAGATAAAGTAATATTTCGGTTTTTCGTGAGCAGTCTGAGTTTTTTAATAGCATAGAAGACCAAGCACGCGATCAAATATCCCCCTGCATCGATAGAATCGATCCTCAATAATTAATTGTTAGCGGATCGGTCATATCGGTACATAGACTTATTATTCCACACGCACGACCTTACCGTGAAATTTGAAATCATTCATACTCATGTGAACGTTTTATTAAAAAAATATAACTGTTGTGGATTCCGAGATCAAATTCGGTCTCAAATGAATGACAAACGCAGGAACTAAATGTAAGAAATAAAATGTATTTACACAATAATACAAAGGGTAATACTGTTAGTAAATCCAGGAACGGGGTTAGTAGCAATAGCAGATAGATATATACAGTCTCGAAGTAGGACTTCCTTAGAGTCTACGTGCTTGTAACTGACTTCTACAAGCGGTTACCTCCCACTATTACTCTACCTCCAACTCAATCACAATCTCAGTCTTCTTACTATTTCCTCAGATTGACTTTGGGTATTTAACGGCAGCATTCCAAGTAACACTCTGGTCGAGTCCACTTACATGAAAAAGGGGAGGACCCCATAATAATAACCTTGTAGTATATGTGCCTTGTCCTCATTTTTTTTAACAATATATAAAGCAAGAAGAAGAATCTCTGATTAACTGAACTGCATTTAATTCAATTATTTAAATAATAAACAATATATATATATATATATATATATATATATATATATATATATATATATATATATATATATATATATATATATATATATATATATATATATATATTTAGGGTGTGTAGATAGATAGATAGATAGATAGATAGATAGAATATAAAGATGTGCGTGCTCTTGGCGTTATCCATGTTTCTTTTTCTTGTCATTTATCTCGCCGACAGATTTATCCGAGATTGTAGCCGTTCGATTGACATTTAAATCCCATTGAATTCAAAGTTTTTTTTTCTCCTAAACTTGTTTACAACCAAGGCTAAAGAGACCAATCTGCCTGCTATATAACCCAACGCTCCAAGAGATCGAATCAGTCTTTCCAGAAGCGACAACAACGGCTGTGATTCACTCAGAATTATATCCTTATTTTTCCTTGAAAAAATGTTCTTTGAAGTTTTAAAATGAAATGCCACTTCCTATTTAGAATTTTTCTTAACATCGTTGTGATCTTTATGCTCGCTACTGTATATATAATATTAAATTCGCTACTCAGAAATTATGCAGTGGTAATCTTCAATGTGGATTGGTGTGTAATATAACTTGCTGCCATACTAATCCGTATATGTAACAATGAAAACGTTGTCTCTTTATCACATTAATGCGCTAAAGTTGTTTCACCTATATTATGCAGCACACTAAACAACATGACGTCATATCTGACTATAACGACATGTCTTCATGTTTCTTTTTTTAGTTTTTATGAATAAAGAAAAAATACTCGATTATGCGTTAAAAATCGAATATTTTTTTCTTAATGCCCAGTTGGTGTGAAAAAAATTAAATCGTATGAAGTTCTACTTCTTTGTGCACACTCTTTCTAAACGTTTCAAAACATCTTCAATGTCTCGTCTTAACCGCTAAAAGCAACTCGAGGGTGACTAAGTTCTTTTCACAGTGCATTTTACTAGTTCAATAGGTCTAAATTTTACTCTGTACTCTTATGATGTCTTTGTAACATAATTATACCAGGCTGTTAAATTACGATTTATATTTAAAATGTTTGAACAAAATTGAACAGATAAACAAAAGATTCCGCATGAATATATCTCATATTAATAAATTTAATAATAACATATATATTTTTTAAAAATCTTAATAAGAAAACAATTAGTCACGAAGATAGAATTACAACACAATGAATTAACTTTCAATTTTGAAATTAGAAATCATTTCTACTGCATCAGCTTTTAGGGGTAAAGCATCCCGTGGTAAGTCTCATAAAACAGTCTCTACGAAACAACTGTAACAGCTCCATTTGTAACTCTTACCAATATGATTTCATTATCTCTCTTTAAATATGTTTTACAAATCATTTCCAAATCCTAGTTAAGGATAGTTATGCGCTGCCTTTCTCACTCACTGTAATCTACAATATCCCCTTAGAATATAAATTTATCAAGACTTAATTCACCAAAATGTTGCCTAAATATTACAACTGTCTCTTTCTGATCCTACGAATAAGTCATTTTTGTTTCCATTTTTCTTAAAATTCCATCGCCACTCACGATATACTCTATGGTGTTCTAAGCATCCTTCTCTATAAACATGTTACTGTTGTCTCAAATCACCCGTTCATCTCTAAACCGATTGTCCAACATTTACTTCCATATAAGAGATCCGATATTACACTACAGTTCAGTATTCTCTTTTCTAACGAAATTTCATATTTTCATGTTTTCCTTTACATTTGGAAGGCAACATTCTGTGTAAAATGAAAGCTATATATCCTCAAAAGTTTTGAATAAATCCAAGTCATATATATGACTTAAAACACTTGCTATTCTTATCTGTATTTTTTTTTAATCATTTCACGAGAAGCAAGTCGGTAAAGACTCTGAAATTCAGAGAGTTACTGATAGTAAAAGACAATAAGAAGACGTTAGTGAGGGGGAAAATACATCCAAAGTACAGGATTCAGTTGATTGGTGTATATTGACTCTATTTACTTTCTATCCATACGCAGAGATAATAGTTACAGTAATTTCTGAATTATTCTTACACAAATAGGCCCTGCTTACGTTGCAGTCCAAATAAATGTTTATTTTGTACCTTATCAAACGTTTCTGCATAATCTATATAACACAGGTCCGTCCTGGGTATGACGATAAACTACATCCGTGTCTTGGGTAAGGCAATAAGCTACGTCCAACAGCAAGGGCTCTGATCAGGAGGCTTTGAGAAGCGTGGAACCACTTTATAATTGCTAAACCAGGGTACTAGCACCTGTTAAATTCCCAAATATGGGCAAATAGTTAACACCCAAATAGGTGGAAAAACATTATGAAAATGTAAATATAGGTTTTAATAACAGAAATACTTTGAAAAAAATGTTATTACTACAATAAGCTATTGAAAACAAATTATTACCAGAAATACATTTTCTTTAAAAAAAATATTACCAGCTATACTTTTTTGAAAAAAAAAATTCAAGAAAAAATATTACCAGAATAGATTTTTGAAGGGAAAAAGATTACCAGCAATATATTCGATGAAAAAATTACCAACAATAAAAGTTTTGTCCGTATTAAATAACCCATTGAGGTTGATATGCCGTAAACCAAACCAAACCAAACCAAATCAAATCAATATAAGACAAGTAATGATTATTCTACATTGATATTGTTCTTTCGCATATAAATCTCAGCAAAATATCGTATTCCTTGCTTCAGTGTCTTTAAGGAAACCGCATTGGAATTGTCCTTCTTAGGCTTTAATTCTGCTACACCTAATTTTTGACAGAATCATAATTTTCGTCGTATGATTCATAAGGATGATTACCTGATGGAGCTCCTACTTGATATCACCTAGCTTTTAGGAGAGGGTTAATTAAATTGTTCTAATTAGTTATATTAGTTATGATACATTCGTATGATCTGATGTCTTTTTGTTTGAAATATCAGGAATTTCATCAAGATCGTGGTCAACGGAAGCAATATATCAGTATTTCTCAAACGTTTTCATTTAACCGATAGAAAATGATTATTTAACAATGAAATAAAGACAAGGGAAACAATGATCTCTTGGATGGAACACCACTGGTTGCAAATGCAATGGTAAATTCAAACATGTAAAAAAGGGGAAAAATCATTTGATAAGTGATTGATAGTATTTATAGAATGTTAACGTTTCATGTCATTAGATGAAAATTCCATGATATATTGTTTATATGTATTTTCTGAAAAAAATATTTAGTTTTAAATAATTTTCATTTAAAAAAAAAACTTCTGCATTATAACATTTACAGAAAAGAAGACTAAATTACTTCTCTCTCTCTCTCTCTCTCTCTCTCTATATATATATATATATATATATATATATATATATATATATGTATGTATGTATGTATACTACAGTCTGACCCAATTCGAAGATTCTATGGTATGGGAATCAAAGAAATGTAATATGATGAAACATATAATAATGATTAATGTTCCTAGTTTGTGGAATCTCAAATACATATTAAGATATTCATAGATTTACTGAACCATATATATATATATATATATATATATATATATATATATATATATATATATATATATATATATATGTCAATTTGTTCTAGTATTTTTCTCTATTTACCAGGCACATTAATGATTCCATGGCCACTAATCTTGGCATCATTCTATGTCTGAAATAGTCTCGTGCTTTTTTCCGACTTTCAGAGAATGGAAGTTCATATTATGAGATTTATGTATTTATCGAAATAAGTGGTAATCCGAGGGTGAAACGTCAAGTGAATACTTTCGGTATTGTAAGATATTGCTGCCAAGCTTTACCAATTTTTGCCATCTCTACAAATGAACGTTAGGTCAGGTGTTGACCCGATGGAAGAGGACACCATTCCGATTGGCCACTTACGGACACTTTTGATCGATTGCTGCCATTAAACATCTGAGATTGAAGAAGAGCCTCGTAATAAACGATGGACTATCAAGAAAGCAAGAGAGAGCGCATCTTCTTCGGACGCACTTTTCTTCGACAGGAACGTTTGCATTCCGCATTTTTTTTAAAGCAATTAACCTCAAGCAAGGCGGGAGTACCACTAGCACGCAAAGGGTTACAGATGATTGAGAACAAGAGTAAAAAAGTATATTTGAGGAAAGGATACAGAGTAGGACGGGGACCGAAATCAAGGTATCAGATGTTGATTGACATTGCACTTGAATATTTGAAGATTATAGTTATCGGGGAGGCAAGCAAGGGGAGTGGAGCTCACAGAAAGGAAATACGAGAGAATAACCTGTTTGAGTAGAAGAGACGGTTATATTAACCGTTTTGACAGTGAAAGGTTGGAACCGAGATGGCAGCCTAATAGCTCGCTTAAAATCATGCAGTCTGGGAACCAGTGAAAGTAGCTCGTCGGAACATTTGCCTTAAAAATATTTGTTGAAGAGACAGAGGGAAGCCACGGCACATCTGTGAGAAAGCGACTATAGACTAGATGATAGATCAGGACCAATCACATTGCATATTCATTTGTGTAAACATATACACTTTATGTGCTCTGTGATCTATATTTTCGAAAAGAATGCCTCTTTTCTCGTTTAAATAGATAATCACAAATTCAAATGCCTTCAATTAAGTGTCATTCGTTCAATCTAGATGCACCTAATCATCATAATGATTTATATATCTAAGTGCTTTCAAATGTCTGGGAAAGGTAATATGAGATATTGAGCAAGTTGGGCATTGAACTTAAACACGGAAGCAGCCCAGAAAATAAACAGGAGATATCGCTGTTGTCTGCAGGCTGTGGTTGAAAGCAATGGAAATTTTATTGGACAAAATCACTCCTTAGGATTGGAAGACATTTTTGTGTAATTTTAGTAAATATGTTTTAAAAACAGATTCTAGTGTTATTTTCATTTTAGCGGAATTTAAATAGCAAATTATACATCACCCCTGATATATAATTCTATAATACATCCAACATTTAGCAATTTCAACATAACTCCATTAGAAAATACTTAACATGCTTAATAGCGCAAATAACTCCATTTACTTACGATATGTAAATGGCCTTCTCATTTTAGTTAACGGCATGGAAGAAATCCATAATCTACAAATGAACTTTTTAAAAAACTCCGTATTTAATTCACATGTGAACTTAACTTGGACAATAAAGTCATAATAAAACATTTAATACCTCCCTATATATAAAAAAGAAGTAGCATAAACACGAGCACTCTCAACTATAAAAATGGATGTCCCATGACGAAATAGCTGTTACATGAAACTTAATAAATCGTGCAAAATCAAACTCTATAACAAGAAATATTTTCTATACTGAATAAAAAAAAGTAAGCAAATCCTCATTAATAATGACTTTCCTCATTCCATCGTTGTTGAACAAAATACACGAGCTATTAGGAATATAAACAGAAATAAAACTAAACACCAATACATCCGCCACTAATCGAAAGTAAAAAAAATAAAATAAAATTAATCATATATCTATAGTAAATTTAATACAACCAGACTAGTTGCCCAAAACAATTTTTCTTCGTTAACTAGCATCTTACAAATACCAACATTGTCTATCGTTTTAAATGTCTTTTTGAAGAAGGAATCTGATATAAATGTTACTATATATGTTTTCGTCACAACACCGATCCTGGCGAAAAAGCTTACGTTTTACTTCGATGAACATATTTCAATCTCAGAGCATTTAAAGGAACACTCATGTCCACATTCACAGTTTAGACAGATATTAATTAAAAATACATCAATATTCCATCAAAATAAAAAGCAAAACTTAAAATCCTAGTACCCCTTATTATAAGAC
Organism: Acanthosepion pharaonis; assembly: GCA_903632075.3. Taxonomy (NCBI): domain Eukaryota; kingdom Metazoa; phylum Mollusca; class Cephalopoda; order Sepiida; family Sepiidae; genus Acanthosepion; species Acanthosepion pharaonis. The sequence continues at coordinate 1,780,875 of CAHIKZ030005616.1, forward strand.
TATTAAGCCAAAAATATAGTCAAGAATGAATATAGCAACAATGATTTTTTATCTATCTATCTATCTATCTATCTAAAAAATTGCCATCAGTGCCTAGAAAAAAAAAACAAAAAAAAATGGAGTTTGAAATTGACCCTGGAACGCTGCCAATCGCTGTAGAAGGAACAGGGAGAAAATATTTTCAATTTACAGAAATACGTATCCACATTTATAGACAATTTATTCCCCTGAAAATGGTGTCAGATCGGATTGAAATTACGTGGGAAAATAAAAATTGTTCTAAAAAAAATTTTGATATTTTTTGTAACCAATTATCATTGGCCACCAAGAAATTAATTCGAGGACTCAAAAGGATTAAATCTAAAACAAATAGATATTAAATATCTAAATTATTTAACCAACAATGTTTGAATGAAAATATTCTGCTCAAATATACTATCTCTAGATTTAAAATACAAATAGAATATATAAAAGCAAAAAAATAAATTGTCGCATATAAAAAAAAAACCAAAATATTCGAAAAATATTAAAAAAAAAAAATATTCGGCTGGTATTTGGATACAAAAAAAGCTACGAACAAATCCTTTAGAGAATAAAATAATCAATCCAAGTGTGTGAAAAAAATTGGAATAACCTAAGCGAAAATAAAAAGTAATTTAAACGTATTACACTATGGATTAAGTACCCTGAACAACAATACAAATAATCTGATACAAATATTCTCAAGGAATAAAAGTGAAATAACCAGGAATAGACATCTGACTTAGGTTTAAGTGTTTCCGTATGTGCACGAATTATTCAAAATTATTTCTTTTTAAATGGTAATGCTAATGGTAATATTAAGCGTTTTCCTAAGAGAGAACATTCGGTAGCAATTATTGGGACCTCCTTACTAACCTTTTGTTTGAACTAGTGTGGAATTTAATCCTCATGATTGTCATTATATTCTTTTCGAGTTACATGTGCTGCCTATTTTAATTGTTATTTTTGTTTTTGAAAGTTGGCACTTGATTTCGTTTAATTAATTTGGTAGAGTTAGCACCAGTTCACATTGTTTGATATTCGATGCATCTTGCTAAGACCTAGACTTTGCATTCCACCAGAGACATTTAAATCATTGATCGGTTGCATAGAGTTTATATAGATTTGAACGAGTCTGGTGCCATATATGAACGCGACATGGAAATCTGTAGAAGTTATATAAGAATATGACTCATGTTTTCGGGCAATGTCTTGGATTTGAAGCAATTTGTTCTCTTAGGTGAAACTACCCCTAGTACACATTATTTTATGTTCAAATGTATTATTTCATATGCTAAATGTCTTATAACTGCTCTATACAATGAAATACTTTAAAAGTGTGTTACTTGCTAAATCCAAATTCTGAACGTATGCGATGTGTTCAGAGTATGTCCCTTCAATGATTTCATTCTAAACTCTCAGTATTCCAGAGCTAAACCAAGAATTGCTAACAGAAGATATATTTATAAACACCTAATCTAGTGTCACTGTCATTTAAAAAAATGTTGAAATTTATCTTTATCTATTACGTACAAAAACAGTTGATGTTAAATAAAATATTTTATTGGTTCATTGTTATTAATGACAATATTTCTGAAGAACAAAAGGATGCAAAATTTTTACTTAAGCTTGAAAAGCAGCGATTGACTTTCCAGAGTCTGATCTCAGATGGGCCACTATATCAAATAAAATTTAATAAAGCAAGCGAACACAAATGACTTTCAGTAATAAAAATGAATAAAAACTTCATAAACTCTTCTAAACACTATCTGTTAGTCAAGTGAGAAGGCATAAAGAAAATGTTAGGAAATTCGCTTTCTGAGCAGAATCTGAAACCACACATTTTACTATCCATTAAAAAGGAAATGTTATATGAATTGTAGACAGAAATAATTATCGGCATATTGGAAAAAAAATTTAGTGAACACAAACGATTGATCTGAATATAGTGGACTGGATGCAATAACATATTTTGACACTTTGTTTCTGCATAAATTGTGCAGTAAGCTATTTAAAAATATTAACCATATACATCTGATGAGAAAATAACATTCTGCATTTACATTTGGTATTTTACTGCCAGTAATATGTAAAGAATATATTCACTGTAATTACTACGAAATACATATTTCTACATATTTTTCAATTGTACCCTTTATTCCATATGTAATATTTGACAATTTTATTCATTCGTTATGAAAATTAAAAGATTGCATTTTCGCTATGGGTGGGCCGCATTTGTCTCCTGGTAACCAATATTCTTCGACCAAGTCTGGCACTGTTGCAAATATCTTTATTGAGATGTTGCGTGAAAACTGTATTTCCAATTATAAAATAATATGCAATGCATGGGGAAACATATTTTTGGGAATATAAAGAAGGACTTGATAATAAAATTACTAGAATTCATAAAAAGGTTTTCTTTTTCTTAATATTTTCATCATAAAGATAACGGAAACTGGAATAAAGCATTATTCTCCAAAACCTATAAAAGATAAATTAGATTTGATAAATTATAGAACAACAGGGGAATGTTTTATGTACAAACTTTTTCACACGAATTATCTCTAGTGATTTTAAACACAAAAATCAGAGAAAATACATAACACGTTTTTGAATATTATTATTATTAATAATCTTACCCGTTATTTGTTCGTCAACGACCATTTTTTCAACAAAATGATAATGAATGAGAATGTCGTATAATTTATTATAATTTTACGCAAAATTGAAAAAATCGTTAACACCATAAAAATTCAAAGAAAGCTTATATTTATGACCGTTTATTTTATTTTGAATGCAGACAAATGGCAGATGGGGGGAAAAAAGAGAAAATAGTGTAAGAAATTGTGCAGAAAATTCTGTTAATGTTTGAATTCGTCTAAACGACATCTAATAATAAAAGAACAGCATGGGTGTAGCAAGCTGTATCGCAATCAATAGGCTAATGCAATTTTGACTTACCCACATGAGCTAACGCTGAAATGTTTTACTACATGATATTAAACTTTGATAAACAGTAGCAATGAATAAATTACGACTTCACTCAGACCCAAATAAAATCCCTGTATCACAATTGTAAAACTCGAAAATTAAAGTATATCTATGTACTAAGCATACCAAAATAATTTGCAAATCATTTAGAAACACATGGTATCCACCAATGTAGAGAGTAATGGCTGTCAGCTACTATGACACTTGAAGAACATATGCACTGAGAGGGTTAAGTTTTTTAAACTCTCCTTCCTTTTTATTTATCTAATATATTTCAATATTATCTTACGTATTCTGATTATAAATCTTCTTTTCATTACCATGTTCTTTCATATTTCGTTCTTGCTTACTCAGATCGTCCATGGATGCTTCAGTATATTTCCGTAGGACCATGTTTCTGTTGCTTCCATGTTCCTCTTCGTCTGCCCTGATAATGTCCTGCACTCCTTGCCATACAAGAGATCAAATAGGAATCCAGAAGTGTTGCTCTTGTTTCTAATGAAATTTTCCTGTTCCTTTGTATTTTGTATACTTTTCGGAATGACTTTTCGGAATGCCTTTTCGGAATGCCTTTTCGCTAATGCAAGGCGCGTTAGGATTTCGCTGTCGCATCTTCCATCCACGGTTAAAACACTCTATATATATTTAAAATTATTTACTGGTTTGTTGTTGGCATTTCGAAAGCGTTGTCTGTATCTTGTAATGTTTATTTTGCAGATAAACATACGTTTTTTTTTTTTTTTTTTTTGCTAGTCATTTTTTTTCTTTTCTTTATTACATTTTGTAGGACGTCCAGTGGTTTTATTTCTATGTCAGCCATCACCACAGTGACATTATGGTATCTTATATTGTTACGATTGCGCCTACCGATTGCTTTGTCTCCAGTTCCCTTGACGTAGTGTCGCTGTAGATATTGAATGAATCAAGTGATAACGCACATCCGTATTTTACGCTCGTTTTCATTTTTGTGTATCTATTCCTATCTATTTTCTTTCTGTATGCAGGGGGCTTTCTTTCTGTATGCAGGGGGCTTCCTTCCTGTATGAGTTTTGTAATATTCTAACAAACTTACTAAATAGATCTAGATTTATTTACGGTTCAAATAGAGCCTTTTGCCATAGCTTATCAAATGCATTTGTATTGCTCTCTCCTATATAATTCTAAGCATAAATATGGCATTTCTTTTTCCAGTGTCCTTGAAAAGATGCATTGATCTTATTTTTCTGGCCTCATTCCGCTTCCTCCTGTATTTATCTGAATTCGCATACTTAGCTTTATGCGGTGAATTAAGGCGATTATCCAATGGTACTTACATTCATTTCATCTGGTTTCTTAGTTAATGCCACGATGATGAATTTATTAATATACTCCAGGTATGTTGTTACTTATATATTTCATTTATTACTTCGGTAAACTCGTTGCCAAAATCTTCTAAGGTCGAGAGCATTACCAGGAACACTAATGACATATAACCCAAAGGAAAGAGCACTGAATCGTATTTTGCAAAGAATCACGAAGGACATTTGTTAACGACTAAACGTTTTGTCTTCGCCTCATTTACAGCGAAATAAGCTTGCATACGATAGTATTATTGCAAAACATTGAAATTAAATACGACAATTTGCCAAGAACAATCCAGTCTGATTTTGTTTACGTAAATTAGAAAACGTTAAATCATTGATGATATAAAACTTTAAATATAATCATAAATTAAATCATTGATAATATTCCAAAGTTTTGATTTCTTTTATGCCGAAGAAATTTATTTTTTGCATAAAACCCGTCAGTGAACCTTCGACATTCATTACATGATTAATAGAAATAATTCACTCGGCAAATTATACACACATATAACAGTAAACTTATTCCACACCAAAAACGTTACCTGCAAATCGACTACTGTGTTGTTTCTTTTGGGGGAAATTTAAGACATTCCAGTTTTGCTATTTTGGATGTAAAATATATTAGGATTTCATTCCTTTTATGCCCTTTTATGCATCCCAAAATTTCTAGCTTCGAGAATATTATATAAAGTGTAGTTTAAATAATTCTTTGATAATATCTTTTTTTACTTTCACTCAGTATCCTTTTAATCTAATTAATTAATTAGAATTCCAAGTATAAACCTGATTCTATATACTTTAATTATTATACATTAACACATAAATGTGTCATGTGCCTCGTTATATATTTTTCAACCAATTTTCAGTATTTATACAGAATCTGGATGTATGAAGGAATGATTTTGAAAATTTTACATATTCGACATTCAATATTTTTATTTTGTAGTTGCCGAGTCTCTTCAGTTTGCGGACGATCATGGCTCTCCAGAAAATCTTATCATCTGTAGCTCTTAGAAAAGTTTGTTATTTTTTCAATATTACCTATCACTGTACTGTCATCCCTTTACAAAGAGGTCGTTATGTAGGTTACGCGCTGTCTAACTCTGTCCAAATTACCTTCAATACGGCCTATATGTGTCAGATTATTCAATAACTAATGCATTATTATGTGTACCAAATTCCCACCTTTAATTTCCCGATTATGTTTAAGGGTGTCCTTTTTGTTTCCATTACTTTTTTAACTTTTTCGGTGATCACATACTACGCCCGTTGAATTCTCAGCATTTTCCAGAACCTCATATTTGTCACTTCAAATATCAATGTAACCTGTGAAGACATTGTTAAAATTCACTGCCCTACAGTTGGACTGATAGAACATAGCATCCCAGCGTCCAGCTTTCTCTCTTAATGACTGTGTCCCGTATCTTAATATTAATACACTATTCCGACGCATCTTTGCTTTTCTGTGTCACATTTCGCCCCACGAGTTAAAACATTTCACGCCAAGATTTAACACATTCGTCAGATATATACATCTCTGCACTTCTTTGATTTTAATAACTGCAAAATAACTTTAGCATTTTCAGTTGTTACCATGGTGACAAATATACATTCTCTCTTCTGATGATGATCGGCCATTTCTCCCATCTTTTTTTAATACAATTTCTAAGAGTTCGTGGAGGATTATTCCTATCTACGTCAGCAACAGTTAACTATCTGCCTATTTATGTTCTTAAGAATATGAAAACCTGTAATAAATAATGCTATATCTCCTAGTTTTTACAGAACAGTCCCACTGTATAGGTTAAATATATCCCGTGCGAAGACGTATAATAGTCTTAAACACATTCCTACTTTTATGAACATGCTCACATCATTTACAACTAGTTTGATTTTAATAAATATTATCAATTTTTTCTAATATATCCCCCATAAAGACAAGTTATCATTGCAGGTCAAATTCACGTTTGCGTTTCACATTGTAAAATATATTGAGTAGTATATAAAAAATTGTTATATATGAGCATTTTTAATTCTTTTTCTGCTATTATTCTGATCATAAATATTATAATTCTTGTTTCAATATCTTTATTTCCGTTCTACTTCTGTTACACGCTGTATTCATTAGAATCTGGAAGATAGTCATACTTATGTGGTACAATTATTTAATCTAATTTGATATATTTGTACAACTGGAAACATGGCTATCCAGTTGAAAAGAGGCATCACTCGAATTCCTGTCTATTCCGTTACATTCAATGTAGCGTAAATATTTTATTTTCTAAGCGTAACTTAGACGCGACACAAGACCGAAAGAATAGACCACTCATCGTAATTTGTCTAGTAAATCAAGCTCACTAACCATTATACCAAGTTGAGATGCCACAATGTAGCTTAAATATGTTTGCAAAGCATTGAATCCATTTCTTTCACCGCAAGCTCTGGTTAAATATTATAACAGACTGGGTTCTTTAGGAGAAGAACACCTCTTAAATGAAAACCTAAGATTAGTTTGGTGACATCATTTGCTTCCAAATATTTAGTAATTCATTTTTACCAAAATATAGACGGAGGTCGGATTTTTAATGATATATTTAATACGGTTAATTTTATATTTTTATATGAAATATTTACATTCAACTTTCAATATATATATATATATATATATATATATATATATATATATATATATATATATATATATATATTATATATATATATATATATATAGAACATTTGCAATATCGCGATATTTTTCGGTTATATATGAGGTTAATTCAATCGAGCAGACGATTTTTTCATCGCAAGACCAGGTATGAAAATGGTATCGGTAAAAAAAAAAAAAAAATGCAAGCTTTAAATTAAAATATATGCGTTTCTTAAACTATAAGAGATGAATATTCAAAAATTGCATTAGTTTTTTTTTATATTTGAAATAATATATGCAAAATTCATTTTAGCAAGATCAAATGCTAATAAATGGACAAATCTTAAGTCCTGTATTTCTATGTGATTTCCGGCTTTCTTACAATCATGTCGGCCAACAATTTTGTGTCCTTTGCAGCTCTTTGTGCATTTGTTTTCATCTTGCTGTCGCTCCTAAAACTTGTTCTTTCACAAATTTACACAATCTCTTTAGATCAGTTTACGCAATATTTCAGGGTCATTCTTACATTCAGTATGACCTGTGAGTGTCAAGATTCAATGCTTTTTTTTCCCCATAGCAGTTTAGTCTACATTTTCTCTAAAACATCTTCATTATTAACTTTTTCAGTCAATGCTACTCTCAGGATTACTGTAGAGCCATATTTCTGTTGCCTCAATAATACTTATCGTCTGTGAGAAGAAGCCTTTACTCATTAGGGCGGTGATATTTTCCTCTCTTGCTAATAAATATAGAAATTCAAGGTCAGGATATACTTTGAATTTATACAGATTTTTATTTTAATTTAGAAATTGAAACTTTTGGTTGTTACTTGCTACCATCCTGTTTTTTAAAGAAAAGACCTTAAGTACAAAACACCTTAAAAATTAGCGCAAAATCTATCTTTTATCGGTGCTCTGTCATTCGTTATAACTTGACTAGAAATAATAAAATTTCGTAAGACGCTTAGAAACCAACAATTGAATAACACCAATATTTGTATCCGTATCATTGGGAAAAAGCAATTAAGAGAGAGAGAGAGAGAGAGAGTCAGAGAGAGAGATTTTATGTTTACAGTAAATACTTCGACTATGTCAAATATTAAATTATAATATGATAGTTTATTGTCCGTCTCAGTAATCAATAAGCAGAACCACACTTTAGCATTTTCATTTCAAACACCTTTTGTCTTCAGAATGTAGACTACAATGGCTCTCAACACTTTCCTATCCCTTAAGGTTCGTGTGAATTTTTCAACCATTACTATGTTTCCTGGCCCTAGCCTTGCCAATAATTTAACAAAACATATTAGATTTGTTACCGATTCCTACGCAATATATATATATATATATATATATATATATATATATATATATATATATATATATATATAATTATTTTAAAAAAAACAGACCATTTATGGTAACATTACAATAATTTATTTCATCAAAATCATTTTGAAAGGACTCTGGATCATCAGGTAACAATTCCAACAAAGAAACGAAAAGAAAAATGGGATTAGAAATTGATGGGTAGTGTAATTTTTGTAATTTAACAGGGGGTGAGAGTTGTAGTTAAAGAGACAAGGTAGAGTATAGGAAGGGGTTAATTTCATATCTCTCTTAAGCATGCTTTATATTGGGGTAGGAGGAGTGACCGAACCTTGGCCTATTTAGATGGTTAACTTAACAGAAATGATATATAGGAATGGGAGGGGAGTGGGGAGAAAAGTAAAAGAAAAATGGAAAAAAATATATATATATATATATATATATATATATATATATATATATATATATATATATTAATTTAACTATAATTTCTTCGAAATATATCGCAGTAAGTTCAGATGTCTCTTTCAGATTTTTGCTTCTTCTCCTTGCAAATGTAGATCAACAAGCATAACCAGGTCATTATTCATAATGTAAGATAAATTTCACTAATGTTAATCAAATGGTCTATATTGGCTTAGAAATGCATTTATTTTTTAATTTACAAGCGGCAACAAATTTAGATTATTAAAATGGTTAAAATACCAAGAATAGAAAGCAAAAAAAGCGAAATCACTCTGAGCTTGTTGATACATGCTAACTTCACACGTTATTTCAAACTAACAGGGGTAAGTGCTTATATTTCGCCTTCGAACACAAACGTACCTCATCCATTACAGTAGTATCCTTATATATTTCTTTATTATTAATATTATTTCTATGACACACACACACACACACACACACACACACACACACACACACACACACACACACACACACACATATATATATATATATATATTAGTATCATTGTCGTTAATGTAATCTTACAAATGACTTTTAAATTGATATTTTATTTTTTTTCGCAATAACTTAATTGTTGGAGAGGAGTCATTATGTATAATTAAGTTATTAATATTGAATTTAGAATCGTATATAATTAATTTTATTTTTCTTATTGAGATCTGTTTGGTATATATTAGTATTTATGAGATTTTAGGATGCTTTTTTTCATTTCTCTTTTATTTTGAATGCATTTGATTACGATATAAAATATTGATATCTTTTTCGTTATTTAAGGAAGTCTTACGTTCTACTTAATTTATATTAAGCATATATATGGAAGCAATTATTAATTAGAGCTTTTTTAAATGTTTGTTTTTAATTCTGTGTAGAAAATCGTTTTTGTGAATGAGGTAACTGTAGCCCAATTTATTAAAAATTTGTATAATGACTAATTTTTATTGTAGTATGGGATGGTAGTGAATGTGTTATTATTGTTGTCTATCAAAATTATCAAAGAACGGACATTTTTCTTCTTCTTCTTCTTTTTCTTCTTCTTCTTCTTCTTCTTTGTCTTCTTCTTCTTCTTCTACTTCTTTGTTCGTGTATTTCATCCTTTTTCATGTGGATGTCATCAACATATCTTAGGTTCATGGAGTTTGCTTATAATATTAAATGTATTATTTTCGAGCTTAACTATATAAAAGTTGCTAAACGTTGAACACAGAAGTGAACACATGTAAACACTATCACCTTGTACATATTAAATACGTCAAAGAATAGTACTTAAATAGTATATGTTACAGGTAGATTATTTGGCATGATGGTTCTTTTTTTAATGGAGGAATTCATTGGTGAATATATTTTTTTTCAACAGGTGCGTGGATAAAGAAATTGATGTCACCTCACTTTATATTTGAACGCTTTTCGTATTCTACAATTATGTATCTCTGTGTATGAGGATAATCTACATTAGTTATTATGGCCTTTGATCGTGAGATTGGAAGTTCAGATAACCGTGGATGCATCTCTCAAATGCTGTTGGTCCCTGGTTCACACTGACACAGATTTGTTACACCTGTTTTGGTCTCACCTATGGGCAACTAGTTATTTCCGCAAACAAAGCACCCTGAAAGTAAATCAAATACATTATAATAGTAAAAATACCAGCGAAACATTTTTATATAAAACAGACTAACAATGCATATAGCAAAATGTTGAAACTTGACTAATGCATGGAATAATAATGCAACACAAAATGTACTTAGAACAAAATGTATTGAAACAAGAAAGTGTACACAATATTTACATATAGTCTTTTGTATATTCCTGGTAAGACCGTTCCTGGAGAATGTGTTGACTGAGTCGCAGTCGGGCAGAGTCTCTGGTTGAATCTCTTGATTCCTCCCTCTCTTCCCGGTACCAACCATATTTATATGGTCGGTACTCCACTATGCAAATTAGGTGGATCCTACCACAACACAAAACAACCAGCAATACATTCTATCTGTAGCTTAAAACTGCGTTGAAAATATTTACATTTCGGGATTAAATAATCCACAGTGGTTGATATGGCGCTAAACAAAATCAACCAAACAACCAACATGAAAGAACAAAAATGAGAGTAACCAATATAACATCCGCCATTTTTTTTCTAAAAAAAAAACGAACTCTATTTCAAATTATGACATAAAAAATATAAAACAGACTAATAAAAACCTCTAGTAATTATGTTCATACAAATATGTGTATGCATAAAAAGCTGTGTATCATCAATATAGATACAGAGTCTAATAAAATTGGGAAGGCTGTTGACAAAGATCAGGAAAAACATTAGGTCGGATGATGAATAACTTGGGGTCACCAGGTGTTTAATTGAACACTTTTCTTATTCTATAATAATTTAGTCCTGGTTTTGAAGCTGAGCTACATTTAGCAGAAGGCCTCTGATCAGAATTGGAGGTTTTGAATTGCGTGGAACGATCACTTAATTGATGCTGTCCTTAGCTTCACACTGACCGGGTGTGGTAGTGTCATTTAGGGTTCCATCTATTGGAAAATAGTGAACTCCTCAAACGAAAAATTTTTGAAAAAATATAAATATATATATATATATATATATATATATATATATATATATATATATATATATATATGTGTATGTATGTAAATATATATAAATATATTCAGCAGAACTAAAACATAAAACACGCAAATCACGGCCGAGTAATTATGCCCTCACAAACATGTATATGCAAAAAGTTGACTATAATATTTTTTGTATTCAATTGTTAAAGCAGAATAGCATATATATTTTATTAATTCATAGCTCCCAAGAAAATTAAATTTCGGCATTAAATGACCCATGAGGAGTTGATATTCCATTTAACAAATCAACTAAGACAATATCATTAATTTTTCTGAAAATCAACATGAAAATTATTCTCAATGGTTTTGAATTACTTTCATCGTTATTAACGGTATTAAAATTAAGACATGTATATTTCACATTTAATGATGTATGCTTCTTCCTCTTTGAGACTGTGAAGAATTAATCTATGAAGAATATGAGAAAATGTTCCAAGATATAAAACAAATTAGTTCTGATAATTAACTTCTTTTTGGGAAAATCTATCTTTCTTCCATGCTATATTGCTTACAAGAGAGCTCGATAACAGAGAAAGGCCTTCCCTATAGCTTTTTTTTCCCTATACAATTGTATTTTGCAACACTAAGCAGGAATAAATGAATAACACATAATGAAAAATATACGCTTTCTCTCCCTCCAACATCAACGATGACTAAATTATTTCAATCAGTCTTGGAGAGTTATATTTGCAGGCCAATATTTACAATATCTATTGACCTTTTCTCATAAATAACGTCCATTGCCTATTTCATCGATACTACCATTTGGGTTTAATTGTGAATTGGAGTCAGACGGCTTTGGCCCTCACACACTTATACAACGACTTCTTACACACTTAAGCAACAAATCAATTGCAGTTTAATCATTTTGGTCTTTGCCCTGTATTTCCAAGAAATACATTATTGCAAGCTCAAAAATTATATTGTAGCCAATAATTCATTTTTTCATTATAATGTATGAATGCAAAGATTTAGTCAACTTAATGAGAGTCAATATTAAAATTTGCCCATGTTTTAGCACGAGTGAATTTTTAAGCTATATTGAATGTAAGTGTATCGGTTACTGAGATATTTTAGGATATATCTCAGTCGATGATGTTTTTCAATATGCGCGTCCAACGGGAGATATCATTGCACTGTTAGTAGGAAGAAATATTTATTAAACCTGGCATAGACTAGTAGTAAATCAAAATCACTGGACGAAGATTAAAACTACTAATTCTTGCGAAACAAGTTTGATACATACTGCCTACGATTAAGTTTATTTAGTATACGGATGGATTAGGATAGTTAACTTAGTTTGGCACAGATAGGTTTTAGCTGGAGACTAAATATTAGTGAAGTAATTTGCATCAAGCCTTGACGAGAAGACTGCAGTAAACTATGAATCTGCGTAAAATTTAAAGCCATAAAATTTTAAAATAATGTAGTTATTAAGTCACGTGCTGCTTGACATACGTTCAGGAATTTCCGATACGAAAATGTCAGTGTTTTTTGGGTGTCAATCTGAGAACAGTGCCAGTGGATTTAGAAAGAGTTTGATGAGTCTGATGCTTATTACGAAGGTGCTTGATCGGAAAGCATTATGTGTCTCGATCGGCTCTATCTACTAATGATCTCATACCTGCCATTAACCATAGAATCTGTTTGGTACGAGAGAAGAAATACATCTCAAGTACTATCACACTGGATAAATCAAAGGCCTTAGAGAACGTGTGGCATTAAGGATTACTGTACAATATCTACAGCTATGGAATCACTAAATTGTCTTTTGTGTTATGAAGTTATTCCTAACAAGTATTTCCTTACAGGTAGTTGAAGAAGGCCCACGTTCCGAGGCCCTAGGAAACAGCGTAAGCCTAAGAGTATAGCCAGGTCACTTGCAAATATTTATGCTGCTTATACAACGGTATATAGATGTATATTATAGTGTTTATATTAATGGTCGGATAATATAAACAAATTGATATGGTAATATTCTTAACGCAGTATAGATGTGACACAAGTCCGAAATTCTGAGGCACTCAATTTGGATCAAATCCTTACTGAGTCGCAACTGTTCTATTGAGGTAAACTTGTTAACTATTACATACCCTTGATTTTCTAAGCTTAGGCCGAATGTGGAGAGAATCCAGCTAGGATCGAACTCACTACTAATAGATCTGGCTAGATAAGCTTGCTAACCACATCGAAGTGACCATATCTCATTGATATGATAAGGAGAGAATGGAAATATATCATGATACATTAAAAAGATACCATCTACAAAGCACGCATCATAAAATCAAGTTGGAAATTAACATGGATTACAATGATTTTGTTATATGATTTTACAATTTTAATTAGTATTATGGAATTTGAAAAGATCTGTCTCGTTGTTTAACTCCAGTTTAAGTCATTCATCCATACAGAAATATTTGCTGAAAAATTCTCGGCTCGACTAACCCTGTAAAATGTGACCAGGCATAATATTTTGGAAGGAAAGATATTTGGTCGGGTGGAGGATTTTCAGCACTCCCTTCGATTTACCAAGATATATTGCATTTCGTCGTTAATTAACGCAATCTCAGGAATAAATTTAAAATATGTTCGCTAATGCGCATGTCTTAATGAGGTATTTACGTTCAACGCGGCCTCATTTAAAATCGGCTTGTTAAGGATGTAATTAAGGCATACAAGGTCAATGAAACCTTTACAGGAGAAAAAAGATCATTCGATATTTTAAAAATTGATTCATTTCTTGAATCTGTTTAGCACACATGTTACAGAGGATATGGATATTCTTTGATATTTTCAAGACATTTTCCACAAGACACATCTAAATATCTACAGAATTGATTATCTTTTTATTATCCGTATATGAAAATAATACAATGATATTTCAGCATTAATAAAACAATCAAAAACACACATTCATATCTTTGAAAGTATGAGGTAAGAAATAGGAAGGGAGACAGTGTTGAGTACATTAGTAAGTACACATCATAATAATAACACGTGTTCTATACAAAACAAATTTGCACAAGAAATATTAAATTATCAGCATAATCCTGCTTGCAAATGCATGTAATTTGTTTTTATATATTAATGACATAGACGAAAAAAAAAGTCAGTGAAAATTAAGGAAACTACAGATCCAATATGAACCTGTCAGAATACATATAATTCCTGATTTTTTCCACCTAGTCCAGTGTTACATGCCCAATAGCATCTCTGACGAGTGATGCTGATCGAGAAGGCAGATTCACCGAGATGATATTCACAATACACTTACATAGAATTAAATCTTTCCTTAGTTCCATTTATCTACACATTGATATTTCTCTCCTTATTTTTATCTTTCATTCTTTTACACTCTCACTCTCTCTATATCTATCTATCTATCTATCTATCTATCTATCTATCTATATATATATATATTGAACAATAAAAAATATTAAAAAATTAAAATCGTTAGATACACTGGGTTGTAGATTAATATTCTTTCGTGTTTTTTATTATTATTTCATTTAGATTCCTCGACTAGTTTCGACCAACATGGCCATCACTTCGCAGCACTTCGGTGAAACAGTCTGCGGATATATATATATATATATATATATATATATATATATATATATATCCGCAGACTGTTTCGCAGCACTTCGGTGAGGCTAGATATCCGATTACTTCAAACCGGGATTCAACCCGACCGTTTTGGCATTAGTCAAAAGATCATATATATATATATATGAGAGATTGTTTTTGAGATATGTCAGAAGCCTTACACACATGTATATGTATATGTATATATATATATATATATATATATATATATATATGTTTTGTTGGTCATACTTTTTCTATGATTGCTATCAACGAGGCAACTCATTTTCGGCAACAGTTAAATTCTCTGCATCCATCCATGGTATTGAATATGGAGGTAGAAGAGGAGAATAGTCTAGGTGTTATGATCTTGACTAATGCCAAAACGGTCGGGTTGAATCCCGGTTTGAAGCAATCGGATATCTAGCCTCACCGAAGTGCTGCGAAACAGTCTGTGGATATATATATATATATATATATATATATATATATATATATATATATATATGTGAGAGATTGTTTTTTGAGAAATGTCAGAAGCCTTATATATATATATATATATATATGTTTTGTTGGTCACACATTTTTTATGATTTCTATCATCAACGAGGCAACTCATTTTCGGCAACAGTTAAAATCTCTGCATCCATCCTTGGTATAGAATATGGAGGTAGAAGAGGAGAATTCGCTTCCTTTTATAGATGTTTTAGAAGGAAGTAAATTTGACAAATTATACGTATTACTAGTATTTATCGTAAACCAACTTCTACTTATACACTAGTTGGAACTCTTGATTCCGTGTTCTGTGAAAGTCATTGGTTCATCGTACCTTAATGATTTGCTCTCCTTGCGCTCTCCAACACGACTTGGATAGGATTCATTGTACCGTAATTAATACTGTCTATCCTACAAATAGCAGTAAGCGTATGATGGAACGAAAGATCGAATGCTTTAATAAACCTATTGTTTGGTGCTAGTCTATGTCTAATTTATTTAAAATTGGTTTGGCTTGGCGGAAAATGTCAGACTCCGATGGCTAGAGTTTCTGAAACAATTTGTTCCACTATTTACTGCCATATCACGTGTTGTCTTTTAGACTTACCCTAATTTTCCTACATGTGTTAGGGACCGTTTGCCTTATCTAAGTAATAGTTCTTTAATTAACAAATTTAAATGTCAGTTTGAATCTGGATATATAGAACGAACTGTATTTACATTATTCTGACTATTGTCCTCATTTTTGATGCCTTATTTATCACAACTTTTCGGCCGTTGTACGCTCCTACCTTCTTCAAGTGGTTGGAATGTCGAAGAGGACACTTTATTTCGCTCGCTGCGGTAGACAGTTCTAGTTCAACGTGGCATGTCTAAAAGATGTCAGTTATCGGTTATCAGTTATCTCCTGTTAAATCCTCTCTCCAAGTACTCCACCGCCTTAATCAGTTATTGAACTCACAACCTTTGGGTCCTGTCACCGGATTTAACTAACGCCTTTATCTATTATTCCATGTGTCCTTGACAGATACTGATAGGACAAACTTGTTCGGAACATGGTTGTTCCAGCACATACCTACATTTATTGGATTAAATCTTCATAACCACACTAGTTTTTCGC
>CAHIKZ030005616.1:1802500-1805000 GCA_903632075.3 Acanthosepion pharaonis
GAGATTATTTAACATCGAAAAACATGAGAAAAAATAATTCCGTTTAATAATATGTGGAAATATCTGCTCTTTGCCTGATATATGTCTCTGTATATATATATATATATATATATATATATATATATATATATATATATATATATATATGTATTCACAAGACTTCACAGGACTACGTAAAATTACCTTGCAGTGGTTCTGGCAGCGCCAAAAATTGGAAAATCACAAATGTTTTTGCACGTATAAGAGGCATCGCTCTCGCGAGAATGAAAGGGAGACAACTCATATCGAATTATACTAATTAAAAAACCCAGGTTGCTTGTTTGTTTGTGTGTGTGTGTGTGTGTTCGTTTATATATGGGATCTGATATCCTACATTTTTCAACCGATTTCAACAAAACTTCACTTTTTTTTGACAGGTAGTGTTTCTTATTGTCTTGCACACTTTTTTCTTTATTTTTACATTCAGAATGCTTTAAAAATTCCATTTACAAGACAATTGTTTATAATAAAATTCTATTCAGTCGGTAGACTCATAACGATTGAAAACAATGTTTTTGTTTGAGTTTGGGTTTGACCTATTCGTAAAAAAAACCCAAAAAGAAACAAAAAAAACTAATTTAGACATGTGTGTCCGTCAACCTTAAACAATAATCTTTGTCAATTTCATTTTTCAGTCTTTATGTTGGTCGATACTTGATCTATCTCTTACTGTTACATCCTCGGGCAACGCCAGGTTCTGCAACTAGTATATATATATATATATATATATATATATATATATATATATATATATATATATAAAAATCCTCAAAAATAATATATGCAGTGTCAACTGCCACCTTTTGTTGCCTTGATCATTGTACATTTTTCCCTTTCCTCAACCCCCTACACCCACTCTTACCTTTCACATGCACTCTCTTTAACCCCACTTCGTACTAGTGGCATTCCCGCCTTGCTTTGAGGGAAATGGTTAAAAACAATTAAAAGCAAAAATAACTAATACCTGATTATTCATAGCCCGTAAACATAAATTCAGTCCGTCCCTGAAATTTTAAATGAAGTTGCATCAATTTTTAGACGATCACTCGAATTAACTGTGCTTTTGCCGAATGGTTGACGCATTTAAAAATTTCTGACCATCATATTAAGAATTCTATAATTAGCGACTTACATGTGATGTCTTAATAGCAGTAATTATTTTAGCGCTTGAAATTGCAACTCTTTAAAATATGTTTAAGGAAAAGCAATGAGTGTTTTAGTGAAGAGCAAATAATGATTTGATTTGCAATTTCGAAGAAAAAATACCTTTAGGTTATAATTAAGCAAAGTGCTAATACTAAAATGTCCATGTCTGCTATCCAGGTCCTTCGGGATACACTAACACTAATGGATATCCTATGGTGTGATTATGCATTTTAGCAATTATTAGGAAAAAAATTAAGTAAGTTTATATGATTATGGACACAGAGATTCGCACGAATATGAGTTTGTGTGTCTTTTTTTTTTTTTTTTTTTCTATAAATGTATACGCGTGTCGTTAAATCATATTAAGTCACAATTATAAATTTATGCGTTAGTTTGGAGAGTTTCAACCGTGTATGTTCCTTCTTGAGAAGGAAAACAGGCTTTTTTGTGTCTTTATATCTTTTTTTAATATTATATGCCGCATTTTAAAATGCATCGATGCAAATTAGCTTTCTTTATTACTTACATCTACCTGTATAATTGTTTGTAGGGTTTGAGAGTTTTGCATTTATACAAAGAAAAAGAAAACATGAGAAATGCATTTTAAACTGCAGGTATGGAATGCAGCATCTGTAGAATAAGGTCTAAAAATATAACACTCAAAAGCTATACTGAAGAAAATAAAAGTAGAGAGAAAATTCGAATTACCGCTGTAATTATCTTGATTAAATGAAGTTCAGTAGACCAAATATATAGGCACTTTTAAAGTGACAATAGTTATTTAGAGTAGTTAGATACGGGAAGCTATGTTAGTCCATTTTATATATATTATATTACGAAGCGAAGACAATTACGGTCATATTTCTTACTGACCCAATACACATCAGTTAGCCATTGAAGAAAGTGTCTTAATTTCAAGAGGTTGGAAAAGGCAGTACACCTAATACAAAAGCTGAATCATATTGATCTATATTCATGAACACAAAAGCTCAAGAGAATACTGTTTCCTGATTGACTGATCGGTTTTACGGTTTATCAACTTTTTAGTGGTTATTTAAATTCAGGAAATATTTTGCATATTTTAACAATATTTTGAAGATAATAACGTTCTATTAACACAAATCCTACTAATTAATCCATAGCTGTGGTGGAAAAGAAGTGAATTCATGTCTTTTTGAAGGGTATTTGTACATAACAGAATATAACGGACCCGGTCAGAACTTTGTTCTTTGATCTCCAACTACGACACGTTATCCATTACACCGCCCGTACACACATGATTATAACACCTGGTATTTCCAAGATTTCACCATCT
>CAHIKZ030005616.1:1810000-1930000 GCA_903632075.3 Acanthosepion pharaonis
TTTGAACATTTATTTGATTCTGATTGTATAGCACCATTCAGTATGTTCGAAAAATGTTGGTCTTCATTCAGACCTACACAATCTACACGCCCGAAGATATTTTTTAACTATCGATTTGAGAATGGCGTCTTCTACAACTGTCAGTTCAGACACTTCTGAAGAAATTTGGCGCCATGCATCCCATCGATAATGAAGTTTAGATATGACTTGAATATTAAAGTGAAAAAGTTTTCTATCTATAATATATATAAATATTCTATTATTATCTAGGTTTCAGCTAAACATTTGAGAGAAAATACACGTGGTGCCTTAGAAGGAACATAATCCCTTTTAAAATACAGTTGGCTGAATTTGTGCAGTGGTTGTCTTTTTAGTGAACGCCATTAAGAAAACAGCCCAATTTCCGTTTTGATGATTTTTTCTATTTGTAATTTCCATACGGATAATATTTTTGTGTAAATTTCAGTTCGTATTGTAATATGATATTTCCCATGCAACCTTTTTCAAACATGTCACTGAAAGGTGTAAGAATGATACTTAAAGAACACATTTATATATGAGGAATGTCACATTTCCGTAGCATCCATAAACATAAAGAATTGAGGATCGAATAACATAAAATTTGCTATATACGTCATAAGATCACGTTAGTTCATCATTGACTTACAGCCTTTTAAATGTATGTTCTAAATTCCATTTGACTATTTTATATAGAAACATTATGGTGCTTCCAATCTTTTACACCGTATCCCAATATCTGTTGAATATCTATGCATTCGGACTCAAATTGAACCTGATATATATATATATATATATATATATATATATATATATATATATATATATATATATATATATATATGAAATAGTGAATCAAAAAAATAGTATTTAGCCCTTGCCGACGTGTTTCGTCATCCGACTTTATCATGGCTAGTATTGATGAACAAAAGAAAAATGTTGTTTAGTTACACAAAATTCAAAAATTATTTAAAAGACAGTCTTGTGAATGCCTCTATTTGGATATTAGTATTTTTGTTAATAATAATGCCCCCCCACAGAAACACAAACACAAACACAAACACAACACATTATATATATATATATATATATATATATATATATATATATATATATATATATATATATATATATGAGAAAAAGAACTGACAGATTAAGAATCTATTGTTCTTTAACATTTACATTTTAAAAGTCCTCAACACAACGGAGGGCATGACATATTTTTAATATTATTTTTATTAGAAAAATATTTTATCAAGTTTTGTGTAGCGATGTAAAATATTTTTCTAATAACGTTTATATATATATATATATATATATATATATATATATATATATATAATCTGTGTTTGTGTGTGTTTGTGTGTGTTTGTGTTTAAACACACCAATCGATGGGCTAGGGAATTTCTGTTCTAATCATATATGTGTTATTCTACACAGAGTATATGTGTGGCTTATACTGCAACTATTCTAAACAAGATTTTTAATTTGGGCGAGAGAGTGTAAAATCGCTTATGATAAGTTTCATATATTAAAAGCCTCCGTCTCAGTGACTTGTAACTTCATACTAGCAAAATCATAGACATCTTGGAAATAGTTCCATCATTCTAACTGCGCTCATAATGGATATGATTTTCAGATATTTTTTTTTCTTTTTTTTTTACCATTAGAAAATTGTCTTCGCATTTCAGATGTCGTTAAGATTACTATTAATTCCTTTTCAGATTTTTAAATCTCTTAACCATATTTTAAGTTGAATAGAACAAGTGAGAAATTGCATTATTGCGTTACTCTATTCCCTGGACTTGTTCTCTATTATCATTTCCCCTCAATCCTTCACAAAAATGTTTACGGATTACTTGAATATCTTTACCTTATCAATGAATTTTCAGATTTTAAAAAGATTTTGTGTTGTACATCATAAAATACTTATATCTAAACCATTACGCATATGTATAAACATTATTACGTTTTAAATCCATTCGTAGAAAATGATAGTTTTTTTTGTTATTCCAGGCACACCGCTGCTGGCCTATCTTCGGTCTAATTCTTCTGCGAGTTCTGTTGATTAAAATCCTTAAATTGAATTTAATTATTTGGCTCATTAAACTGATTGCCCCATGCTGTTGTATTATATTTGCACCTGGCTTCTTCATTGCCTATGTGAAAATATATTTCTTTAGTCTTCCGGGATTTCACCAGGAAATATATTTTCGTTCGATCAGAACATAGACGTATGGCCACTTCGAAATACCAGGTGCTGTATGCTTGCATGGATAAACGCTCAGTATTTAGATATCTGAGTTCTAATTGCAGTTAGGTCCGGTATATTCACTTGCGCGTATATATACATGGGGATATAGGAAGCAACCTTTTCTCACCTTAGCTATGTGTTAATGAGTAGAAATTGAATCAGTGAATCATTTTGATCTCCAAAATGTTCTTACAATCTGAAAATATATTCTGTCTTTATATAACTTGTAAAAAGATGGCAGTCAAAGACGTATTCCGAAAGATTATTACGAGACAAAGATTTCATTGGCGACAAAGAAAACATTAATGAAATGCTACGTGATATCTGTCCTCCTTTGTGGCCGCAAATGCTGGGCGGTTTCCTCAAAGATGAAGAAGAGACTCGAGGCAATGGAGGTATGTTTATACAGAAGTATGCTATGGATAATATGGACCGAACATATGAGGAAATATGTGGTTTTGGAGCGGATGCAAACAAGGAGGATGCTTAAATAAACATCAGTAGCAGGCAGCGGTATTTTCTGGAACACTAAAGAAAAATGAGGGTTTGGAGAGTCTGATGTTCACAGGCCTGCTAGATGGAAAAAGACACAAAGAAAAGTAACACATGACACACCTAATGGGCATAAGCAAGTGGATGACAGAACAGCGTCTGGGAGACGTAGCCAAAGGACAAAACATATTTAGAAATACAAAGGATAGGGGGAAGTGGAGAGCCATGATCGCCTTCGTCCTGAAGGGACACACCACAAAAAAAGAAGAAAATTCTTCGAATTCTATTTATTACCATCGGCCGTAAAATAATCTGCTAAACATTTGGAACCAACTGATAACGCTCTGTCTCATATTCCGTCCATAAATATTCTCCTCCCGATTGGCGAATGGCCGAGACGGTTTGAATCATTTCCTATTTATATATGTCTTTTTTCTTTCATATTTTATTTCGAATACTATTTCTATGTAAAATGTTATGCGGAAACACGTACCTAAGTTCAACCAGTTCTAACTTTTGCATTGTCATGAACTACGCACGTTCTGTTCGTATTTGCTAGATGTAAGTACCACTCGAGTTGCTCCTTCCCACAAACCACTACTTTTTGGAACTGATTCCCTAAGAGTATGCTTCCCTGATCACACATTGTTAACCTACTCAAATCTAAATTTAACGATTATCTTCCCCAGATATCGTCAAAAAATGCGCCACTATAATCACGACTGATTCTACGGGATGAATATTGTTGTTAAAAATATCTTTAAAAATATATGTAGTATCGTTACCTTTTTTGAAAATTTAAATGTTTAACCTTGAAGATTAGTGATGTTTTACGATATGTTTGTCAAATTTAAAACAGTTTTCTGGATTAAAAAAAAAAAACACTTATAGCATTTGATTTTTTCTTTATACCGAAACACGCTGAAACGACGGCATCCAGTATTCGAATTTTATCAATTGTCTGTAGCAATTATACCTAAATTTCTTCCATATAAAACGTTCTTTAAGGATTAGCATAATCACTGTCATCAACTTCCGCTCTTGAGCACTTGGAGAATCTGGCTTTTACAGGGTATATTGAACTCAAGAGGAACAGAAAAAAGCAGCCAATAAACTATCTAAAGAGCTTGTGTAAATTGTTGGCAGTACAAGGATTTGAAGACATCAAAAATACAAATCGTACTTAGTAAGGCTTTAAGCATGATTTGTATTCATTAAATGTCCGAGCAGTTTCAAATGTCTTTTTTCTCTCATCCTAATCGGCGTCAGTCTAGCTTAGTTTAATTTTCTTGAAAAACTGTTTCTTGCTACTAGAGTAATTGTTTCGGTTTCGTTTTTGGAATAGCACTCTTGTCCCTTAAGTGTAAATGGAGATTTCTCAACACGTCCTGAATATTTACATATTTTCTTTCAAGTAAAATATACTTACTACCGTTTTAATTAGTAAAATTAGTACTCATTACGAAAATACACTTTCAGTTATTTCTATTTTACATCTGAGATAATGTAACTACTAAGTTAATTCCACTTTTTATAATAACTAGGAATACTTTGGCACGTATGGAAATCCTTAAAATATTTAGTTTTTTTGAAGATATCGCTAACATTTTTTGCGAGATATAGAAACTATATGTTTGGTTCAATTTCACAAATTAATTGATGAAATATAAAATTTAAGAAAGATATGCAAAATAGAATATTGCGTTTTTTATTGAAGAAGTATTTGTTATTTTAGTCATTAAATTGTTTCTGAAGTTGCTGGAGTACGTTCGTATGTTAAACAAAAAAAAAACTTCTACCTTTTCCAATACAATGTTAATGCAAATTTATTGAACTGGACAACGCATCCTAGTAAAACCAATGTACTTTATACCCACTTATCAGTTTTCACTTCTTCGCCAAAATATGGTTTCGTTCGCTCAATATATTGAAATCTTTGAGGGTGTTGCGGACTGAGGGACTAACGGATATCGCAGAATTATATATGAATGGAGTATTGCTACCATATATCGTCTGGAGCCCCTTCTGTTTGCCCCGGGGTTCTTGATAAGATCCAGAGACGGATATGCAATATAATTGGCCCTGATCTGGCATCTCGTCTGCAGTCGCTCTCCCACAGACATGCCGTCGCCTCTCTCTGTCTTTTTTTACAGATAATTTCATGGTAATTGCTCCGATGAGCTGCTTTCTCTGGTTCCAAGACTTCGCGAGTTCAAGCGTCCTACGAGGCTGGCACCCCGCTTTCACCCTTTCACTGTTGAAACTGTTAAATATAGTCGCCTCTTCTACTCCAATAGCTTCATGTCTCGCACCTCTCGCCTGTGGAACTTCCTTCCCTATTCCAGTTTCCCTGATAGCTATAATCTGGAACTATTCAAATGCAATGTCAATCGACATCTCCAGTTGCTTTGATCTATCCACTATCCTTCTCCTCTTCCCTTCCTCTATCACTTCTATCTGATCTCGCTCCAAATCCTCTGTAACCCTTTGCGTACTAGTGGCTTCCCGCCTTGCTAGGGATGAAACGCTTAAAAAATAAAATAAAAAAAATATATAGATTATCGATATTTTACATTTTTTCCCTTTTGGTCAATTAATTGATGTAAAGGATTGGGCACTAGTTTCCTTTCAAATATATTTTGAGAGACAATCATGAATTTAAGGGCTTCATTTAACTCTTAAACAGAGAGTACTGTTAATTCAAATTTCACTACAGAACAGCAATTAATGACTTAATACTTTATTGTCCAAACATATGAGTATCATTCAACCACGGCTCAAGGCGGAATGGCTAATTGATAAATCTATGATTCATGAGGTTATATCCTTTCATGGATTACTGCCTAAAAATAAAGTGATAAGAACAAGCAAGTGTCAGTGTTACGTCAGCAGCATTGCTTTTAAACAAAAGTTAGCGAAGAAAAGTGACAACTTGTTTATAAAGAATGTAGAAAGCTCATTGTTTAGTGAATAAGAGAACGGCTAGCATACTCTTAAAATATATTAGATTTAAAAATATAAAATCTATGTTATATTGTCTGAATGAGTTATTACATCTTCGTAATTTTTTTTTTTTTTTTGCTCGTACAGCGGATATAATCCTAAAACAACTTTTAAAAATGAATTTTATCACTTTTTATTCTTTTGCGCACATCGTGGTGTACTCAATTCCCTTTCTCTAAGGTATAAAATATTACATTTTCTAAACAATTACAATGTTATTCTTTCTAATTCTGCTTAGTTCAGATGTTATTTCCGAAAACTAAATTCTCTCAAATATTTGCTTATCGAAATATTCATTTAAAATATTTCTCTCATAATACTTTCATTGTGTAAATTTCTTTTACACATCATCTATAATAACGACGCGTTGGCTATCTCGACGCGGTGCAATGGTTAGCAGTCTTATCTCTCTAAAACAATTACAACCAATTGATCCTCAATGTGGACCCTATATATTCGGCCTTATGCAACGTCGAAGCTGTACTTAGAAAATGACCATAATAATAATGTGCTAATAGATACTCGGAAAAATTATTTTCCAGGAGAGTTTCATTTTCCATATATCTTTTACATTTTAAACTTCAGTATGTCATACATACATACATACATACATACATACATATATATATATATATATATATATATATATATATATATATATATATATATATATATATATATATATATATATATATATATATATATATATATATATATATATATATATATATAAAAATTTTTTTATCAATCTCTCGTTGAATCTGAGATAAAATTTCTTTAAGATTTTCGAACGTTCTTACAGTTTCAATTTGTGGTTGATAATAATGGAAAAATCATGCCCGTAAAGATTAATGTCCCAAGGGCTGTCGGACACTTTTTAAGCGTTTTCAAGGCATTCGTTGATAATATATTTTCAGTATATATATATATATATATATATATATATATATATATATATATATATATATATATATGTGTGTGTGTGTGTGTGTGTGTGTGTGTGTGTTATCAATGTTGTCACAGTATTCAATATTCAACAGTCTGTGTCATGTTGAATATTGCGAGACTATTGCCATTAGTTTTTTTTTTATCTCTGTGAACACCCTGCTTATATTTAAATAGGTATAGTACATTATTATTCTTTAAATAAAGCATACTTTAAAACATAATTTACCTAACAAATTATTTTACCTATCTTGAATCGTTTTTATTTTTTAAACAAGAGCCATATAATGATAAACGAGAAAAATACTTATCATAACTAGTAATCGTGCGAACACATATATAAATAATATTAATTAAATGCACTATTAGGAAAGAATAACAGTTTCTAGTTTTTTTTTATGAGAAATACTACTCTATTTCGTTTATTAACATTGTATTTCTCTTGCCAAAATTAATTCTGTGCGCCATCAATTAAAGTCTGCAAGTAACAACAGAAAACA
Organism: Acanthosepion pharaonis; assembly: GCA_903632075.3. Classification (NCBI taxonomy): domain Eukaryota; kingdom Metazoa; phylum Mollusca; class Cephalopoda; order Sepiida; family Sepiidae; genus Acanthosepion; species Acanthosepion pharaonis. Next base: position 1,817,213 of record CAHIKZ030005616.1, read on the forward strand.
TGCTAATATTGTGATACGTGTTCTTTTTTGTGAATATAGTAATGATTTAGGGATACAAGTCTTGCTAATTAACTCATAGCTGGGAAGAAAATTGGTGAAGTCATAACTTTACCAAGGTCATTTACGCATAAAATAATAAAACGTTCTTTTTTCACTCCGCCACCGAAAGTGACACAAAGTCGAGTTTTAAAGTGGTTTTAACGGCAATACAGTGGAAAAATTGATAAAGCATCCTCGGCACTGCCCCATTTAAGGACGCCTCAGACGCCGGCCAATAAACCCTGCGCGTTCCCAAAGGATAGGTACTGGCTGTTGAGCGACATCCGCTGGGATTTGTGCTAAATATTATTTGACGCTTTCCCAACCAAGAAATCATGACTAAAACGAAGCGAACTGAAATTGGATTAAAAATTCCGAGACAATATCCATTACATTATCTATCCTAGCTTACAGCACATAGTATTTTCAAATAGTCACCCATCTCGGTACAGATGGGGCTCGACGATGCTTAACTTCGTTGATCGTACGGAAACCGGTGTTTCAAAATGATATGAGTGTAAGCCTGATTTACCAAATTCTACTAAAATTAACCGATCATAAATTAGCATATATTGGTATTATTTAGACATTTTAGAATAGCGAGTATATTAATCAATATATTGCATCAGATTATGCCCGTCATATACGAGGCTATTTGATATTTGTTATGTGCCATTTAAGAAATTATTTTTGATGAGTAATGTATTCCAGCAGAGAGCTATCTTTCAATAGCAGCGCCCCTTCATTATTGTGCGATAATGGTACTCTCCATCTTCCTGTTTTTATTTGATGTTTTACCCTCATTTTACGCATAGTTCAGCCATCCATTCACAGGAACTCATAAAGTAGGTTAATCGCTTTTTTCAAAGTTTTTCTTCCTTCAAAATGTTCTTTGAGTATTAAAATATCGATATATGTCGAGATAAAGAATGACATATACAGAAGATCAATACGGTAAACTTTTGTATGAGAAAACATCAAAGTCTGCGAATTATCTAATAAATTCTGAGAAAATATCAGGTAAACGGACAGTAGGCGACAGCTGCTTTATTTTATTGACCTTTATCTGTCAAGTTTGACAATGTATTTATCAGGTTAATTTTTGCTATTGTCTCGAGAGTTGACTTGAAATGATATTTCTCTTGCTAAAGTAATAAAAAGCACTAGACAAAATATTTTGCGACTGAGTTTAGTAAGATTGTCTTACATCAGATTCACAGGTTGTCTTACAATCAACATTCGAAATCCTGAAAATTTTCATATTTTGAAATCTAGAGTTTTGTGGAAATGCGGATGCTGTAAGACAAAATATTCATACAAATGTAGATTAAAAATACATTTGCTCACGTGATGTTAATTTTTCTGTCAACTGTCCAAACGATTCAGTGAAAAGATTATAAGCAAAAGTTCTGTTGTAGTGTTAACAGTATACCATTCGAAATAATTAACTTATCTGAAATCATATAATATCTATTTACAATGGTAGAAGTAAAGTATAGACTGTATCTAATACTCCATATTTTAAGATGATCATGGAAGAAATTATGTTACACGTTGTGATAAGGATATTATGTTTCGAAGAATGTAATTATTTAAGCATTTGTGGCAATACAATTTGAAGGAGTTTCGAAGATTGTTATCTCATACAAACGTGCAAGACTAAGTAATAGAATAAATGATTTCGTAAATATTAGGGTATATAAAGATATACAATAAGATACATATAGCTAAATCATCCTCACTATTTACAGAGGTGCAAATCTCTGTTGAATCTAATATATATATATATATATATATATATATATATATATATATGTGTGTGTGTTTGTCTGTGTATTTCGACTTAACTAATATTGAAGACTAACTCTCTAAAGGTTTTCAAGGTAATAGAAGAGAAAAAACGCCTAATGGCTTTATGTATAATATCCAATTCTAAATATATCGTTAGAGAAATATAAAAACAAATGCTACACTCTCGATTATTCTGGTTTATCTGCATACTAAGCGAAACGCATTATTCGAATATAATGACTTATAGGAAATGTACCTTAAATTTTAGTCTTATTCACAATTACATTCCAATTTGTGTACTTTTTAAAATCAAAATATAGGTAAATATAAGAAGATACAAGAATAATGCTATGATTTGATGTTTGGTAATCTGACTTTTTATGAAAAACATAATTAGAGTGTTTTGCCGCAAAGGATTCTTCAGTTCATCATATCACTGATGTTACTCAGAAATAACTCCTTCAAAACTACCAAACATATCATAATCATTAGAATTTTTTTATAAACATTGCATAGTAACTGCAAACATCTGTTATATCTGGATATTTTTTAATAAATGTAAACTTCTGTATCTAATTAAATCGTCCATTCTTTTAAACAAATAACCAGATATTTCTTTTTAATATCTTCAAAATTAACATGAAAAAATCAAAACATTCAAGATGTATTTTTATATTTGGTTTACGTTATAAAATGTATCTATTAATAAACGTGCATTTTTAAAACACTACTTGAATTATTTAAACTATTTACATTGTTCTGACTCTTGTCTTCATCTTTCATGCCATATTCACAACGTCTTGTTTCCAAGGCTCAGTCCGCCATCCTCTTAGTCGCTTCATTGTGGTTATAATTGACACATTAATAGGAAACTCACCATTATATGCCCGAATCTCCTCCTAATTTGTGAAAAGATTCTCCCATCCGATCCAAACAGATGGTGAGCCTGGTGGTAGTGAGTGTGTTCACCTAGGTTCTCACCGAGGAGGTACTATCAGTAGCAAGGCACAGATTAGCCTTGAACTCATCCTTAGGAGAAGGGAACAGTATACCAATAGATAACCTGATGGAGATGCTGACTATCTGTACAGAAACAACACACTTCGGAATGAGACAACACACCTATCGGCAGGCTGAATAGTTAGTAATGGGCTCGCGGTTACAGCCAGCAATGGCTAATATATACCTGGAATAAGTCAAAGAAATGGCCTCAGAATTCACATCACTAAAGCCAACTCCGTGGCTGAAATAAATAGATAACATCTTTATATTAAGTCTACAAGAGAAAGTTGTCCACCTACAACTCGACCATGTGAACTCAATATGATCATCGATATTAAATTTTTTGAAGTATCTCAAACACAACATGGGTTCAAGACATCCGTACACCGTAAGCAAACATTCACGGGACACTACCTCAACATCAAATCTCACTATCTATACAGTGTAAAGGAGGTGATTGTCTTCTGCTTACAGCATCGAGCAAAAGTGATAAGTAACAACCCAAAGACATATGAACAAAAAATGGTCTGTATATTCAGTAAACTACAACGTAAGAACTACCCTGGGTACATGACATTACCCCCGACAAACAGGGAATGATAGGGGCAAGAGGGATAACAGCACTAAGAAAACACTTCAGGTGGCCTACCCTATATGAATGTATTGCCGGAAAAATACATATATACATATAGATAGATATGTAGTCAATATAACACCAGACGACATTCAAAAGTGTTTAAACATTTCGCAGACACATCTTCCGAGTTAGAAACCTCGCGTAGAGGGGAACATGATTAAGGAATGTCTATACGACTTCCCATGCAGCTCTGGTGAGAAATATAAATGAAAAAAAAAAGTGGCCATCCTTTTAAGATAAACTTGCATGAACCCCGTAAAGCTAAGCACGAGGATAAATAGAAAAAAACTATCCGGCGAGCTGACCACATATGGAGGGAAAAGGGAGATCAGCTTCTGAGAAGAGGTTGAAATAATAGACAAATAACATCAATGGAAAGTACGAAAACTTAAAGAATCAGCACATATACTGGGCTACAAAAATGTCCTGAGCCGACCAATTATGGAAAAGATACAATATGGGAACCGGTAATAAGCAGTTTTAGAGAAAAGCAATAATAACAACATTACAACATGTGCCCTGGTATCAAACGGATACTGAGGCAATATTTTTACAAATCCCCCCAAATATTACATAATCAAGGACATATGGCCCAGTGGATAAAAGCGTGACTTAATTCAAATATTAGTCAGTTCAGCTACAGCTGAGGTGAACAAAATCTTGGAATTAAGTTAAAGGGAGATAACTGTCACCGAAACATACAGTAGAGGCATGGCACGTGAAGCTAGAAAAATCTACTCGGGCTAACGAAACAAAGGATTCAGTTTAAATTACAATCATCTGAAGAAGACCAAAGTTTACAATGGCCGAAACGTTGTGAATATTGCAACAAAGATGAAGACAACAGTCAGAACAATGTAAATAGTGTAAATAATTACAATACCTCATCTCGAAAATATAGAGAGATACGATTGTAATTACTAAGATAAGGTAATACTGGACAAACAAAATAGTTACCAATTATTAAATGTTAGAACATGTTTAATTAATCGGTAACTAAAAAATAGTCAATTTTCTTTACTATGTGACAACTGAAGAATTTTTTTTCTGCACTAATCGAGTATTATCTATGGACTAATCGAATTTTGGCCCATAAATATTTTAGCGCACTAATCGAAAACGCTTTGCATGAATGCGCATTAATTGAGGGATTCCTGTATCCAGAAAATATCAATATTCGCATTCATTAGCAGGTGTGTAATAAACACAAATCACATGATTTACCAATGAAACATAGTTCTCATTGGTTTACATGCTGCACACAAGCATATTGGAACTGATGTGTGCAAGTCGTAATTAAATAATCGTTTTTCAAGACCCCCTGCCGTCTGAAAATATTTAATTAATCACGCCTGAGCAAAACTCTGAGATATCTTCCTCCGGCACCTCAGAGAGAATGTATTTCAATGAATTCATCATGACGAAAAAAGATCTGAAATTAAAAACGAAATAATAGAATTAAATTTAATTAATTAAAATTAGAAGAAACTGCAAAAAGTTAATTTTACAAATGAAGGAAAAATATAGGAAATGACAAATAAATAATTCTACAAGCATAATCTTTGATTTTACAAGTACCTGTAAAATTTATAAGACACAATGAGTAAAGAAGTCTATTTTTTGCAAAGAGGATTCATTATTATTTAATATACAGATTGATCTATTTTAAAGTGGCATTATATGTTATTTTTTTAACTTTTTGTATTTTTTCTCTACTGTGTCCTGTTAAAAAATGGCTCTGAGTTGGATGACATAGGTTCGGGTAGACCTCATGAAAACGTACGGATATAAAATGAAAAATATTCCTTTTTTTCTATAAAGATCATTTACTTATTCTCATCTAGGAAACAATGTTGAACGTAGATTAACTTGAAAGCTCATTATACAGGCACACGTGTTTATGTTACTGACTTCACACCTGGACATTCTGAATATTTGTGAAGAAATGCAAGTGGCATTTTGTATAATTTTGTATAATTCATATTCTTGAAAAATATATTAGTCATAATTTTTAAAAATCAATTGGTTCTAATTTAAGCAAAGCAATCGAAGTTGGATTGATCAAAAACCTGATTGAAGTATTTCTTCTTAGGGGAAATTTCAGTTCAGTTTCTCACAGGAGTGTATGTAATAAGCGTCGATATATGAAAAGGGGATCAAATAAAGGATGATAGGATAAGAAGCAAAACGGAAACGTTTTGAAATCTAACATTTTTCGCTTTTATTAAAGGTCTTTATTTGTCTTCGTATCGCATTCTCTGTTGAAGAGTTAATAAAAGCGAAACATGTTGGATTTATTAACGTTTCTTTGTTGCTCCTTATCCAATAACGACAAATACACATACATACACACACACATATGTGTATAATATATATATATATATATATATATATATATATATATATATATATATATATATATATATATATATATATATACATATAATATACTCACCCATATATTGTCTTTATTTATAACAATATGTACATATACAGATTATACATATATTAATAAATATATATTATATTTATATATATTATATGTATACACACAGACACCCACCTATATACACAGATATTGACATATAAATATAAGCGTGAACACTGAAGTCAACAGTTACAGGCAGCAGACTGTTTCATGATAAAAACAGGACGATTATGTTTAGCATGAATCAATCTGCCGCCTCTAAATATTGACTTCAATGATCCTTATACTTACGTATGCTTTATCTCCGATTCTGAGAAATTTAACTTTATATATATATATATATATATATATATATATATATATATATATATATATATATATATATATATATATATATATATATATATATATATTGCTCATAGTAATATATTTCATCCTGAATTTTGAAAATTATTCATTGCTTAAAGTCACTTTTACAGAAATTGGTCAGTAAAATTTTAGAAATAAAACTAGACCTTATATATATATTAGAAAACATCAAATAAACTATCATCAGATAATTGGAAATGTACAACATGGAGCCTTACATCTAACATATACGCTGGTAAATGCATACAAATAAATAATCATACCAGACAGGCAGCCAACCGCGTCAACAAACGCTGCGTCGCTCAGAGATAAAACTGTTTGGGGGCCCAAAATTCTGTCACTGCAACTAGTATCATATACGCAAAAACTGTAGCAGCTGCTGGGAAGCTTTTTGTCAAGACAGCGACAAGATCAAACAACAAACAAAAAGACCCCGCTTGGAAGAAAATATTTGAAGCAAGAAAGAAAGAAAATGTGATATGAGTTATAGGTAGTAGATGAGATCTCGTGAAACCCAAATATATCAACATGCAAATGCAGCAAGATCAAGCGGAGATATAAAAATATATTATTTAATGATATTCAGCCCACCAAGGAAATAATAAAATGCTCTCTGCAGATAAAGGCAGAGAGAACAAAACAATACGAATAGTGCTGTAGATTATATTGGCAAAATAAGATATTTCAATGTTAACTTGAGAAATTTGGGCAAGGAATTTGGAAAAGCAGTTTAAAAAAACACCAAAGATGCAGAATTTTTAGGAGAAAGTTTGGAGTCGCCAAATGGTATATAAGACCAAAGCAAAATGAAACTAACGAGAAGATGAAGAAGGAATGATGGATCAACCCATCCAAGAATAAGAAAATATAATCAAGATCAATATTAGGCAAGGTCTAAAGAACTCTCCAAAATGGAATCCCCATGGAATGATAAGGTTCCCAACATTTGGCTCTCATCTGTTTTCAATCCATAAAATGCTTGGACAAACTTTATCAATGCTGATTAGTAATGAAGTCCTATAAATAATCGCTGAAGTTATTGCATATCTCATGTCATAAACGGGTGGAATAGATGATATGAAAAAAATATAGGGCAATAACATATATGTTCACCATGTATAATTTGATCACGTCTGTCCTGATGAAAAGTACCTACTCTTTTTTGTCAAAGAAAACATGATTCTTCCCCTGGGACAGAATGGATGCAGGACAGTTTCATATAATTACAAAGATCCACTCCTGATAAACAAAACGATCCTGGAAAATAGAAGAAAAAGATGCAAAAATCTCAACACAACATTGATAGATTACAGTAGATTCATTGATAGTCTGCCACCTTCCTAGATACTTCAGAAATTGGGAATACGCAAAGTACCTTCGTTGATAGTAAAGTCTACTAAACACACCATGGGAATGGAGAAAACCACATTATACCTAAATAACACCGATTCCAACTGTTAGAATATCCGACGAGGAATCTTTCAAGGAGACTCCCTGTCTCCTATTTTGTATTGTCTGTTTTCACCCCATTTCTTATGAGCTGAACAGCAATAACAATGGATACAAAGTAAAAAGGAAATTATTCAACCACCTACACTACATTGATAATATCAAACTCTTTGCCAAAGACGAAAATATGTTGAGGGGTATCCTCAATACTGTACAATGTTGCAGTGACAATATAGGCATGTATTTCGGGTTAGTAAATGAGAAAAAAGTAACATTAAAGAAAGTGAGAATTACAGAAACACATCCATAGATTTAAATCATATCATAGATTAGGGAACTGAAATTAGAAGAAACATATAGGTTCGTAGGAAATAGCCAAGGCGGGGGAATACAGCATATCTAAATACTACAGGTGTATCCTTCTTGTATTGAAAACCGTTTTGTATTTAAAAAAAAAAGATTATCAGCCATAAAAAACCGTGTTTGTTCCCATAATTCACCACAGTTTCAATATCTTTAACTTGACCATATCTGACAGTAGGCGAATGGACGCCAAAACGAAAACTCTCGCTTGCCAGTGAAAGCATCATCCCATAGCTGATGTTGATCGTAAGTATATTTCCGCATCCAAAGGAAGAAGAGTTCAACTAGAACTGTCTTACTCTCTAGCATAGATCATCGTCCAGTCTTCTGTAGTTTCCAGGTAACTTTGAAGGTCGATTGTTGTAAAGAACATGAATTAATTATAAAATATTATTCAGTAACAAAAGAGGCCAACATGTTCAAAACGGCGTTTCAGGTAAGTGATAAAATTCAAGTCAAATATAATACACCTACTGCAGCTACAGAAACATTTAAATGAAAGCAAAGCCAATCGACCAGATACAGAAACGATGACAAGATAGACCTCTTCACCCTCAATATTTTTCCCATACCAAACAGGCTGATGTAGACAAACAGCGTACCTATCATCGCTATATAGGTCAGGGTTAAAAACCGAAACCGAATGTTGTATTCTTGCTGGACATGACCAAAGTTTCGTAATTCGAAATTACCAAGCATATATATTGAAAAATTATGTTAGCCCAAAATGCAGATTCTGTGGTGAATATCCAGAAACAGTTGACAGTCTTGTGTGAGATTGTACCATATTGGCAGCAACTGAATATAAAACCCGACATGAGAGAATGGGATAATATCTGCATTGGAGAAACTGCAACTTTCATGGGAAGGAAACTGTAAGTAGTTGGTATGAACACCACCCAGATGTGGTTACGTACATTGAAAATGTAACATACTTATGGGACGTTAAAATGCACACCAAAAGAAAAATCTATGCTAATTGTCCTGACATCGTGACAGAAAAAAATGTGCCATTATATTGACATAGCAATCTCTGCGGAATGTAATGTGTTTTCGAAGAAATTCAAATAAACTATCGAAATCTGAATTATGATACGCATGAAGAGTAAAGCAAGTTCAGTTATATTTGAAGTTCTGGGATTGATTGAAAAATATTTCAAAGACTCACTGAATGAATTTCTGGTATCCCATGCCTTAAAGAATTACAAAAGAATGTGCTTACAAGTATGACGCACTACGTACGAAGGTTTTTATCTCCGTAAAATATGTTTGGCCATAGGTGTATTCTTTTCTCAAAAAAAAGCTCATGGAAAAATGTTATGATGCCATTTCTGATAGGGAGCCGAAAGAAAATGAGTATACAACAGATTTCAAGGAGAATAAAATAATAATAATAATAATAATAACAACTTCTTCAACTCTTCATGTATATATATATATATATATATATATATATATATATATATATAAGAAATTTACAATTATAGCTGATAACTCTTACCACAGATGCTAGATATGATAAAGGAAAATAAAAGATTTTGAAATTCTTAGTAGACATTTCGAAATTAATAAAGAGTAAGGGGAGGATTGTATGCAATTTTAAAAATGAGGTTTCATTTGATAGAATGTTTAGACTACTATGATAAAACAGCTTTAACGTGCGTAAAGCGTCAAAGCAAACATCATGAACATCGGAATAGAAGGTTGAATCGGTCAAAAAACATCTAATACGGGATGCTGAAAAATGGTAAAAAATAATGTTAGTGATGGAGGCAACAAAGGGTTATATGCTTGAAGACCATTAGAACAGAAGGAAAATATAGACAGACATTAAGTTTGGTTGTGGACACGCAATTATGCACACTTACATCAACATTTATTTTATGAGAAAACTGGTAAAAGAAATGTAAAGAAAGAAAACTATGACTTTATTTCTGAGACTGTAACTATTTAGACTATTTACATAGTTCAGTTTGTCGTCTTAATTTTTATTGTCATATTCACAACCTTTCGACCATTCGACGTTGTGGTCTTCTTCAGTTGATATCCGTCTCCAATGACCCAGTGGAAAAAGCACTGGCTGAAGTAATAAAAAAGCGAATTGACTCAAGATATTGTCAATTGAATACTTGGCCACAGGGGAGGGTACAGAATCTTGAATGTTGAGTTGCTAAACGCAATTAACTGAAAGTGAGGTACCTAACTCCCTGCTCAAAAAAGTTATGACATATGGAATTAGAACAATTAAAACCCGTGGACTAGATAAAGGCTCTGGTTCGAAATTCCAGCTTATATTACCTGAAGAATGACCGAAACATCGTGAATATATCAATAAAGATGTGATCAAGTGCCCGAACGACGTAAACAGATTAAAGAAAAAAATATCCGTTTACTACAGTCTTTATCTTCTGACATACTACAAATTTAGTGAAACTTTTAAGTATAACGTTTCTCCTTGCCAAACATCAGGTGTAACAACATGGTATCTTGTAGATGCAGATGTTTAAGCTTTGAAACACTCGTCAGCACAAAGTACTTATTTTAATATGATTTGACCATTTTTGTGGGAAAGGAAGAAACAATGGCTTCAACGTAAACCACGCAAATTTCAAGGGCTTTCGGATTACTGCCAAGAGAAACGAAGAAAATACCGAATGGGTAAACCTGGAGAATTATAAATTCAATACCATATCTAATTAAGGCAGATATTTGAACCCAAAGCATCAACATTAATTACTAAATCAATACGTTGATTTTTTTTTAATTTCTGTAAAAAAAGAGATCATTTTTTTAATAAAAATAAAATCCTTTTCAGCGCTGAAAGGAGACCCTAAAAGATCATAAAGTGTACTGAAAAAAGAATTCTGCCAATCATTCTCGATTCGTGGGAGAAAATTTAAAAAAAAGTAATTAATTTATCAAGGGGGGCCAAAAATTTAACACGCTAGTGTATAATGTAGCATATTATCAACTTTATTATTATATCATCCTCTTAAAAGAAATGAAACGTCATTATATTAATCATCATAATCATCGTTTCTTTTGAATTCATTCAAATTAAATATGCTTGAGTATGATCGTTTATTAAGCCGCTGCGCAGTAGCTGATAATTTTTCAGCTCTGGCAACTACTTTTATCCGAATTCTAAATTCAATATATATCGTTATATTCCCTTTCAAGCAAATACCTTTAGGGAAATTATGCCCCACTCTATTCTCCTCTTAGCTATGAGTTAAGCAGTAGGGTAAACTGGACTCTTTAGTCGTGGTCGGCATAGGTGAATGATCTCTGAAATTTAAAAAAAAAAAAAAAACTTATGTGTGTGCCTCGTGACTAAGGCCCAATCAGAATAGTTGTTGTATAAAAAAAAACAGGCTGGCTTTGTGCGTGCTGAAGAAATACAGATGTTCCTCAGCAGATGTGAAAACCTCGAAACTAGTAGCCATGAGGCATATGTGAAATGATAATGAATTATATAGTGAGTTCTAGTTGAAAACGATCTGCTGTTAATGGGGGTTGGACGACGATGATGATGATGAGGAGGATGGTGGTAATGTTTTTGTTTTTTATGTTGTCGTGGTGGCGATGGTGTTAGTATTGATGATGATGACGATGATCCCGTTATTGCAGTTGGTGGTGGTCATGATGTTGCACATGCTGGTGGTGTTGTGGGTAGTGATAGCGACAATGATGATGATGATGATGATGATGGTAGTGGTGTTAGTGGTGGTGGTGTTGCTGGTGGCGGGGGCATTGATGGTGTTGCTAGTATTGATGATGATGATGATGATGATGATAACGACTATTTTTATGAAAGGAAAATCGTTGTCGCCTTAGATTACCTCATAACTGGGCGTGTGTCTTTCGTTTACGCATATTGAATGTAGATGGTAATTTCATTTAAGTGAAATGGAAATCGATATCTGCTCGTTTGAATGCTTCAAGTAAAACCTGTTATCATATTTCTGTTTACACGTGAGATAAAGTTATTTACTTTACCCGGGATTATATCAATATTATTTTGAGATCTTAACGATCTAAGCTTAGGATCCTATAAAGCTAATTAATTTACGTTATAGCAAGAAATATTGGCAATGCATAACTTTTGTGCCCTCCAAAAAAACTCGCGTGTCAAAAGGACACAGCTATTACACCGTTTACCTTGTCAGTATTTATTGTTTTAATAAGCGATGATTGGAATGTTAATAAAACACGACCGTATGAAAGCGGATTTATAGATTTTCTTTATTGTCGAGAATTGACAACAAATATATTAAACACTATTTATTTATTAGATTGCTTATTGACAAGAATAATTTTATATTAACAAAATTGTGTGTGAGCGGAGGATAATGATATGATTTTAACATTTTAAAAATGTCGATCACACGATGAAATGGCCTCAGATATATTTATTGTATAAATTTATAAAAATACCTGTGAACAAAAAATTTAAATAAGCAGATGACAAAGAGTAACTGCAATTATAAATTACGGGGCGCTTCTTGACACTAATGTAAACTGTCCATATAAATATATGTACAGAAATCTCTCGTTTTACCTCAACATAGCAACTCATGTTCAAAAAGTCTTCCACTTACTTCTACTCATGCATGAACCCGTCGGATCATTGACTGACGGAACCTTTGAAATACTTCCACACGGTGTCGAATGGTTTTGCAGGCTCTAATGATGTGTTGATGAAGCGTCTATTGCAATATTAATGTATGTGCAAAAATCAAATATTTTAGGTGGCTCCACGGATAAAAATCCAAAAGATTGAGATAGGGGAACTTGCAGACCATGGAACCGATCATCCACTACCTATCCATCTTTCTTCTTATGTCACTCCGTGAATCGCGAAAATGTAACAAAAATTTTCTGGATTTTCATTATGTGTGAACCCCATGCGGCTTTGTATTAGTAAGAGTAAATCCTCTAGAAGTTCTGGAAGTGTATTTGATATAAAATCCATATAACCAAATACTGTAAGACTAAGTGTGTATTTGTTATTTGGTTCTTAGGGAGGAAGTGAGGATGATGTGTGTAAGCCTGTTTATTACTATGGATGTGTGTTATCATTTGGCTCATTAGGGAGTGAGTAAGTATGATGTGTGTAAGTGTGTATATTTGTTTGGCTGTGTATATAAGTCAGAGGCCTCATTACCTTCGAAAGCATGTCTGTTTTGTGTGGGTGTGTAATGTGGGTAAGCCCTGGATTGTGGGGTTATATATTAATACTATCTGTATTGATAAATTTGTGATTGAGCCCGTCAGGATTGGGCGTTTTTAAACGTTATATTCACTTATGTTCATGGAACTCTAAAATCTTTCTAATATTATCTGCTCTGAACTTTTCTATTCTCTCAATCATAGTGAATTTTGCATGGGTTTTAATTCGTGTTTTTCTAGGCGGAAATGTTGTTCTATAGGTAATAATCTTTCATAGGGAGTCGACTTAATTCGACTCCGATAATTATTAATTCTGTAGTGAGAGAGGCATTCAGATTTTCCTACATATTCTTTCTCGCATTCTAGGAGGTAAATTATGTTATGACTTCTAGTGTTAGAGTCGTGGTAGATTTGGAAAGTAGATTTAGTGACTGAGCTAGTGAATGAATTCGTGTGTCCAATGTGGTTGCAGCGTATGAACATTTTCAAATGTAAACAACGAACGCTTCTTTAAGGCAGGTCAGGATGCAGGTTCGAATCCTGTCAAAGGACGAATATTTTCTATGAAAATTTCTCGGACACTCAGGCCGGTAAATGTTATTTAATACTGTTTATTATAAACAGAGCATTTACTTAAATACTTGTATCTATAAAAAGAATGTAAACCTAAAAATATCTTTAATAAATTGTCGGACTTTGTCCAATTCTTAATGTATGACGTCATTTGTTTACATTTGATACGCCATGACCAGTTATGACAGTACGAGATTCATGGAAGATTGAAGTTTATAAGCAGTAAATTCGACCTTGCCTACCGAACGCTCCTTTGTGGCCGAGTCGGTTAAGGCACGTCAGCGTAAATGGCGGTTCCGTATAGGATGCAGGTTCGAATCCTGTCAAAGGACGAATATTTTCTATGAAAATTTCTCGGACATTTAGGCCGGTAAATGTTATTTAATACTGTTTATTATAAACAGAACATTTACTTAAATACTTGTATCTATAAAAAGAATGTTAAATATAAAAATGTCTTTAATAACTTGTTGAACTTTGTCCAATTCTTAATGTATATATAGCATCAAACAGGCTGTCATCTCTAAGTGTTAACTTCTATGTTCACTTTTATATTTACACAGGCTCTATCTCTGATATTGAGCAATAAATCCTTATAAATATAGCACATCTTAAGACTATATTTCTTCATATATATATATTATATATATAATGTAATATAATGTAATATATATATATATAATGTATATATATATATACACACATTACATTTTAATTCTGTTCACTTTACGGAAACATTGTAAGCCTTCTCGTAAATTATTTTTGTAAAGCCGCATCTCGTTGTCTAACGCTTTTGTCAGTCTTTATCTTAATTGTATCTATGATAGCCGGATTATTTCTGTATGTTCCTCGCTACTCTCAGTGACATTTACATAATTTCGTTTTATACTTTGGAATCATAAAATTAAGGACAATGAAAATACTTCCCCTACTGAATAGAAGACAAAATATATGTTAATTCTGTTGTGCCTTGCTCAGTAACTTTATTGTTTGCAAATTATCTGTCTTTGAACAACGAACACACTTTATAGAAGACTGTAAACGCAGGAGATATTAATCTAGGTTGTTTATTGGTTTCATCGAAAGTGATGTTGCATCTTTTTAAATATCTTCAGTACTATTATGATAGGTCTAGGTCAATAAATAATTTTATGTCCTCCTGTCTGTAGGTTATACATATATAATAATATTTTCACTCATTGTTCTTGTCGTGTAGATATGTAAAATTCCGGTAAAAATTCTCCAGATTATTTTACTTCCAATTCTTTCCTAAAATTTGGCTGTACCTCATTTGCGTAATGCTTAATGCATTCCAGTTTCCGAAGCTTAACAATTGCCTCGTCTAATGTTAAACATATCAGGTTACTCCTATCTATGGAAAACAATTTTAATATCTGTGCCGTATTTTAACTGGAGATTGAAAGTGTGACACTGTGTTTCGAAGGCGCATTTTGATAGCGAAGGATTGCTTCCAAAGTCTGAGCAAAGAAACAAGCAAAAAGTAATTATCTGTTATGTTATGTAAGTCTTCCTATATGATTGTGAATGAAGAGGGTTGATAAAATTATTGTTGGCCAGAAGAATGTAGAGAATACTTTGAACAGAAGATGTGAGTAACGACAAAGTTTTAGAACAAATGGAAACAAAAACAACAGTTATCGTATCATGAGGAAAAGAGTTGAAATTTCTAGGTCATATAATGATAAAGGGATTGGCAACGTTGATAGTGTCTGGGCAAATTGAGGCAAGAGAGAAACTGTTGCTAAGAACTACATTGGACAGAAAATTGTGGAACCCCATGATCGGCAATGTCCTGAATAGAAACGGCATGAAGAAGGAAAATAAAAAGAGGAGGAGGGAAAGAGGGACAGGTGAAGAAGAATGGCAGGTGATGAAGGAGAAGAAGAAGAAGTAGTAGCAGAAGAAGAAGAAGAAGAAGTAGAAGAAGAAGAAGAAAGGAAGCATTAGGAAGGAAGAAGAAAAGAAGAAGAAGAAGAAGAATAGGAAGAAGAAAAAATAGGAAGAAGAAGAAAAGAAGAAGAAGAAGAAGAAGAAGAAGAAGAAGAAGAAGAAGAAGAAGAAGAAGAAGAAGAAGAAGAAAAGAACAAAAGAAGAAGAAGAAGAAGAAGCATAGGAAGAAGAAAAAGAAGGAGAAGAAGAAGAAGAAGAAGAAGCATAGGAAGAAGAAAAAGAAGGAGAAGAAGAAGAAGAAGCCAAGAAGGAATAGGAGAATAGAAAAGAAAGAAGAAGAAGAAGAAGCTATTAGGAAGAAGAAGAGGAAGAAGAAGAAGAAGAAGAAGAAGTTGAAGAAGAAGTAGGAAGGAAGAAGAAGAAGGAGAAAAAGGAAGAAGAAGAGGAAGAAAAAGAAGAAGAAGAAGGAAGAAGAAGAAGAAGAAGCATAGGGAAGAAGAAAAGAAGAACAAGAAGAAGCAGAAGAAGAAAAGAAGAAGTGGAGAAGAAGCAGAAGAAGAAAAAAAAGCAGCAGGGGAGGAGGAGGAAGAAGAAGCAGCAGCAGACGAAGAAGAATAAGCAGCAGCAGCAGCAGCTGAAGAAGAAGACGCTTATTGTTATGACTGCTATTAAAGTTGCCTAAACAGCAGAAAATTACAACCTGGAGGAATATAATATTGAAACCACCACCACCTGGCATTTGGTGGCTTTAATGGCATTCCTAGTAAAGGGTATGTAATTAATAATATTAATAAATAGTAATTTTCTATTAAGCGAAATAATACCACTTTTAAGCGGGTAGAATTACTTGTTAATAGTCACATGGTGAATTACCTAGAAAATATAATAATATCAAATTTTTAATAATAAAAGATGTTTAAAAGTAATCAGTTAGCCAAAATATATTAATAATAAAAGACGTTTGCTAGTAGTCAGTTAGCCAAAATATATTAATAGAATTAATACAAGTAATAAGTAGCAATTAAAACTTTTTGATGAATGCATTGAAAATGATTTCGAAGATAGTATCCCGGTTATATACACAGAGAAACAAATTACAATATATTGATAGACAAATTCAATACAAAAGTTAGAAAACAAAAGAGAAATGATAGTATATTTTTAACCCCAGTCAAGACAATAAAACTACTAAGACGTGTTTACTGTTTATTCAGAGAAAATATATGATTTAAGAGAGAATATAATAAAAAGATAAAAATTAAGAAAACAGAAGATAACTATTGATATTCTGTTTGAATATTTAAGATCAATTTGTCAATGGAGGAAGAAGCCAAAATAGAGTTCCACAAGCCAAAAGTGTGACAGAAGAAATTGTTATCATAGAAGTTCCGGTTAAATCTAGCCATTTCAACTGTAAAATAATGACAGCTTGTCACCAATCTAATGCTGAGTTTCAATGGATAAAGTCTAGTTACCATAGAGGAAAGTTCATCGGAACAATTACCATGGAAGTATTTATATACATATTCAAAGAATCTTAGTTACGGCGGTTGGAAAGTGACTGAAGCCAAAATGCCAGGTCAGGAGCAATAACATTGGAGATTCTTCTTTTGATTATATCAAGAATCTTTGAATTTTTAATAGGAATACCAGATCAGATTCAAAGCAATGTGAATGGTAGACATATAAAAATGCAAGACAGATTTTGGCGAGAAATAATGTCAGATTGAACCAACTATCTAAGGTACTATCTTAGCAATTGATTCAACCAAAATCTCTCTACCAAATATCAGCAGAAAATGTTGACACGAGAAGAATGACTCAATCTCCAGGAGTTTAGCATCATCCATAATGATGGAAATAAAGAAAGGTTTTCAGACCATTAAAAATGATCAGTTTCAATTTATAGGCGTAAAATTTAACTAGCCAAAGCCTGTCTCATTTAACAAGAGATTATAGATCATTTTTTAGATTAATTTCCAATTTGACCTCATAGAATGGATCTTATTATTCAGCTAGGATTATATCCTCTATCTTTCTTTGTAAGAAATATCGATTAGGGAAAAGAAATGGCTAAATTAATGGAGACTATTGTTATTTCTGTGGTTAATATTCAAATTATCACCAGTATTTTGCTACCGCACATCATATCGTACCAGCAAGAAGACGCCATGCCTTTTCCATGTTGTCGAATCACTATCAGAATTTAGGAAACCAACGAAACTTTTTAAATGTAAGAATACGTTTCAAATCAGATTTATTTACAAAAACCGGTAATTCCGGCAAAGGTGATTTATTAAACACTACAATCCCAAAATATTAACATCAATGATCAATCGTTATGTCTTCCTTATACTCACACTATTAATTTCCTAAAAAAACGCTTTTATTTTTATAACATATATCATTCACCATTATCATTTTCACAAAAACGATCTAACTCGCCCTGCTCTCGAGTCTTCTAAGGAGTAAGTTTAATAAAATGATAAAATATTTATACCTTTATTTATCTTCTACGTTAAGTCTTAAATACTTATATGTATACAAACATAATTCTATCTTTAAATCGATCTAAAGACGTCATTTATTTGAATTTGTTGGTTGATTTCAAAGCAGATTTATTAAAAATAAAATTATCACCACTATCTACAGGAAAAAAATAGTTATATTGGTGGGAAAATTAAAAAAACTAGTATTTCATTTATTTTTTATTCAATAACTTACACAAATCTGTCTATATTTCTGGGATGAGGTATTATGTACACTATTTACATTATTCGGACTATTGTCCTCATCTTTCTTGCTATATTTATCACAACATTTCGGCCGTTGTATGCTCCGGCTTTCTTGGAATGTCGAACTGAACCTTTTATTTCACTCTCTGGGGTAGACTGTTCTAGTTCCAAGTGCGATGTCTAATGGATATCAGTTATCAGTTGTCTCCTGTTAATTCCCCTCCCCAAGTATTCCAACTAGGTATTGAACTGACAATTCTTTGAGTCTTGTTATTGGATCTAACCAACGTCTTTATCCACTGTACCATGTATACTTAATGATATCTGTATATGCATTTCTGGGGCTTATAAAGTTAGTGTCTTCAGCAAACATTTTCACCAGTATTGTAATTTTTGATGTTATCATTGCATGTTAAAACATGCAATGATAACAACCACCTGAAAAAGCCCGGAGCGTACAACGGCCGAACCGTTGTGATAAATATGCCAACAAATATGACAACAATAGTCCGAATAATATAAATATTGAACATACTCGAACAAAGCAACATTTATATGAAGTTTAGATGAGTAAACACAACATATACGTTTTATCGTTTTAAACACAGTTCGATAGAGAGAGAATAGTTAATGTAGGAACATAGGCAGCATTTTTTTAAAAATAGTCGGAAATTATGAGGTAAGCCGTGAAAGACGCCTGATATCTAGCAGCAAACAAATTACGGCCATTGTTAGTTCGCTGTAGGGAATTTCTCGCTCGACAATGATGCTGGAATCAACATTCCGTATACATGCCTTTGTGTCAGAGTATTCCAATTTAGTTACCAAGTTCTTTGCTACCTTAAAATATACAGATACCATAGTGATTATTATCCTTTTCAATTATGTTCGGTAATTTTGCATGAGAGTGTTTACGAAAATATTTGCCAAATTTCTTTCCCTTCTTGACGTTATTATATGCTTCTAGCGGGCAGATGGAATGAACATGTCGAAATATTCATCCTATCTTTGAAGATATAGGCAAATATTATTCATAAAAATAGGTTTTGTTTACTCAATCGAAAAACAAAAAATGCGTTGCAGTACAGAGAATCACCACCCCCAGAGCTACACACACAAACACACACACACACACACACACACACACACATATATATATATATATATATATATATATATATATATATATATATATATATATGTATATATACCAATATTTTTCAACCACACCAGACAGACATGATTGCAGAGATGTTGAGGTCTCATATATACACAAACACACACACCCATACTAATACATACATACACCATACTATATATATATATATATATATATATATATATATATATATATATATATATATATATATATATATATATACCGATATTTTTCAACACGCCAGACAGACATGATTGCAGAGGTGTTGAGGTCTCATATATGCACAAACAGACACACCTATACTAATACATAGACTTACAAACACCATAGGCACTATCACAGACACATACCCATCTCAGGATCGAATAAAACTTTCAAAATGTCCAGTAGAATTCAGTGCAGCATGAATCTATCCAAGCTCTATGTTTAAAACAACTTAAAAGTGGCCGTTTGACCAACACAAGAACTGACCAAAATTAACAAACAAACAAAAAAAAAGTTAAAGAAAAAAAATTTCTTCAGAAATCCATTCATTTCTGTAGTTTACAGCTGCAAACAGGATTAGTGCATTACATAGTGCTATATAAACACACACTGGCCGCTATCGCGTTTCTATAGCACGTATATAGTGCGTTAAAAGTTCGCTTTCTCTGCCGTGGTGTCTCGGTCAAATCAGTCTAGTTTCGATCCCGGCATGAAGCAATCGGATGTCTTGTCCCACTGGCGAGCAGCGATCCAGAGAAACAAGCTGTCTGAGGATGACTATATATCCTCTCCTTCGCCGATTGAGCACTAGGGAGAAAAGGGAATGTTTAACTGATGCTGCTGCCTTAATGCATCGCTCTTCCTTAGAATTGAGCGGAATTGCGCCCAACATGGTGTTTATAGACAACGTATATGATGTGTTAAAATGCACTTTCCATACTGTGCTCCGATACCCTAGGGGTAAGAGTCTCTGACTGATGTCAATTCGGTCTATTTTCGATACCGGTTTAGACACGCTGATGAACTGCGATGCAGCGAAGCAAGATGACTATATGTATATGTAACAGATTGGCTAAACTACTTCTCACCCTACCTACTACTAACTAATTCTAATTCGTACCCCATCGGAATATATACTGACAATAATCTTGGTCTGTTAATAACATATGTTTTACACGCCCACCCGTACATATTTTCTCTCAACTTTGTGTGTATGTGCCAATGTGCGTAGCTCTCTCTCGACGTATGTCTATCTATCTATTTATCTATCTATCTGTTCATGAGTATCTATCTCTATCTATCTATCTATCTCTCTCTCTCTCTCTATATATATATATATATATATATATATATATATATATATATATATATATATATATATATATATATATATATATATATTTATATAGATACTCGTAAACCTATATAATATAAAACAATGTATGTGTCTGTGTGTGTATTCAGGTTTATATAGATACTCATGTAGATACACATTGACACACACATATGTGATTGTGTGCGCCTGTAAATGTGTACATTTTTATACTTTTGTATGTATATACATATAAAATTAAAATCGTAGGTGGAATTTTAAAAAAAAATTGTTTATACATGAAGATTCTATTTCAGGACATCAATGCATATATGACAAGGAATTGTTAATATGAGATGATGGTGCAAAAACAACGTAGTAGTCAAACTCTTGACGGAAGCTTAGCTGGATTACTCGACTGTCTATGCATTAATCTCTATTTCCAGACGTCACTTCTTAAACCAAAAAAACAACAACAAAAAAAAACAAAAACAAAAAACGAATGTCGCAAACTCTCACATCAAACCGGAGATGTCTGTGAATGAATATATATTTTTGCTTTTCTTCTCAAACTTTTTCCGTGTCTTACTTTTGCACATACGCACCTTTCATAAAAATACATTAGCAGGAGAGAAAGAATATACAATTCCGTATGTATTTCTCACGTGCAATAAAATCTTGAAATGACTCACTGCTCCACGGTTCGTTAAACATTTTTTACGAAGCTTTATATGAATGATGAATTGTGTGTAAATATTTCCTGTTCTCATATAAATATTTTCAATGTAAATATCGGAAAAAGATTCGTAAACGGACAGTTATCTGCATCTCCTCCTCCTGTTTACTGATTTTCAGATTTTATATTTACGAATTTTCAACAATTTGCAGGATATGTAAAGTTATAATATATATTTAAATGTTAAGTATTTTTTGTAAATAATAATGATGTACTAATAGAATTCCTACAAATTAACCCATAACTGAGGGAGAAATTGGTATTTGGGAGTAAGTAAATATAACAAACCCAGCTGAAATTAAAACTCGTTTCTCCGATTTTAAATTCCGGGTCCACCAGTACATACAAGCTCGCAATACCTGTTGCCAAAGGACAACCCTTCTAGTTACTCACCAGGTTAGAGATTACTTGGGTGTTTCAATGTGATATGACTGTAAGCCTCCTTTTGTTTATATGAACATATAAGGTATTGTGGCTTGCCTTGCTGTATATATACTTCAGTTTGGAAATCTATTTTTTTCGTAATAAATCGTGTTGTGAATTTTACATTCTCACACATAAAAAATATTTTGATTGATTTATTTGTTTTTTTTTTTTTGCTGCTTATGTTATAAATTATTTCAAGTAGGAAATAATTTTAGATTCTAAGATTTTATTTGAGATAATAATAATTTTCTAATACACGTTTTCTTAATTAACACATATGTGAGGGAGAAAGATTGATTCATATATTACCAAGGTAATTTGCGCGTAAGTGAATATAGCGATCACAACACGACTTTACCAGAGCGACAAATATGATTACAATAGAAATCTCTTTGACTCTGTTCGTAATGAGGTCAAGCGCATCCTCAATGAATTAAAACTCTTTGCTGATAGAATGTAATAAGGCAAAGTATCTCGAATGTTCGGTTCTAGAGATTATTAACGGCTTTGCAAGAGTATGCTGAACAGCAGCAAATCCTCAGTCCCCACCATCGATTCAATGAATTCTAAGTCTTGACATCTTCAGAAGATAAGGCTGAATGTTTTGCTCAGAAATTCTGTTCCAACTCAATAGTGGGCTCATTTGAAAAAAAAAAAAAACACGCCGTACTTCCTAGAACAGAATTTCAACTCAGTGATGTGTGCATAGCTCCATCACTGTTCTCTGACATCTTTTCTAAATTATATTCCTATTCAAACCGAGGTGACGGGATCCCATCCGTCGTACTAAAGAAATGTGTCCCCGAGCCGGCTCCAGTTCTCTCCAAACTCTGGAACTATTCTTGCGCTGCTTACTGTCTTCCATTTTGTTGGAATTACATCCAAGTAGTTCCTGTTTTTTAAGAACACTGAAAAACCCTAACCTCACCAATTTTCGCCATATTAGTCTCCTGTCGCTCGTTGAAAAAGTATTTGATGCTTCAATCAATGCTGAATTGATTGCGTTTCGTACATCTCACGACTTACCATCTGACAAACAATATTGTTTCCGTTTTACCGCCATCACTGAATAGGTATATCAATGTCTTGATAATAACGTCGGAGCACGATGTGTGACACTAGAAATATCGAAAGTATTTGACAGGGTTTAGTACGCTTAACTTCTTGGTGACCTCCAGGGCTAGGTTATTACAGAACGATTGTTTGGTTTAATCAAATGTTTTCTATAAAATCGTGAAATCATGTCGATTTTGAACGGTCTCGCTTCCGCATCCTTTCACACGAACGGGTCTATCCCCGAAAACACTATCATGTTTTTTTCCTATGGTGTTTTTGATATTCAAGTAGCCATTTATGCTAATGACACTACCATTTACTCCTGTCTCCATAGCAAATCCGTCAGAACTTGTAACGTGAACCTGGACAATGTTATTGAAAATTACCTCCGGTCAGTGGTTAACTATTGCAGGAAATAGCGCCTAAATTAGTAATACTGCCGAAAAAAAAATTGCTGTATTTCAACCACCATATATAAATTTTCTTGCCTGCCATCAGCATGGATGATGCTAGACTCTTGGGGAACGACACTCCCCGACATCTTGCCTCAGGATTTCAAATGACTTGAGATGGAACAACTATATTGAATAAATAGATGCATCTTGCAAGGAAATTGGGTTCAATGTGTCGTGCCAGAATGTTTGTGTCATTAGATTTCATCTTTCACATTTACAAATGAACCATCCGGCCGTGCATTGAATACTGTTGACATATTTGGTTTGGTGCTCCTGTTATTCATCTCAAGGTTGTTGACAAAATCCAACGAATGAAATGCAATATAATCGATCCTGACTAGTCATCTTGAAATCAGTCACTTTCTCACAGATGTGGTATAGTTTCCGTCTGAATTTTCTACAAATACTTTCATGGCTACTGCTCTGATGACTACATGAATTTAAGCGAGCTACTAGATTGGCATCGAAGTCCCACCATTTTACTGTGTACATATTTTAAATGTGACAGCTTCTTCTACTCCAAAATTTTTGTCGCACTTCTTGTATGTGGAAGTCCTTCCGTTTACGTGTTTATCGGGAAAATACATTCTTAAATGTTTAAATTCAACGTCAATCGCCATTTTCTGTCTTTTTCAATCCCGCTCATCTTTTATCATTTCATCAATCATTCTTTTCTCAAACCTCCTCTATGCCAAGTATTTTCTCTTATTTTTACTCTCTATAGCCCGTGCAAACTTGTGACACTCCTGCCTTGCTTGGGGTGAAATGATTAAAAAAAAAGAAAATTCACCGAGTTGCTGTTGAGTATTTGGTTAATAACTTTATTTCATCTAATATATCCTCAGGGGATGTCTGAAACTTTTCAAACCTACTTTTCTCATTATGTGTCCACAAAATTATGGCTCTCTTTTTTCTGGCTGTTATTATATGTATTTCGGAGTTCTCATTTTATTAAATTTCCTTTCCTTCTCACATGATCAGGAACGGTATCACACAAGTCGAAGGGTGCAATCAGCTACTAAACGTTGATGCGGTAAATCTGATGTATATTTTTTAAAGATTTCTTATTCTCTATATTTTTATCTGATCCTATATTAAAATTATTTTTTATCTCTTATCCAATAGTACATTTTTGCTTAAATTTTCGATCTATTTTCTGCACGTTTTTATTTTCGAGAATGAGACCAATAAAAGCTTTTCTCGCAGATGAGAATTGTATAGTATTTTAGATGCTAATGTTTTAAAAAATAACGGAAGGTGATATCTTAAGGTAAATTTTGAAAATAAATTACAGAAATGATTTTAGAAATATGTGACATCTTGATTAAAAATGATTGCAATTACTATAAACATAGTAATACACACTATGTCTATAGTAATTACAACATTACTTGGTAGAACACCTCTATCGTTTTGACGTTCCTTACTCGTAAAAAAATGTTCCATATTATCCACTTCATAGCTAATTAAATATTACATAACTGCCTATCATGTTTTTCTTTCTTTATAAATAAGTTTTACACATTGATTCGTGGTGAAACCACCTCTAGTTAGAAGTATGTTGAATATTATAGTTCATGCAAATTTTACTATATTTTTTCACTTCTTATTTCCAACAGATTCACACAGGATTAGTGAGGGGAAGTGTTTTTAAGAGGCGATTAGCAGACACGCATGGAAAAAAGATCGTACGGTTATTTTAAAATGATTTAATGGGAGAGAAGAGCATACTGGTTTATTAATTATTGGCTTATCTAATTTGAAAGAAGACTGAATCAAGCCATTTTCCCATTATCCATCTTCTCTCATTCTTTCCGATTTTTTCCTTCTTGATATCCGGCAAATGGATGATTATGAACATTAATGGGACAACTAAAACAACTCCAAATGCATTCGCTGGTGTGAAAACTCTAAATTACATTCTATTTCATGTAAGTATTTATTATATATGGCAAAACTGGCTTAATATCAAAAAGAAATAATTCCAAATTACCAACATATCTGACACTGATAATATATGAAATATTTGCTTCATCTCAACGTATTCCCACGCTATGTAGAAGCATTAAGCATAAGAAAAATAAGCTAACGAAATCTTATCAATTGTAGGAACAGACATACTAAATATAACGACAGAAAATAACACGGCAACAGGAAATGTCATGTAAAATGCGAATTTTACAAACAAAATGATACGGGCTAAATGAAAACTTATGAGGCTGATAAAACAGCAAAAACAAAATAACTATTTCAGCGTGGCTGAGGATCTCTGCATGTGATCAGGCATTCGACGAGTTGTAATTTAATTTTCACTATGCAACTGGAAAATGATCGGAAATAGAGAAAAACAATTTTGTAAAAATCCTATGAACATTTGATGATCTATAACCAAACCAAATAGAACACGCGTGTGCGCAAACACACACACACACACATGTACACACACACATCGTGGGTGGATGGTTGTGGGTGCCCGCAAGCGATCCCAGCATGCGACCCATTTGGAAAATGTCTAAAAACTATATCACGGGTAGATCGAGAGCACTGCGAGTGAACTTGAGTAGAGGGAAATATTTGAGTACCTTCGATGTTTGTAAAATCAGGAAGTTATAACTCATCGTGACCGAGAGTTTGAGTATCAAGGCCTTGTTCAGACTATTGATTGCTCATTCCCACGGAAACTGTAACAAAGGCACGCTTAGCATAGTTGCAATATAGACCGTAGTTGGGCTGAATGATTGCATTCATTCCAACATTTAGATCCATCTAGACATCGTTACTACGATTCGAATCTATTTAATAGTATTAAGCAAAACGCCATTATGGGCGAGTCAGTTTCTCACATGTGTAAATTTAAATAGAAATCACGTCAAATTTAAATGCAGCGTCAACACTACTTCAGTAAATATTTTAACTAAGGTTTGAAAATGAACGATGTCGGACCGTTAGCCACGCTAATATATAATTTCCAAGAATAAAAAATAAATAGTTAGCATTTAATGGATAATTTCGATGGTAATCTTTGTTTTCTAGGAACTGTTCAATTTGAAGTAGATACTAGTTTCTGTTTTATAGGGTAAAGACATCTAAACTATTATGAAATATTAGACTACAAGGTTTACATGTTTCACATTAAAACTGTTGCGTACACATGCAATCTTCTGTAGTTCGTTTTCTTACAATTTCTGCATTAAAATAATTAATGCATTTTCTGTTATTTAGATAATACACTTAACCAATGGGAAGGCATTCGATATTATTTGGAAATAAAACTGTTTAAAAATCTATACATAGATATTCTGTTATAGAAAGTTCAACAACAAACTATATCACATGGAGTATTGTCTCGATGATTTTTTTTTTAGATGTAATTAACTATCCTTAGGGCAATAAATATTCGGAAACATTCTGAACATCTGACTAAGCCTAGCAAGCAAGACGGATGTTTCATTCCCTGCTCGACGTGCACAACGCCATCATATATTCCCAACACTGGAATCTTCAACATCGCGCAGAACGAAACAAAAATACAGATAAAAATGGTGAGATCACAATTTTCTATTTTCTACATCAATCTTGTCTTTGATAAACTACCCTTTGTGAAATAAACACGTTTGTGAAGTGAATGTTTTTCTCATTTTTCTAGTTTTAGCCTTGACAAAACTGACCTGATTTCTCCCAAGACATTTCTAATTATTATATTTGTATCTGCATCGAAACATTTTCGTTGTATCTGGAAAAGAAAATATACGACAGTGTAAGATACGATGACATGTAAACCGTGATTTAGAAAAAGGCATTGACTACATAAAATTATATCATCTATCGAGAGTGAAAATGTTTCAATTTATTGTATTCCGACTATGATCACCAGAGTAGGTGCAACATATGTTAAATTTCATTTAAACATCCTGAGTTTTAAGGTATATCTAAAATAGAAGCAGTAGCAAAAATCTCCACCATTCTGAAACTACATCAATAGCATGTTTTTTCCCTTTTCATTCTCTTATCTTACTTATTATAAAACGCAGATTGTGTGTGTTTCTGTATGTTTATATATTGGATCGGATTTCCTACATTTTTCAACCGATTTCAACAAAACTTACCAGGACTACGTAAAATTACCTTGCGGTGGTTCTGGCAGCGCCAAAAATTGGAAAAACATAATTGTTTTTGCACGAAATCAATTTGAAAACACGATTAAGAGGCATTAATGAAAGGGGAACAACTCATATCGAGTTATACTTATTAATATCGAGTTATACTTATTATAAAACCCAGGTTGGTTGTTTTTTTGTGTGTGCGTGTGTTCGTTTATATATGGGATCGGATTTCCTACATTTTTCAACCGATTTCAACAAAACTTCACTTTTTTTTTGGCAGGTAGTGTTTCTTATTGCCTTGCACACTTTTTTCATTATTTTTACATTCAGAATGCTTTAAAAATTCCATTTACAAGACAATTGTTTATAATAAAATTCTATTCAATCGGTAGACTCATAACGATTGAAAAAATGTTTTTGTTTGAGTTTGGGTTTGACCAATTCGTAAAAAAAAAAAAAACTAATTAAGACATGCATGTCCGTCAACCTTAAACAATCATCTTTGTCAATTTTATTTTTCAGTCTTTATGATGGTCGATACTTGATCTATCTCTTACTGTTACATCCCCAGTCAACGCCGGGCTCTATTGCTATAATCCCAATACAATGGCATCTTAAGTGTATTTAATAGATTTTGAAAAGCTGTGTGTACAATTTTGTTTCTGGACTTGTATATATCCAAATAAGAATTTACCTATACTTTGTATGTAGCATCGGTATTTGTATGAGAACTATATTTGGATTTAGAAAATTTGACGACCGTGCGTTGCTATTGCCGATAAAAAATGTTCGAATGGTAAAATTATCAACTGCCAAAGTATCCGTCTAATTCAGTGTATATCAACATTTCTCCTTTAATCCCATAGAATAAAGACTGTATTCAGCTTGGTAAATTATCTCAGACTTTACTTGTTCGTGCATTTTCTTTATGCGTGTCGATTCACTGGAATACGTCAAAAGTATAGATAATCACAAAATCATATTTTCCCGTAATGATTTGCAAATAATGTAAATAGAAAATTAGAAGAAGAACAGGATGTAGCAAAATTCACGAAACTTATTTTCTGAAAATGATTACGAGTAACATAAACAAACATAATAAATTGTACTCTTACTGCGAGAATGAATATACCATAATAAACTGTCATTTGCATAAGATATGTATCGATATATTTATTCAGTTCAGCTGAAACAACTGTGTAAAGAGAATGAATCGATTGATAGCAATGATCTGTCTCTGATCGTACAGCTATTCTCTGCACGTTTTGACATATTATGCTGTCGTTTGTAATATAATTTGAATATTTTTTGCTGCAATATATATTTAGGCATTTCACTTAGAGAATCCGACGATTCATTTTCTATCTGTTGCTTATGCACTATAAATATTGCCTCTTCAGCTAAGAAAATTACCTTTTCAACACGTACATTCATTTATGTATTTCATATTGTGATTTGTGATATTTCAGAACATCACTGACGACGACCTCTAGCGCAAAAAGAGCGTATATTCAAAGTATTCCTTTAATAGGTACATGTATCTTTTCAATTTTATAGGAAGAAAACAGTATAAACCTTTTAACATCAACAAAATATTAACTTATTATACAAATAATTATTGAAGAAGAAGCACAAAATAACATTTTAGATAGGATGTCTTTTTAGTAATTTCCAATCTAAAACGTTATTTTTAGTTTCCTCTGCAGTCGAAATGTTTAAAAAGTTGATATTTAGGTAAATTAAAAGTTTTATGCTCTTTTCTACCTATAAAATTTAAAAGAAAGCATTTTATCGTTGAATTATAAACCTTTTCTTACTGTCTAGCAGTGCAAATAGATTGTCCACACTATATTGAAAATATACTCTTAAATCATATATATTGTCAGCCTTTAATGGATGACGTAAAATGATTTTATATATTAATTATAGAAATCCAGCTGAAACTCATTTGCAATCCACGAAGAAGAGATGATATGTACAATACAAACAATCAACTAATAAAAGTGTTCCAAACACTTATTATTGTTTGTCAAATCTGACATGTGGAAACAAATCGAAAATACATTTTTACTGAGGCTTGGTAGCATTAGCTATGTCTAGCACACGAGCATAGTTGTTAGGTGTTCCAAACTTCGAACTCATTAAAGATTGCATATATATTTAATTAGCACATTTTCGTTTCACCCATGTCATGATTAGGAGCGAACGAATTAGGGGAACGATCTTCACAAATAACATACCTATTCTTACTTGGAAAACAGATACACGGAATGGGAAAACACAAAGACTGAATAAAATGAGAAATTTTAATTTCCTACAGTACAATTGCCTTGAACATGCTCATCCATAGATCAAAACTAATTAAAATATATTTACGAAAGTTAACTTCCCCTATATATATATATATATATATATATATATATATATATATATATATATATATATATATATATATATATATATCAAAGGGAGACATTGATAATCGAACATATGACACTTGTAATATTCTATGAGATTTCTTTTTACGTTCATTTCCCAAGGTGAGGAAAAGGTTTCTGACACATTTCTCTCAGAGTAATTTAGATACGAAATAAATGATAATCGTTTCACAATTCGGCAACTGTAAAATTTTAGATCATGTGATATTTTAAAGAATAACTAAAATATATAAAATTGACATTTTTCTTTTTAAAATTCGTAAATCTTTTTTAGTCTACGCTTTCAAGTTTAAATGACAATAATATTACATAGATATGCTGGTTGACCGTTCTTTGAACTCGAAATATTAAATCGCCAGAGGGCGCGTAACTGAGCAAATATAAAGTCAACACCAACTTCAATACAGATGATCGGTGATGGGATTTATTGACGACGCTAATAACTGAGATTGAATCCTTGAACTTTGTGACAGACAAAATATGCATCATATCTGTATTCCATTAATTTAAAACAAGAATGTATTCCTAGTGATTCTAAAATTTTACGTTTGAAATTAATTTAATCATGCCAAATATTCTCCCAATCATCTTAGGTGCATTACTCATTCATTCCAAATGTTTGCCCAAGCTTCAATATAATATATGAGTGTCATATTTTTAAATCTCTTTTACTCATTAGACGTCCAATATATTTCAGCAGTCAGTCAGTTATGTGTCATTCTTGATACACGTTAAGGCGAACTTTCGATACATGACTGACACAGTAAGTTACCATTTCTTTCCAAGGTTATCGAACCCGGTCTGTCCTGCATTTAACCATAGCTGGGGGTGGGGAGAAGAGGAGGATCCATACCTTTTCGAAGGGTATTAGAACGTAAGTGAATTTTATGGATTCGACTAGAATTCGGACACGGCTCTCTCAATCCGTACCAGTATACATTATTCCACCATGTCTCCGATATTTTAACTGTAATTTTAATTATCAATCTCTCATTTGTTCATATTCATTCAAGGAATTCGCGTTGCAATGATGGTTAGTATAATGTGTACTCTATAGAGCCAAATCTCTTTAGATCACTTTTTCATATGAACAGAAATAGTCCATAATTCGCTTGCCATTTTAGATGCTTGATATTATATATAATTTAACCATATTTTCTTCTTTCTAAATACATGCTCATATGTTTTAATAATTGGCCTAGATTCTGGAAGAAACGATAGGCTATTTATCATTGAATTTCTATTTTAGTCGTATTTTGCGTCGTCTGTAGCTTCCTATTTAGATTATATTTTAATTGTTTAATCCTGATAACTTAAAAATCGGGTATTACATGTTTCCATGTCTTGCTTAAATCCAATCTTTCAGTTAGGGATAAGAACCTCTTTTTCCTCTTTTTGTCAGTACATTGCAGAATGATTCCCCCCTTTCCTGTTACATTAATTTCTATTTGGTCTACACAAGTAATATATTTTTACATTCATTGTCATGTCATTCATAGCACATTTTTAAGTAAAGCTTTTGCAAATTATGCAATATGCATTCAGTTTGACCCACTACGGCTGAAAGACACAAGCCAAATACATGAGAATCGATTTTCTTTTTCTATGCTTTAGTGATAACCATATCGTTTAACACAATAATATTGTGCTGGCCAACATATTCTTTCAGTTTATTAAGTAAAATCTTTTTGGCCAACACAATATAATATGAATCTCTATATTAAACAATTTTTAAGCGATATCTCTTGTTTTTTGGAATATAAGTATATAAAAATTGTATTCCTACTTCATGTGTTTTGAGTTTTCCTCAATGCAAACTTTGCTGGAACACATAAAACTAACACATAAACGAAATATCAAAGTAAAGTTTCAAAGCACAATAATTTTCTTGAGCATATATTTCTGCAAATAACGGTAGTAAGATGTTATTCAGGAAAAAGAGAATGTATGTCAATTATTCAAAACAGGTTTACAAAAGAACCTAACAAATGGAATGCCAATTCTTAATAAAATTATTTAAAAATTTACTTCGAAAAATCAACATATCTACAATGATATTTCCAATAATGAGAGTAAATACATTTCGATGACGGATCGTCGTATGACATCTGAACTCTCACTATAACGCAATGAAGATTCGTTAACAGTTTCAAACCCCAAACGTTAGACGACACAGAAAGGAAATGTCAGGGAATGCATTAAAATAAGTTAATTAAAAAATAACTAAAGATCAATTCTAAAGAAAAAGAATGCTGTTTTCAGACAAAGTAACTAAGATTCGACCAACGAAGTAAATACGTAAGAATCAAGCATCTACGAACATTTAATGCTGAACTGTTACTTATTAGTGGCTTTCGTGTATATCTTTTGGCAACTGCATCAGCTTATCAAACACGCGTTTGAACCAAAACAGTCGGACCTCTTAAATCTGAAGTTGACTCAATCACAATTAAATATCAAGATGATGTCAAAAATTTATGGACACAGTATTCTACGGTGCTTTTTTCACAACTCATCTTTAGTTAGTGACGATGTTATTAACAACCTGCCTCAGCTTGAGATCATAAATGAAATTCTGGCTACGATGGAGGCAATCTATAAAACCATAAAGTTCAGTAACACTGGGAAAGCACCTAGTCTTGGTGGCATTCTAGTTAATGTCTTACTTCATGATAGTATAAATTTTGCCTAGGTGATGCTTTCCTTCATAATTAATACATGACAACGTGCCCCCGTATATCAAGAATGGCTTAATACGATACCCATTTCTCTCTACAATGGTAAGAGATCACAATTAGAATGTAGTAACCACCATGGAATGAGTGTACTTGAGGAAACTGGAATAGATTTTGTGAACATGCTCTATAAACACCTTGTAAAATGGATCAGACCGTCGATAACCTCAGAAATTCAGAGCGGATATTTTTTCTCGATGGAGATATATGGACATGATATTTTCAACTTGTCATGAGAAGTGAAATGAAAATCCCGTTCATCTGTATCATATGATTGTCGACTTAACATAAGCCTTTGATACCGTTACTAGAGATGACACGCGGATCATTTTAGGCAAATGGAATGTTCCTAAGTGCATGTTAAAATATTTCTTGAACTGTATATCTATTTGAAGTGTAGACTTATCACTACATGTACTCTATTCCAAAGGTGTAACTCAAGGTCATATTCCAGCTCCTATTCTCATAAATGTTGCTGTAATTTTAGTCGTGGCTTTTCAAAGCTGTGATGTCGTCTGTCTTCGTTTCAGAATATATGGGAGTTTTTTTGTTTTTTGTTTGTTTTTTTTTTATCTGAAACAATTAAATTTTCTGTATATTGTTTTCCAACTGGTTATTTGTGAACTCCAATATGCTAATGAGACCGAGCTTGGTGCTCCCAGAGAAGATGATATGGAGGTAATAATCAACAATTTTCTGAAGCTTTTGAGCTAACAATCTGTCTGAAAAAGACAATATCATGATTAAGCCTCCACCTGGGTTGCTGACATAGATTTCGATATTTTCGTTAACGCATCCATGCTGGGGTTAGATTAAACTTTTGGATATTTAAGACAAGGTACTCACTACGGATGGATCAATGTATGTGGAAGGATATTAACGCATGAAACGAACAACTAAAACTTCCGAAAAAATTGAAAAGTGTATAGGATCAGATCGTAATATCTCCTTAAGAAAAAGTATAAGCGTCTACGAAACAGTTGTCCTATCAGCCCTTCTATATTCATCTGTAATATGTACAGCCTATCGAATGCACGTTAACGTCTTAGGACGTTTTCATCAGTATATCCTGAGACGAATATTAGACACAATGTAGTTTTGTACACCAGACAGACAAAAAAGTTCTTCAGTGTGCAAACATAGACAGCATAAATAAACTTCTTCTCAGTAATCAAATGTACTGGACAGGTCATCTGACACGTATGGAGGATGAAAATTTACTCAAAAGATTTTCATCGTGAGCTGTTACAATATAATGGACCTACTAATATTCCCGCCAAATATTTAAAGGATGTAGTTCAATTTAGCCTAAAGACATTTAGATTTAATTTTGAAGATTGGGAAAATTTGGATGAACATGGCTCTGGTTAGAAAATGATTGGTAACGCTGCAACAATGTTGAGCAGAAGAGAATCGAGCATTCCAGAAAAAAAAGCGCGCCATGTCTAAAGGAGAAATACAATAAGTCCAAGAGAGCTGTTAGGAGAGTTGCAGTAATTGGGGAAAAGTCACCCTCTCATAAGACGTTTCAGCCAGTCATATGTGATCACATCAGCGATGACAGAAGCAGACTCATTTACATGCAAATCTATCAGGTAGACCTCCAGGATACTTGTGTGTGTTTTATGACACGGATTGTAAATCTGTTGCGGGACTCAAACGTCACGTAATTGTACACAGGGTGAGGCAATTTTCCAACATGTACAGAATAATCACTTTATGTTTGCCAAGTGTGGGAGGTTGCAAAGTTATACTGACTTTAGGAATCACTTTTGGGTCAACTACAGAGCGTTATGTAGCGACAGAGGATGGGAATGATAAAATAATAATAATAATAATAATAATAATAATAATAATAAAAGTTTTTTTTCAAAAGAAGCACAATGATCATATACATTAATTATCTCTGTCTAGCTTTTATATATTTTTATATATATATATATATATATATATATATATATATATATATATATATATATATATATATATATATATATCAGATTTAACAGAATAATTGTCCATCTCAAAAAAATATTTAATATAAAAAAAACACTAAACTAATTGCCTTTCTTTTTTCAAACGTTTCCAGATAAGATCTTGACATCACTTGTCGAAAGAATCACTGAAAAGCGGTTTGATTTATTCAGCTAGAAAGAGATCAGATAAAAATGGAATTGTGTCACTCCCACTCACTTCCCTGTTCAGTGGTAAGATGAAAGGATCATTCATGGCTTCAGCCATGGTACCAAAAATCGTATTCCTTGTTCCATCTTCAACGTCCATTCAAGAACCATTGAGAACGGAGATTAAGTTAAAAAAAGAGAAAACAGTGGAGGAGAAAACTGGATCATGAGGTTGCTAAAGAAAGATTTCATTTCAACATAGAGATAATGAGATCAATTAAAATAGATACATCTCAATTCAAATAATGCTTGGCACGTGCAGGAGAAATTTCAGCTATGACAATTTCAACGAGAAGAGAAGAATTTTTGAAAATGAAATTGTGCCTGAACAGTTTGAAGCATCTTGTTAATCCAGGGCAGAATGTTAGAAGGTGAGAGAGGATAAAGTTCTGTTCTCGTATCTTACGAAATTTCTCGAAGACTCAGGGCGGTAAATGCAAATTAATATTTTTTCAATTAATGAAAAGAGTAGTTAATTAAACAAGTGTATCCATAAAAAATGAGTTACATATAAATAGAAAACATATTATATAATTGTCTGATTTAATCCATTTCCGATAATGTATTATCATTGTTTACGTTAAGAAAGGCTAAGAGAACAGATGTGATAGATTGAGAAAGATCGTCTAAAGTGTGTGTTTAAAAACATTATTTCGAACTGGAAGTTATCCCTGGCGGAACGGTTAAAGCAAGCCAGGCTTGATTGTGGTTACTCAAAGGATACAATTACAATTCCTGCCGGAGAACGCATGTTTTCTATGAAATTCTTCGAACATTCAGGCTGGTAATTGTAGTTCATTCTGTTTAATTAAAGAACAGATCATTCACTTAAATAAGTGTTTTAATATATATATATATATATATATATATATATATATATATATATATATATATATATATATATATGTTTGTGTGTGCGCTAGAGTAATTAAGATTCATCACAATAGGTAGGGAGGAGTAGATACGTTAAGCAGCAATAAAATATAAATGAACTCAAAATCGATCGCTGTATTTATGTATTGCATTGAATTTTATGTTTCCCTTTCCAAGTTCAACGTTAATACTTCTGCTACCATTTAATTTAAAGATAAGTTCATGTACATAGGTCTTTACTTTCCGTACTAAAAACTATTT
The DNA here is from genome assembly GCA_903632075.3 of Acanthosepion pharaonis. Classification (NCBI taxonomy): domain Eukaryota; kingdom Metazoa; phylum Mollusca; class Cephalopoda; order Sepiida; family Sepiidae; genus Acanthosepion; species Acanthosepion pharaonis. The sequence continues at coordinate 1,853,404 of CAHIKZ030005616.1, forward strand.
TTGTTTCATGGGTGGTTTTCGCTGGAAATCCCAATTAATTTCGATTATTCACAAATTTATTCCTAAATTATAAATGTTGTTATGGTATAAAAAAATCGTTATAAATACTCAATTAAAAAATGACCGAAAACAATTGTATTAATGAAAACTCGGATATCCAAAATTTCACTATTCCATATATTGCCCGGAATGTGTTAATTTGTTCACGGAGTCGGCCTGATTCCAAAATATTGGGCTACGGAACGTAGAAGTAAATTTGAAAAAAAGATAGACACAGTGATACACTGACATTCGCACTCATTATATAGATTATTGCAAAGAATAAAACAGTTATACTAAGAACAGTAATTAAATCTATAAATTAAGCTTTCATGTGAAATTCAATATTTTTCCCTAGGCATTCTAAAACGCACGAATGAAAAGAAAGTAGCATATATAAATGAGCATATATATAAATGTGCATATATACATATTCCATTAATATTCATTTGTTCTTTTTTCAAATTTCATTCTTACTCGACTGAAAATTTAGATCGTTCACCTACACTGAATCATTTGAAACTTTTGCTGTTGAAGCCATCCATTTGTGCACAGCAGGTTTTAATTGAAACTGTAACAGGGGATTAGATTCAGGTCAGGCGATTATGAAGACGTTTCCATTAACCTAAACTATTTTTCCTAAATACTTTTCTGGATGTTGTTCGATGAATCTTTCAAGTTGATGTTTAGTTTAAAGAGGATATATCCACAATGACTACAGGGCAGACAGTTGGAAAATCATTTTCAAAATAGGATGATATTATTTTATTGGGTAGAATTTTTCACGCACCGGAAAAATGCCGAATATGCAGATTTGGATTGCGCTCGAATTTACTATAGTCAAAGCATATCGCAACCACTGTTACTATCTGTAACATGAGGAGGAGCTTAGAAGAAATGTTAGTGCTTTCCAACCTAACCTTAGTCAATGAAAGTGAGTCCTTGAAAATGCTAAGATTCATAAGCAGGCCAAAGCAAATTTGAAAGCCAGTGTCTTGGATGCAACAAGTTCTGAAAAATATATATATATATACGATTCTAAACAGAGGAAAACCAATAGACACGACCTAACAGTGCCTTCTTTTATAAATTGGCCTGAAGCAATCCCGTTTTTATCAGATGTTGCTAACACCTTTGCACTGAACTTTAACGTCAATGCCTAACTCGACGACTGGGATCATGCAATACTTGACATTACACCTCTCATGGAACACAAACATTGAGATAGTTCTGTCTCGCCTCGGGGAGTTTCCAGATCTTTAAACAGGCGTGACTACGAATAATACTGGTTCGGAAGAGATCCTCTAGTATTTCTTAAGAAAATTAGCCCACAGCTAGCTCAGTTCTTGGCAAAAATATTTAATATTTGGTTGAATTAAAAATGATGTATTGGCTTATGGAAATTATCGCCTCCATGCCCATTTGCAAAAATACGACTGACAATATATCCCCGTCACAATAACGTTTTAGCAGATACGTAGGCCTCATCAACAGTCAATAATCACCAAGACTGTCAATTATCTTAAGCGAAACGCCATCTTGAGGACCAAGCATGTGTTTTGTGTTCCTCTATGTTCACAGGTGATATTTTAAACGTCATTACGCATAAGATCAGTTCAGAGATAATAAATCTATTATAAGAGCACTCACTTTGATATCTCGAAAGCTTTTACAAGGTTTATTATTGTGTGTGACTTCACAAAATATTTCGCTTTACGCATTTCTGCGAGATTTTTTTCTACTATCAAATCCTCTGGCCTTTTTGGGGATTAATCTTATTCCAGCTTGCAGCATATTTCGTATGACCGAAACATTACTATCTACTCTCTCGCTATATTTATGCTGTAGAGTAGTTTTCACAGTGGTGGCTTTTATTTCACTAAGTCTGTCCTAAATTAGGTTCGACGTACAATAACGTTAGGAACTTGAAATAATAGTTAATGACGCACCAATCTAGTTGTGGTGGTTGGTACCTTATGTCCGACATCGACTGACTCACCAACACACTCTGAACTCTGGCGACTGCTACTATTACTACTTATTATCTGTGGGAGAGTCTATTGTCAATAGAATAGGTATGTTCCGGTATAACAATTTATTAAAGATGTTCGAGTGAAATATAAGTCTTGGTCCCACCAGTTGCAACAATCAGAGCTCGGAACCGAAATGATCTGTAGAGTTAGTCGAATCATCCCCATTTCCTTCATATTCATTAGATGAGCGGCTTGAGCAGTCGGGTTATTTTTCCCAAACTGATTCTTTTGTTTATCAATAGTTCTATCGTGGTCACACGTCCCACACACGTTGGTGATAATAAGTTGTCGACATGTTCACTCTCTCTTTCTCTCCCTCTCGCTCTCTGTTTCTGTTTTTGCGCTTTCATTTTGTTTCACCTTCATAAACGATGTTTACTGCTTCATTTCAAATATAAAATGTAAAGAAAAGTTACCCCCAAAAAGTGTATGTCTTCCATATTTTCTGTTTATGATCTTTGTTTCCTTCAGATGATTTACCAACAGAAACCTAAAATCCAGATACGACATGCAAAACCCGATCTACTAAGAACTATCGTGGCAGGATTTCTTCTTCCTTTTACGAATAATGGATATGTTAGTGGAAAACGATTTTTCGAATAGTTAGGAAATTTTATTATTGTCTTTCTTTTGATGATAATATTCAATAATTTTGTTTTTAATATTTGAGTTTTAGCAAACGTTTGAACTGAAAAGTAAATTCACATAGATGTTCTAAATGAGAAGTTAAGCCTGCAACATGCAATTGGCATTTAAAAGATCTTCATTTTTAGCTTTTCGTATCGTTTCAGTGAAAGCATTATTTTTTATGTATGGGTTAATTTATTTTTTAGCGGAATATCAGTTTCTATGGAGTATTTATGCCAAAATCTGAACATTTTTTACACAAATTTATGATTTAAGTACAGTTAGCTTGGAGACAAATTTATATATGTAGGGCAAGCGTATTTTTTAGATATTTTGTTTGTAGAGTAAAAAATGTATTCCTGGTAACTTTCTTTTATAATTTATTACTGTTAATTTAACAAAAAATATGTATTTTCATAGATTGTTGGTATTGTATTGATTGCAATTTTGCTGTAAAATGCATTGTCGATCATTATCTACAAAGATGTATTCTTCGAATTTTACTATAAAATATATTGTTCTTCATTTTACGATAAAGATATATTGTTTCAAATATATTGTTTTGTTTTTTTTTTTTTTGTTCAAAGTCTATTGATGGTCTTATTTTATACAAAATATATTGTTGGCCATTTCATTAAAAACATGTAAATATATTGGTGATAATTTTACTATAAAAATTAGTTCATTTTTTTTTTTTTTTGCCGGTCCACCAACATAAGATTATAACAGGTTGTATCATCCAGAGTCAAGTTGAACCTAGAAAGAACATCAATTAAGAGGTTGTTCCACGCCCTTCAAAATCGCCGTTCTCACTATGATAGTCATTGCTGCTGGGCGTAGTTTATCGTCACATTTGGGACAAGATTTTTAGATAGAGTCGAATTCGTGTGCTAACTGGGGAAAATAATATCAGATATCACCTAGTTACGAGCAATTGAATATAAAATAATTTTTCTCATGAAAATTGTATATAAAAATTACAAAATACTCTAAATTACAAATCAGAAAAATAAGGAATGATACCAACTTGTAAAAAAAAACATATGATTCACTATGACTTTATGTTTGCCTGAGGGCCAACAACATTTGCCTTTATGTAAAAGCACACATCAGGTTGTAGAATGCAAATAGCAAAAAATAAGCTATTTCGTGAAAGGTTTACGTTATTGTTCATGTATTGAACTATATTGTATTTTAACGTCTAGTAAATTTAAGATTATGTATAAATGTTGTTTGTATAATTTCTATGAAGTAGAGGCTATAGCTGTTATAATTGCGCATGGGCTAAAGCGTATGTTAGATGCCAAATTTTCTTCTACATTATAATGAATGCCAAGGTCTCTAGTACATAAAAAAATTAAAAAGAATGAGATCAACATCGATTCTAAAATAGCAGTCTCCTTACTTAATATGATTATGCACAAAAATTTATCTCTTAGGCATTATTTACTATTCATCATATATATATATATATATATATATATAGATAGATAGATATAATCACATGTACACTCATATTCATGTGAAATTTCTCGCATTCGTGTTGAGAGTTTAATGTTTTGTTCCATAAGATTTTCAGGTATGATGAGTTTACGACACACACACACGCGCACACACACGCGCGTGCGCACACACACACACATATATATATATATATATATATGTTTAATACATGTGTGTATGTCTGAGCTTTTGTGTTTGCATACTTTTGCTTCTGTGTGTGTGTGTGTGTGTGTGTGTTTGTACGTCTGCTTCTGTCTGTGTCTATGAGTAAGCAATAAAAAACGATTAAATATCAAGAAAGCGATAGACATTTGAGAAATTTCAATTTATTTATAATATACAAAAGATCAAGCTTTGTTCTTCAGGTCTATATATATGATGTTATTGATTATTATTTCCAGAAAAGATTATCTTTTTGAACATATTTTCGTCACTTAACTTTAGGTCGTATCTATTCAGCCTAACTTTTCTACAGCTTTATGCAGGTCTAAAGTTCGTAATGAAAGAGAAAACCACCGAATAAAACCAACGGTTCCGAATATTCCTTATTGAATATATTATTATCTATAAGTGCATAGGCATCTTTTTAATATTTTATGACGATTCAGCACTTTGGCACTGACAGCCCTTCAGGACAAATTAATTTTAATCGGTGAAATTACGCGTCAATTAGATTATTTCTCTTTGTTTTTCTCGGATTATGCGTTAAATAATCGAAGCCATATTTCCTAATTGTGTCTTAGAAATTCGAAATGTCTTCTTCTGATCATTTCATTTGTATTCCTAATTTTCTTCGTCTTTATCCATCTGTTATTCACAGAATTCTTTGGTAGATGCTTATCCCTCATTTCAGGTCTCTTCTTCATCTATCATGAAATTCTCCAGCATTCAATCAAATCTTCTGAATGTCAGATGTTCTAATATTACTTTCCGGAGAGATTGGCTTAAATATATCAGTTTTCTCTTTCTGATTGTTAATAATCGTGAAGAAATTGTTAAGAATAATTTATATTCTTCTTCATTGTTACTCACAAAAGATTTTCATAATTTCATGGGAGAAAACATATCTTTGCGATTTAATGGTTCTTCGACATTTATGTAAAAATGATTAGCATATACTGCTGTAGAGAATATTCGATGTTACAAAGAAATACAGTGGACCTTTCCCAAGACCAAAGATCTTTACTTATTGGTAAATAATTTATTTTTGGAAAAACATTTTTTTTTTGTTAACAAGCTCCCGGGCTTTGTCTTATTTCCTAAAATAAATGCACCTTACATAACCCCACAAAAATGACCAGATAGTTTTAATTAAAAATGAAGGTTTAAATAAAAATATATATATATATATTTAACGGTAAATACATCAATAAAAATTTACAAATTGAAAGAAAATAATATATAATAATTTCATTTATATAAGAATTACATATGAACAAATAAGAAAATAAAAAAAATAATAATAAAAATATTTTACTCAGATCCTTTTATTAGCTATTATATTACATACAATAGCATCCTCTATATTTTACTTTACTTTCACATTTTGCCTTAAGAATATATTTGAGAGATTCAAAATGTCAATATTTTGATAACCTCACGATATTCTCTTTTTTTTGCTTTTGTGTGTAAATACATTGTACGAGATAAAATCCTTACATTTGCCTTGATAAAGCCAACAGACCACCAATCTTTGCGAAAAAATATTTCTCGCTGTCTTCATTCATAAAATTTTTGTACACATATATTATATTCATATCTGCATTTTACACAGATTTTAATATATACAGTGGCTAGCTGTCTACTCGATTTTCTTCAGGGAAAACTAAACTTATCTGAAATTTGCTTTATTCATAACTATTCATGTATGCAGCTACAATATATATATATATATATATATATATATATATATATATATATATATATATATATATATATATATATATATATATATATATATGACGGAGAAGCGTTATCTATAATTCCTTATACTAAATTGTTTTATATATGCATAATTGATTTACTATAGAATAAACTGCGATTGTGGTAGTTTTGACCACCACTGAATATTGCTATAAACTAAAGATATCAACTAAAAAATGCGAAGCATCTACTTAAATAAACTCGTCGAAATGTGCATATGTATATAATGCTTAGCACAAAATTCGTTTCGAATTATCTAAACCATCAGCTGTAAACAATCGCTTTCATATATCAATGTCTTTAAATTCATTAGAGCGCATGAAGTAGAATCATGTAAATTTTAGCAATGACTGCCCTTCTTCGTTAACAGTATCGCAAATCATATAGCTGCCAAATAAGAGAAACCACATCTCTTAAGTTATTTAAGTTGAATCAATGAATAAAATGGATAGCACATATAATTCAACAAAAATATTTTGGCATTTTTTTTCTTATAAGTGCCTTTTCTCTTTATGGCATAAGCGATCATTGTTGTTTTCGGCTGTTTCGCTTGCTTTCAATCAATCCCGTGAGTATCAATTTTTTCCAAGATACATTATCTTATCATGAGCCCTATTAATTGCAACAGTCTCTTACTGATATTAATTATAGGTATAAATTTTGTTGCCATTTTCTCGAAAATTTCGTCATTACTCATATGTTCGGTTCATGGTAATTTAAGCATTCTTTTATAGAACCACATTTCCATTGATTCAAGTTTCTTCTTCATCTGTGAAGAGATTGCTAGGCATTCATTTCAATATAGGAAGGAAGGAGTCATTCATATTGGAAATAACCTTTATATTTGACTAATAATGTTCATTTTTCTTGGAAATTGGTTTAAAATTAAAGATTTTATAAAATGCAACAAAAGTAGCATTGGATTTATGGCAATTAATTCGAAATGCGTTTTTATTAGATAACGAATAGTCACACATTATGCAATGAACAAAGTTCGACAATTGTTTTAAGACATTTATGTTTATAACTTCTTTTTATAGATACAAATCGGCTCAATCGTTAAAAACACGTCAGGCTGTATGACGGTTCCGTATAGGATACAGGTTCGAATCCTGTTGGAGGATGCATATTTTATATGGAAATTTCTCGGACATTCAGGCCGGTAAATGTTGTTAAATACTGTTTATTATAAAACAGAACATTTACTTAAATATTTGTATCTATAAAAAAACGTGTAAACATAAAAATATCTTAAAATAACGAATAATATTAACATAGGCACATAGTTTTTCAGATCGTTTAAATCATTCTAACATATGTCGATATTACCTCTAACATAGGACAATAATCCGGATATCTGACTTCAAAAGGATGGCTGTCTCCTTTCTATAACTTTCCATATAATATTTCTCTGATTTAAATACACTCATTTGTCAACATCGTCAAACCACATTAATAGTATCTTATTCCTGAATTAATTATTGCTTATGGAAACAAACGTTATGATATATTTTCTCGAAATTGTTTTTTATCCGCTCATTCGTTCATGAAGCAAATGTTATCGCTTACTTTTCATAGAATTGACAGAGTGATATGTATCTTTTTTTTTCTTTCTGTTCCTTCCTCAAAAATATTGGATATTTTGTTTCTTCAGTGATAGGTGTTCCTTAATTCTTCCTTCAGGTTAAGAGGACATCAACTGATAACCTTCTGATGTACACACAAATAAATATGTAAACCAGACGGCTGAAACATTTTACTTCCAATGTAAGCGATATTCGGAATAAATTCAACAATTCGAATAACAGAAACTGATAAAACTGGCTTCCATATAATTTGATATATGAATGATATGAAGATTTGCATTCAAAAGCTGAGGGTGAAAACTACGCCGACCGATAAAGAAAAAAAATCCAATATAAATTACCATGTTTCCGCAGCTTGTCAAACATTGAATAGTAAGTCGCACCATGAATACTGCGGCAAATATCGTTCATAAACATGTCTAACATTTCTAAGAATAAAAATGTATATTTGAATATTTATATTATTTTGTATTAGCGTGTTATTTATTAGTTAATTGAATATATCAGCAGCCATTGCAGCAAAACCCATATAAAAAGTCAATATTGGCCAATATTTAACCAGAGGATTCTGAGATTATTCAAAATGAATTAAGTATCAAATAGTCAAACAATAAATAACAAGCGCTAAACATTAAATGAAGTTTACTATATTGATAATTAAAATAAATATAGACATGGTTAAGATAAAAAAAATGCATACAGGCAAATGCATTGCGCGTACATATGAATTTCTTTTTCAGGTGTTATAAATACAGTGGTCAGTTTTATATACAGAGCAATTAAATATATGTTAGTGAATACACAAATTATCACATGTAGATAGCACGACAATTTCCAGACTTTGGCTGGTGGATACAGTCCGACTGATTTGAAGTTCTATATTAAGTCGTTATGAATTTCATAAAGCCAGTATCTGAAGATTGCAACGTTGGATATTGTATGTGTGAGTGTTGATTAAAATACATAAGTATGGACATATATATATATATATATATATATATATATATATATATATATATATATATATATATATATATATATATATATAAAAGAAATATGTTGTAGTGGTTCCAACGAGAGAAAAGTATGTATATTAAAAAGAAAGAAGAGAGGTGCCGCAAACGTTTTTTTTTGTAATGTGGATTTATTTAGAAAAAATATTATGCTTTGTTTTACATAATTTTACTACGACACGTGTTTCTGGTCTCGCGACCGTCTTCAGTTAAAAGTGGAGATTTCTACATATTATTAAAAAAATATTATTAAAAATAATTAATTTTTCTTCATGTTCAATGTGAGATATTCTCGATATGAGACATTCTCTGTTTGTGTGTTGGTAATCCGAATTTCTTTCTAGAATTGTCAATGAAGAGTTCTGCGCGAAGGGTCATAAAACAATTAAGGTTGGTCCAGCGAGTAGTTATCGGCATTTTATCTTTTATCATAGGGGTCACTAAAACGATAAAATGAACCACGTGGATATTCTGGAATATACTCCGCATAGAGGAGATCACAGTCATGACTTGGAGACAATTTCTGCGACTACATCGCCCTTTACATTTGACGAATTAATCCCCAGACTGCAGCCCCAAGATTATTATGTGTGAGGCTCAGTTACGAGAGAGGTCGGCAAAACTCTTCGTAGCAAGAAAGATGAACTGAAGGCTGAGATTATGATAGCGTACAACCACGTAAACAAAAAGACCGTCCAGAAAAGTTACAGGAGATTTTGAAGTCATATGGACGTTGGAGTTCAAGCGAAAGGCGATTTTATAGCATAAATTAACTTCTTAGTATATCAAGATACTTTTTGTGAAATTTCTGTCGATATATCTGTTACGAAGAAATTAGAAGGGTTATTTTCATCTTTGCGTAATTTAAACATCGCAGGATGTACATATTTGAATGTAGGTTAAATTTTGACACATTCACGAGAATGTGTCCTCAATATCAATATATAGCACTGTAAATTATCAGTGTGGGCATAGAAATGAATATTACATAGCGACGTTGGGCCGTTGTGCCGCCTGGACTTCATTAGGAGTATATCGATCTGGCCTAACCATACGTAATTCTGAACGTACAAACCAGTTTCCTCAAAGCCAAATACCGAGAAATAGCCTAGTAGATTTACGGGTTGGTTTGTGAATTTGGTGACATAGTAATTGCGACTTCAATCACATGGACGTAAGTTATTTACTTGCATATTTCATATACATATATATATATATATATATATATATATATATATATATATATATATATATATATATGTGTGTGTGTGTGTGTGTGTGTGTGTGTGTGTGTGTGTGTGTGTGTGTGTGTGTGTGTGTGTGTGTATCTGTATCATATTTCAGTAATTCATCGTCTAGAAGAAACCTCAACAGATTGCGATTTCGTCCCATATTTGAGACACTACAGCAGTGCGCATTCAATACCGTGAATTGATACGAAAGGAGGCAAAAGCTGTACCAACTATATCAACGGTCTTCGGTGACGAAGTGGTAACGAAGTAAACTCGATATAGCGACACTCGATCACATAGTCCGTGGTAGAAGTCATCCGAATTTGACTTTACCCATAGGACTGTTCCACCACGTGCTACGACTACCATCACTAAGCAGCTCAGTCCAGGGCATTAGAAGACGGTTCAATCAAGAATGTACAGATAGAAATAATTACGAAAATGTGAAACTCTCATGTGTTTGTGTGTGTGTGTGTGTGTGTGTGTGTGGTTGTGAAGTATTCTCAAATGCAGTGTATCTTTAGAAAAGACAGAATGGATAAATTAAAACGAACAAAAAGGAAACTATACTTAGCTGACAGGTTTCATCGGCTAAGTATAGTCTTTATTCTAGTGTCTTTTTATTCAAAACCATATATGCATACAAACGCAAACACCCAAAAAAACACACACACACACACACACACACACACATATATATATATATATATATATATATATATAATAAAGGGGCAGTTTAATCAATTTATTTCGTGAATTTGAAATGTTCAACTCATCAGAACAAGCCTCCTCTGCAAATGAATATATATATATATATATATATATATATATATATATATATATATATATATACCAAGTACATTCAATGTCTTACAAAACTATTTTCAGTGATTAATTGCTCAGACAAAGTATTAATCTAAGTAACATCTATGTGAGCATGAACGCTGTATAATACGAAAAAATAAGTCAAATATCTTTGGTAACTTTAATTGTATATATTTTTATTAAAAAATTGTAATTCAGTGTTTAAAATATTTCAGTTATGAATTTTTAAAAAATACATTTTGGATATTTTGAAACCTTGCTGTTAGAAATATTTTAGACTTTTATTGCTAAACTCATAATTGGTTTTATTTAATTTTACCGTAATTTTTGTATAATGGGCTTCTACTATGTGAATTTTGTTTTTATTTTGTTTTTATTCTCGTCGTTGTGGTGGTATAATATAGTTGTATTGCGATTAAAATTTCTGTAAATCGTGAAAATGAATTTTCCTTTACATTTTGTGAGATTGAAATATAATCATTCATATGACATGTATTTCTTATTTTCAAAGACTTATTCAAAGCTTCCATTAATTGTTTGTCGTATAAATTTAACCCAGAAAATGATCTTCGAGGATATTGAAAGTACTTGAGAAAATAAAATCTACAAGAATACTTACAGACTTTTCTTACTCATTTTTATTATCTACACTAAAAAATTGATCCGTCACCTTGATAGGATAAAAATAAATTAAATAGACACAGTTGTATGTCTATATTATTCAAGAAAAATATGCTTGTATGAATGATATATATATATATATATATATATATATATATATATATATATATATATATATATATGTGTGTGTGTGTGTGTGTGTGTGTGTGCGCTCGCGCGTGTAAATCTGCGTTTCGTTGATGCAAATGATGTAAAACTATGTACACTTTAGGCCCAGCGTAACAACTATTTTTGATATATTATACTAAGATTGATTAGTTTAAAATTTCTCTTGTATATTCTAATTGAAACATTGCGTGACAAAGCCATAATCCTTGTATTTTCATGACAATGGCGAATGCGTTATTTTCTGACAAGACCTACGGGTTTTTTTTATTTTTTAGCTCGGGTTCCATTTCCAATCCTATTTTAAATTCCATTTGTTACCTTGTGGTTAGATATTGCATTCTAAATTGTTTCTTATCTTTTTATCTGCCTCTCGGTTCAATCAATTTCTGACCTTGTCTTTTAATCTCTTATAGATTTCATACATTGTTTACTTCTCAGACTATATTTGAAACTCATATATTTCCCTCAATTTATATATATATATATATATATATATATATATATATATATATATATATATATATATATCAATGAAATGAGAATGAATCAAATATAAATACGAACTTAATTCAGCAATGATTTAAAAATAATGCTCTATAAAATAATAGGTCATTATTCTGGTAAACAGACCTCCATTTAAATAATTAGTTACTACAAAGTTGGGCTATAACTTACTAAATTAATTTAAAAACAGTTTCCGAAAATGAATCGCCGTTTCATTTTTTTCATTAGGAATACATTATAACTTAGCTGTAGTTGTACTAATAATCCTGAGAAAATAATAATATCGAACAATAAAAAACTTAAGCAATTTAACAATTATAATCATAATACAAGTACTAATATGGTTAAGGACAGCAACTTATATAAATGTCGGAATCTTAACCAATGCCTATTTTCTATCAAATGCTTGACTGAATACCCTGTCCATATATGTTCTTTTTCCTCAATAGAAAATCCGAATGTTTAAAAAGTTTTATCTTGGCAGCACAAGGAACAATTTCAAAGATCGTTAGTGTAAGCCCCTATCATATTTTACTAACGCTACTTTTAGAAATAGAATTTCACATTCAAAATACATTGGTTAGTTGAAAGAAGAAAAAAAAAACTAAATTTAAATAGAAAATTTTCAAACTAGCTCGTACATATCGATCCCTATATGAACATTGTTTTCTGTGTTTACAAGTGTATATGCATATAATCACATTTTTAAATAGGGGCGAGGTGTTAAATTAAAGATTTGAACTGTTTATTCTATTCATATTTTGCCTTTAACTGTAATTCTTGCTAAATTTTAAAAATTAATAATCACTTCTTTTATGATAGATTACCTTGTGGTAATCATTTAAAACTTACCCTTATAAGTTAAATTTTTTGAGGAATTATCGTATGTAAGTTATTCCTCTAACGTTACTGGTAATATGTTATACAGAGGTATATATGTTCGGCTGATTTTTTAACATTTTATATTGTTTGTTTTTATTTTATTTTTAACACTTATAAATCACTTTAGCTAAATTTTATATTCTATTAAGTATAATTTCATATAACTTATTATCTTATTATTTATTATTTCTATGATTTATTTATATGATGTATGTATTTAAAGTTTTGGTTAGTTCCTTTATTTATTTTATTGATTTGATTTGATTTTCTATTCTGTGTTTTGTAATTTCGATGAATTTTTCCTTTTTCCCTTCTTGATTTCTTAAAGGGGCTTTATTTACATATTATTAAATATTTAATGCTAAATTATGCTCCCTCTTCAGCGAAAATTTCAACCATTCGTTGATCGTTACATTGTATCAACATTTGGTTTCTAATGTTGAATTTGAATCTATTTTTCATGACTATTTTGTTTGGTTGAACGGGTTATCAATATATCTTGCCCATATCATCCTTATTTATATTTATCGTTCTGTCTTTTTTCTTTTTCTTTGAAGAAGAGACTATATCATGAGACTTACACTTCTTCCTTCTCGCTCTTCTTATTTTAATTTCTTTCTTTTTTTTTCCTTTCTAGAAGACACTATGTATTATCTTTCTTTCCTTCTCTTTTTTTAGACAATATCCTGTGCATTTTTTTTCTTTGTACGTTTTAGAACAGACTATATCTTATGTCTTTCTTGCTCTTCTTATTTTAATTTATTCTTTTTTTCCCGGGAAAATAGTTTGTAAGAAAATAATAAAAAACTATAATAAGCCTCATTTAATACCACATGACGAGATCCGATGATTTGCATCTAAACATGAATGCATTTACCTATCTGTTTGACATATGTTCAAATGTGATATCCTATTTTACACACACACATACACACACACACACACACACACACACACACACACAGATATATATAAACCAGACTGCGAACAGTTCAGTTAATTATCCCTAATGATTACGTAGTACATGAATATTCGAATCATGCTGTTGATATATATATATATATATATATATATATGTGTGTGTGTGTGTGTGTGTGTGTGTGTGTGTGTGTATATGTGTGAGTGTGTGTTTGCATAATTGGGTATTTAGGTAAAAATCCTTCTTTTATACATGTTTCATGAAAGACGACAAAGAATGTATTGTGATTAAGATTTTTAATTTAATTTTTCTTGTGTTCGAACACGTGTTTCCTTTTCTGGACATGTAATGAGTAGAAATTTCCTGAATGTTCTGTAATTCCCAACGCTTTTGGGTACAATTTTTGCCATTATCAAGGATAATTTTATCTTTAGCTTTTTATTTGAGTGTATGAGTTTTGTGTATGTTTGCAGAATTACAGCGATGTCATAGATTTTGAACACACTTATTACAGTGTCGCTGTGTTCGTAGTTAATATTATTGAATTTGGGCTTTTTTATTATTAAGGCTTCCATAATATGAAATAGTTTTATTACAGGGGGATGGGATTATTTTATTTGTATTTTCTACTAGTATGTTTTGGACTGGCTCTAGTATGGTTGTGCGTGTTTCAATGGGTTCTGGTAGAGCTGTGGTCGGATAGGTGTAATGCATGGCATTTGGATAGGCATGTAATAATGTGATCGATGTAATTATTTATGAATTCCTTATGAACAGATTCACATTTCATTAAGGGACAATTAAACATTAAAAATATCTTTCTTATGTCATTATGTATTCATTCCAGGTGTTTTGCCATTGAAAATTATCAAATGGTGTCGTTTCTGTTATTTGTTACACTCCCTTGTTTGGGATTCGTTAGCGATAGTCTATGTGGTTCAATATAAATAATCCTCGGTAGGATCTAAAATCTTCCTTCGCTCAAAACATTTAAGTCGTTTATATGATAAAGTGGTTGCGACTTCAGATACTTCCGAAGACGTTTCTTGTTGTGGCTATCATCCCTTCGAAATCTGACAATTTCAGAACTCGCCTGATGACTTAATATCAAGATTTTGGTTTTGTCGTTAGTTGCGCGTTAGTCGAAACTACCTCCACCACAGCCTATTCAATGTTTAAGTCCCTCATCTCTTATACTAAATAAGTTATAACTGCTCTATACACTGAGTTATGCCAAGTGTTTTTTTATTATTTCCAAATTCGATATACTGTTTTTTTTCATGATGCAATCAAGTTAGTTGCCATCATATCTTTCATTCCGTTTAATAATATGTTTTGAAATGATTTGATGTCCTACTTCTTGAAATATTTATTAGATTTACATCCTTTCGTTCAGGACTATTCGTATTAACATAAATACATAGGTCATCAACCCTCATTATCAGTATATTGTCCTAGAGGAGGGAACACAGGAAGGCTGCTTTCTATGACGTGATTCCTTTGGAACGCTGCAGTGAATATTTAAATGATCAACTCTCATTATTTCACATCAGTGCTTGTACATGCGGGTGGGGGGATAATCTAAGAAATCAAATAAATAGATTGGAGCTCTCATTTCTTTTTCTACTACTGCTGATGTTTGAAATAATTTGGTATTGGGTTACCTGCCAGACATGCACAAAATCAGCTCTATAGATGCATTACTTGAAAGGTATTTCTAATCGATAACAGAACGTCTTTATAGATGCGGATAATATAAGAAATACACACTTTTCTAGTTGAGACGTATGCAATTTTCCTGGGATTTGGATATTATGTATTACGCAATTACTTTTCTTCCCTGGACGAACACAAAGTGGGTTTTGTGGTGTTGACTTTCAATAAACACAGAGAAACATTTAAACACAATGTTCATAAGTACCTTTAACTCTAAACGTGTGAGGGCTTTCCTTTTTCCATAGGGCAATAGCGCAAAATCCCCATTTTGATACGTGATTTCGAAACCAGATTATTTCTTGAAAATTTAAAACTAAGTTTTTAATTCCGGAT
Organism: Acanthosepion pharaonis; assembly: GCA_903632075.3. Taxonomy (NCBI): domain Eukaryota; kingdom Metazoa; phylum Mollusca; class Cephalopoda; order Sepiida; family Sepiidae; genus Acanthosepion; species Acanthosepion pharaonis. The sequence goes on from CAHIKZ030005616.1 coordinate 1,869,328, forward strand.
TCAGTCTATGATATTTTTCTAAAATTCAACCTTAATGTCATGTGATGCTTTTGATTTTTTCGTCACTAAGTTCGTTACTGGATATTTTTGCAGTCGGATTTGGTAATGCTCGAACATAAACCGATGTATACTTTATTGCCGTTAGCATCATCAGTGGCAAGGCTTGTAATTTGAATCAAAATGCTTTTTGAGACCAGGACATTTCTTCTGCTTTCGTTTCGTTTGTAGGTTTTATCATGAGTTTTCTCTTTTTTTCACATTTCAACGTAGAGTTTATCCTGTTTTTTTTAGTTAATTTTAATACCATTTTTCCAGAGATATTGGTTTCTCAGAACATTAAGAATTTCCATTTTTTTCTATATTCTATGTTAGCTATTGATTATTCCTCGTTCAATTTTTCTTCCTCATCTGTTTCTTCATTTCTTCTATCATTTGTTTCAAATGAGGGCCGTCGTTCAAGTAAGTAGATTTTTGTTGTTTAGGGATTGTTAGTATTATTCATGTGGTATGGATAAAGAAAATAGTATGTAATGATTTTATTCCTTTATGTCCTTCGGTTAAGTCGTTTCTATATTCTCAGTTGTCTGAAAATTATTGTAATTCTTATAAAATAATTGAAATAGTATCCCCTGGCTTTATTGTTCTGAAATAATAATAATAATAATAATAATAATAATAATAATATAGAACACACAAACAGGAGTTGCATTCTTCTTGATCTGTCAGTCCCTACATATTGTAATGTATCTTTGAAAAGTTTTAGAAATCTATCAAAATGCAGATATTTTGAAGTGGAAATCACAACATTGTTGCAGCAACAACAATCGGAACATCACAGTAGGAATGTCCTATAGCGTCTCAAACAAATGTATATGGTTTACCTTTATACCCTATCATTGTAAAAGTAAGATTTATTCCGCAAACTTCAGGGTTAATTGTCGTCTATAGATAAAATAAAACACTGCTTTGTTATATTGTTCTATGAAGGAATCGACAGAAGTCGGGATCATCGAGTCAATGCGAATGATGTCTTATTTAGCTGCATAGTATGTCCTTCGCGTGGGCTACATACACTTTCGAATTCAGAGTTTGCTTTCTACGAGACCGGTTGTCACCCCTAGCTGCAGAACCGAAACTGTACTCCTATTTACCCATACCTGGAAGGAGAAGAAATACATTCAAAACTTTCTCTACAGTATTAGCACGTAGATAAATGTACAGAAGTCAACAGTAATTCTATAATACTATAGTTACAAAGAAAATATCTGTGTTTCTAGTTTCAGTAATCATAACTAAAATGTACCAGTTTGAAATACTGGTTTACATCGGTAGCTTTTGTAGCCAAACTTTAAAGTATTTTAGAATTATTTCAGTTTGTTCAATAGCAAAGTTATAAGACCTTAGTTTGTTGAGTGCTCCTTGACTCCTTTCATACTCTAGGAAGATCATTCCGAGATTAAATATTTCAAATGATACAAATGTTAATATGGATTATGAATATGCATTAGCAAATCAGTTGTGAAATTCTTCTCTTCTTTCACTCGAGGAAAATAATTAACGTCTGCATTGGTCATTGTTATTTTCTTTAAGATAATCTGACAATTTGCTCGTGGCATATTGTGCACCCAGTAATGATCACCAAATTAGTAGTAAATCCGAATCAGAGAGGATCACCAGCAATATCACTAAAGATACAAAGGATTATTAGTAATTTGACAATAATGAATGCCAATATCTCGTAAAAATATCACAATTTAGATTATAAAGTAGTTAAGCTAGCGCCGATTCTTGCCTGTAGGTGATTCATTTTGATACGTTGAATGGATCACCTATAGGCAAGAATAAATATTCCTATAAATGATCAGGCATTTTTGAGCTTTTGTTGCCGTATGATATGTCAGAGCGGCCCAACTTTATTTGGTGGATCAGACCATTTCTGTTGATGCATCTGTCGGTACTTAAACCTCTGTCCTTTCGGTAGCTCTGCGGAAATATTGTTTGCATACATCACGGATTTGAAGCCATTTCGACACTTTATCTACATACTCGATTTCGGCCAGTAGATCAATAAAGTTTATCTCTCGGATGCTGTTCAGACCTGGACTGATAGCTCCTATTCGGTGTTTCATAATAGTTACAACGGCTGATTTATAGATAATCGTGTCGACATTTAGATTTTAGTTTCCCCATGTTTTCATATCATAATATATACGGACGATAGACATATACGAAACTCAGCCATCTGCATTTATTGAGATAGATTTCTTAGGCATTTTTTCTTTTTCTAGACATTGTGTCTATAAAGAACGTGGGGCATTCGTGGCTCGCGATATCTTCTGATCTTTATAAGGATAGCCTTTGATTTTGTTAACATTTCCATTCCCTTTACAGGTAGCTTACTTCTTTTTCCCTCTGTCCATCTTGTCTTCAGTATGTCACATAATGCAGAATGGGAAATAAGGAACCAAGAAAAACCAAGTTTTACTGTCATGGGAACTGATAATTAGTGAACTTAATTCATAGATAATCGTGTCGACATTTGGATTTTCCCGTAAAAAAAATTCCGCTTTACTGACAGTTTTTAATTTGGAATTTTCAGGGTATTATCATGCTTGTCAAGATGTAGTCACAATTAACACGTTTAATGCTGCAAGATTTGTCTTCGTGTCCCAGAGATTCGGTGAATTTTTGCTGCTGCTGCTGCTGCTGCTGCTGCTGATGATGATGATGATGATGATGATGATGATGATGATGATCTTGGGGGAGGCACGGTGGAGTAATGGATAGCGGCTTGGATTGAGGAATCGGAGAGCCGAGTTCGAATACCAGTCGGATCCATTACATTCACTTACGTGCTAATACCCTTGGGAAAGGTGTGAATCCTCTTTCTTCTCCCTCCAGCTGTAGGTAAATAGCAGGACAGACTGGGTTCTATAGCCTTGGATGGCAACTGGTCTAGAAGAAGGAAAACTCTGATTCAAAAACCTGCTCTTAGATGAGGGTGAATGGAGTCTCTCTGAGCCTTGGTTGGCAATCCATTTAGTGATGGTGTCACGATAAAAACACCCTTGATAGCCCTAGCGAAGCATCAAGAATTCAGCTATTTGACAAGATTATGAACTGCACCAATCAAACTATTGGTGAGTTCAATCTCGGCTGAGGCCGCAAGATGATTAGTGAATGTTATAAATATCGGCGAGGTTAACTTACATCTGTAGATGTGTCGTTTACTGATGACAGTTCTCTGTAAATTGAATTAAGGTAACCTATTTAAAATATTGGATATGATGTGGGGAGGTGACAAAAAATATTTTATATAACGGTACAGAAACGTTGTAGCAATGTAATGTTTTTGTTAGCTGGGCAACGATGAAGTAGGACATTAAAAGATTTATATAGTTCAACCGACGACATGGAACTGAGGAGAGTCATGATCTCCAAAGTTCTGAAAAGAGGAATCCTACAGTCCGAAATATGAGTAAATATTAATGGTAAACGCTCATTGAGCTTTGTATAAATAGTTATTAATATGTGAATACAAATAACTATAAACTCTTAACACGATACAAATGGATTTGACAATAAATTACACAAGTTCACAACGTTCAATTCTGCTCTTGGCTAGAATTTGATGTATCACTATTTAATGATTCCAGTAAAAGAAACTATTGGCTTATTTTTTCGATAAATCAGTAAATTCTCCGGTTTCATAAACGTATAGTTGATGATAATATTGCATATTTGTCTTTTTGTCCCAGAGATTCGGTGAATTTTTGCTGCTGCTGCTGATGACGATGATGACGATGATGATGATGATGATGATGATGATCAGCATCATCATCATCATCATCATAATCATCATCATCATCATCATCATCATCATCATTTCCATCCCCTTGTCTTTTCTATTCGTTGAGAGAATCCGAATGTAGAAGCAACACTAAATCTCATCCACAACAGTCTGATAGACTTACGTCAGCCATCAGTAAATCTGTTATAGTTTTATCTCCCCATCAGTTGACATTGTCCAACTCTTCTTTTTTACGTCGGCATCCTCTCCTACGTCCACCTTCAACGGTGCCTTGTATGATGGTCTTGATCAGTCTGTCGTGTTTTGTAAAGTGTCCAAACCACGCCATTTTTCTGCGTTTGACATTGGCGAGAAGAGTTTCCGTGTGGGCCACAAAACTTTCAGCCATTTTCCTCACAAACACTTTGGCTTTATGTTCTCAAAAGTAAATACCAATTTTTTTTTCTCATCTATTTGTTCTCAAACGCTTGGATCTTCTCTTTGTTTCTGCCAACGGTGACCACTTTTCACGTTCATATAGGAGAATGGAGACTACCAGCAATTTGTAGACGCTGTACTTTGTTTGAAAGGTGATCTTGCTCTTCCATATTCCTGCCAATTTGGCCATCGTTGCCATGGCTTCAGCAATTCATGTGCGGATTTCCGAGTTGCAGGTATTTTTTAGTCAAAATTGTTCCTTAATAAGTGGTCAATAAACACGCATATAAAAATTATTTAATTTTTATTTAGGACTTCAAACAGAATTCCCTCTAACTGCTATTAAAAGACAAATTATTTACTCTGTCAGAATATATTCAGCGTTATAAATGAAATATCAAAGTTACTTCAATAAATATGACTAATGCAGCATCATTTTAATAAAAAGATTTTCTTATATTATATATTAATTTGGCTAGCATTAATTCACCTCTTTGCAGGGGTGAAATGACAAAAAGAAACGGATAAACTACACAATAAAAATGTTATAAGATATTGATGGTGGCTTGGAAGGAAGCCATTTGCATTATAATCGAATGAAATATTTCATTTTTTCATGTTAATATGAATTAGAAAGGACATAGTAAATGCATTCTGTTCCCAAAACGTTAGTCGCAAAAATTTCCATGAACAGAAACAGCTAATTCATAAAACAAGCCACATGCATATACATTATATTCCCAGGTTAAAAACTCGTGGACACTATGATGTGTATTTCTTACCTGGAATAAATATTTGAGCTTTCTTCAAAAAACTTTAATTGTCAAATGAAATTAAGCATTCATTTTTTCTTAATTTGGAATTTTTCAGGGTATTATCATGCTTGCCAAGATGTTTTCACAATTAACACGTTTAATGCTGCAAGACTTTGTAATTATACGCAAGATAATAAAGTTACTTCTACTGATAGCAGGCTAATCTTGCGGTATCTAATTGATTCATTTCTGTTTTTTTTTCTAATACTCGGAATTATATTAATCAGCAATGTTTTATAGTTGTTTGTCATGTTTTTCATTCACACCATATATCTTAAATTATTTACTCGACGTTTTAAAAGATATCGTCAACATAAATACATAAGTAGGCTATTTACTTAGATGCCGGAGTTCCGAAGATTGTAACATTCTATATTGTGCAGGCCTAGAATAAAAAACATTGGATATGCAATAATGTTATTTGTTAGATATTGTTTATTATTGGAGCCCGAGACTTCATTCGTATGGAAACGTTACGTATTCTGATTTTCATTATCAAATGAAACGGAAATGCTAGATTAAGAGGAAACAGAATCTAATTTTTTATATTCTTTAAGTTTGCAGTAATTGTTTTGGTTTTATATGACATTCTCTACCCTTTTTTTTATTTAAATTGTTTTTTTTTTTCGTATTACAGTGTAATCCCGATGTAAGAGAGTTGTCGGGGCCGGAGAAGTCTCTTATATCCGGGTTTCTCTTATAAATGGGTTTGGTCTATTATATATGCATTAACACAGGCTCTAATTTTGGACCAGAGAAAATCTCTCTTATATCCGGGTTTCTCTTATATCCGGATCTCTTATATCCGGGTTACACTGTACTTTGTAAACCCTGTCAAGCTTTAATTTATTTTTTGTTTGACTTTGCTTAATCGCTTCTTTTCATTTACTGTAATTGTTTTTGGCTTTATACTTGTTCCCTTCCTCTTTTTCTTTTAATCTTTGTTGTTTATATGTATGTGTATCAAATTCTTTTGTGCTAAATGATTTGGAAGGGAACATTTTACTCATCTTACTCTGGTGGTACTCCGCTCAACATGGCGGAATTTCCCCAGACACCGTCGGTGTAGGCGGATCAAATAGCGCCTCCTAAATAACGGCCTGGAGTGAAAACAGAACCCAGAAACCTTCTAACTACTAGGCGCAATTTCAGGCAAAATGTGAGGAATATATAAGAGGAAATGAATTTCTCACTCACCCGGAAAAAATCGTGAATACGAAAACAATCTCCCTGTTGACCACCGATGTAAATAGTCGGTAATTAATTAGGATCAGAAGGCAAACAATAGAGGGGCTGCTAAAGAGCCTAAAGATTGAGCGAAATATACTGGCCAGAAGCCGAAACGCATAATGGGATATCTTGGTGGATACAGAGCAATAGCACAAGCATTACGCCGGAATTATCTTAAGGGCGAAACAAGTTCATTTACAGACTGAAAACATGGTCACAAGAAAGACAAGATTAACTATCCATGGGGTGCCCGTGTATATTAACGAGGACAGGATGGGGAAAATTTTGGTACGATATGGACAACTTGAGGGTGTTGTAGAACAATCACGTGGTCAAGATAAACACTCAGTTGTGGAGCAAGCTGAGTGAATACTAATTCAACATTGAGAAAGAGAGCTATTTATGGTGCAATGGAGCATCTCGTTATGCTAAAGTGGGATAGTCCATTGCTTGGGCTGTGATTGGCTGCTGGTACCTGAGTGGAAGTATTTCTATATAAATACCAGCTTGATTTCTCAGTTAGTTTGCAGGGTTTGTATTAAGTTACAACCTGCTTTATTTTTGTCTGCCAGCTGGACGCTAGCTGGGACTCTCACGCCGGTAAGTGTTGTTTATTGTATTGTTATTCTACAGGTGTCTGGACAATTATAAGTAAAGGAGGCATGTTATCGAGGACTTTGTTCTCCATTCAATAATGACTAGCAGAAATAGCCAACATTCTAACGAACCGGGGGGAAAAGGATTCCTGTGGTGGTGGAATGCAGTCGACCTTACTGCTGGTCGTGTGGTGCCCCGGGATATATATCGAAAGCTTACCCCGTAAGAAAATGGCGCCATCGACGGTAGATGCAGTGGAAGTGTATAGCAAAGCCTCTTATGGTCCCGGTGTTTGAAAGGAGGTGCTGAGGAGAGGACAGCAGGAGTCAATCCCTCCTCCCAAGATGAATCATCCACAACAGTCCCAGCAGCGGCCAGAGCAAGAGAAATAGCATCAACCGCATCATCACGTGGAAAAGTAACAAAATGAGCAGCAACATCAGCAGGAACTGCTGCAACAACAAGAACAAAACCACCGTAATCAGACACAATAGCAGCATCAGCAAAAGCAACAATAGCAACAACAACAGAAGCAGCTGCAACAACAAGAAAAACAACAGCCATACCAGCAAAAATAACAACCAAAACAACCAACCAAAACAACGATGTGAGGCCTCTGATATGGAGATAAAGGAAATGGAACACCTCTTTGAAGAGTGGGGGAGGAAGAATAGTAGGAAAAACGACCAAGCTGGAGAAGGAGGCGTGACTAAGTCGGATGGAGAATGACATAGACAAATCCAAGTCTCTATCCGTCACGCCTTCACGAACAAAAATTTAATATATCACCCCAAAATTAAAGAGTCTTCTCTTTTCCACTTCTTGGCTCCGCCTCTACTCTCAATACCACCCATACTACCCCGTCTGAAAAAAATAACAAAAAATCGACATTTCCCCAGCGGAGAAAAGGCCTGTCAGATGGACAGGCGTGAACTGTAAAGGGACCATTTTAATCAGATAAAGCCCCTCTTGAGTCCGTTATTTAGAGTAGCCGCTGTCGAGCGGAAATAGTCGGTGGTGCCTCGTAATATTCCTGAAGCCACAGATGCACTAGCATGGATAAGAGATAATATCACCTTTACGAAGCAAAGGAGTCCGTTCCTGAAATTTTAATGGCCCTGGTAGGAAACCTCTGAATTGAAAAAATATCTAAAACCCAGGTAATTCTCCATCCCTCCTTATATATGGTTCTTAAGCTAACATATCTCACGGACGTTGGCGACATTGTTATAGATGGGCGGATGTCATCAAAGATATGCACAGGGGCCTAGGATATCTGCCGGGTTCCTTGAAAACACTGATTTCCACAGTCTGGGATTAGGGTATCCAATTTGAAAAATGCCTTAAGATAGCCAGATCGAATGTGAGGGTCTTCTGGGATCGGCGTAAGCCTGTCCGCCTGCTTCCTGATCTCTTGTCCTTCGAGGTAGATGTTGTTGCGATCGAGAAGACACTTTGCGAGGTCGATGCACGTGTGCTATATAGTGATTTTCTTGTGCATTCAGCATACGGGGACCGGCTGACGAGATGTGTTTACTTGCTGATTAAACATACCCAGGTTGCGAGGGTGGTCCATGTCCATGTCGATACGGGAGGCCGGTTGATCGTGGCCGATAATTCTGTGAACAGTATTTCGTTATGTATCCAACGACGAGTCTCGTTTTTCCGCCAGTTAGGGTCGGTTCTGGTGCATCCGTCGCGCACAGTCTTGATGTATGGCTAGAATGCCATCCTGGACCCAGTCATAGATTAGCAGGAGATCAGGCAATCGTAGCTTGGTGGATCTGGTCAGAGAGTTTTTTTCTCGTTGATAGATAGCAGTGCGATAATCCTGGGCGGATAGAATATTAGTAAGAAGGGCCGGTGTATATATGCTCGGGTGCCCCACGTTGAACTGATTAGGCTATTTTGTCTGGTCCGGATGGCGTTAGGTGAGGTGAGTCGTCGTTGTCACAAGAAATTTTTTGGCAAGTAGAATATTGATATAATTTGCTTTATATTTTCTTTATTTTTGTGATATTTGGATTATTTTAAAAATTTTCTCTTTCAGTTTTATTTTCTATTCGTATTTCTGTAACCAGCGTCTAGTTTGAAGCTAGTTTTCAGTGGGTTTTGGTCTTTTATTTTCCATTTTTTTTAGTTTGCTGTAATTATTTTTGCTGTTATACGCGTTCTCATCCTAACGTTTTTATTTCCGTATTTTTTGAAAAACTGTCTAGCTTGAATATAATTTTCATTTGAGATTAGTTAATAATTTTCTTTCTGTTTTTTTTTTTTAATTTGCTGCAAATAATTTTAATTTTATACGTGTTCCACTCCTCTTCTCTTGTTTTACTCGTTATAGTTTTTTTCTAATCTTTCTTGTGTTTATCAAATTCTTGTGTGCTAAGTGATTTGTGGGCGAACTTATTAATTATTTCGTTGTGGTGTGCCCAGACCCGACATGGCGAATTTCCCCAAAATCTGTCAGCACAGGCGGAACAAACTGCACCAGCTAAAAGTATGACTTGTATTTAAAACTACCCTCCACCAAAGCCGCCAATTACTACGCGCAAATTTAGGCAACATATGACGAATATATAAGAAGAAATGCGATTCTTACTATTCACGTAGCACTGGTCGCCGTGTATACGAATATAATTTCATTGCTGTCTACAGACGTAAAACACACGGAAATGTCTTGGCGTCAGCAGGGATACAAAAGTGGAGGAGCTACAGAACCTGAAAATTGGGTTGAAGATACTGTCTAGAAGATCGAAGGCAATGTCGGTTATCCTGCCGGCTCCAGAGCAAGAGGCCAGGTGTAATAACGGCAAAAAATAGTTCGTTTCAAGATCGAAATGGTCACCTGAAAGGCAAGGAAGACCGTGCCTGGGATGGTCACAGTTATTAACGAGAACCGGATGGGGACTACTTCGCCCGATACGGACACGTTGTGGTCGCCTCAGTAGTAATAATTAAAGCGGGCATTGCTACCGGGCACTTATCAGGTAACAATAGCACGCAAGGGCTTTTCAGAAATTCCAGGCATTCTTATGTACCGAGAAATAAGGATTCCTGTCGCTGTAGAAGGCCATCAGCACTAGTACTGGTGGTGTGGTGCCTCGGTGCACATGTCGAAAGCATACACCAATAAGAATACGGCGCCATAACTTCGCCTAAAAACAGCAACAGCGAAAGCGATGGAATAGTCTCGCAAGGAGCCTGACGGCCTCGGTGTTTGAAAGCAGGTTGTGAAGAATGGACAGAAGACGACAAGCTCTCATACACAGCAGGGTATCCCACAAAAAACTCATGAGCGGCCATGTCCCTAAAAAACAAGAAAAACAGCAGCAACCAGAGCATCAAGATTAGCAGCAACAACAAAAGCAGTAACAATAACAGGAACTGCATCAGCAACAAGAGCAAAAACAGCGACAGCAAAAAAAAAAACAAACAAAAAAAAACAGAATCAAGATCAGCATCACAACCAACACTAACAAAAAAGCAGCAAAAACTTGAAAAGCAACAACAACAGAAGCATCATCAACAACAAAAGCAGTAGAACAGCAGAAGCAACAGCAAATGTAGCAACGGTAGAACTCGGATATGGAAGCGGAAGGAGTGCTTCCCCCTCGGTCTTCCTATTTGAAAAAGGGAGTGTGGAATAAGATGGAGAAAATGAGGTAAAAATTTACCAAGATTGAGAATCTGGCTTTACGATGTATGGCGGAGAAGGATATGGACAAAGTTAAATCCTCAGTCAGTCCCTGATTCGCCAACAAGATTGTCTCTGACGAGAAAATCCTTCTGACACGACAAAGTGACACAATATTCCTTGAAGTAGTTGCAGCTATTGATTCAATGTAGTTGTTCCACTTCAAGTCTGTTGAAAACGTGAAGCCAACAACGCGCAATATGTTGCTCTCATGAGTCTAGCATCAGCCATTCTGATAATGGGAAGGAAATTTTCCCTACTGTGCTAAATTCATTTTCATCAAGCCAATGTTCGAAATAATAGTTCCTTATATCTAATTAAATTCATATAATAATTTCTTATGAAATAGAGTGGCAAAATATTTGAATTCTTTTGTTATAAAATCCAGAAACATATCAGAGGCGGAAAAAGCATATGGAAAAGATGTGAAATTAATTGCTTGCCGGTTAACTTTGGCAGTGTTTACATTAAATATCATTGCCAATTCTGTAAATATGTCTGGGCGTCGACCAGATCTATATAAACCTGCCTGATTGAATGTCATAGTTTAATCTAAACGCGCTGCATGCATTTGTCAATATCATATATTTTTTGTGAAATCAAATCTTTCTTCGACAATACTGTCGTGCTGCTTTGGTGAAGAGTAAGACAAGGCATATTTGATAATCATTCAAAAGGAACACCCGCAGGATGTCACTGAGTACAACTGCACTGTGCAAGAATGTAAATCTTAACACGCGAGAAATATAACCTTGTACGGATCGAGTATGGTAGGACTTGAAGAAGATGAATGATATAGTTTCATATTTTAAATTTAATTATTATTGCTTTGAGTGATTTTATCACTATGTTATCGTTTTTACCTCTGAGTTGTCTGCCCTTTTTTACTATTGTTCAAACAAAAGATTGTACAAGATTAAATCCATGTAGACAGGTACGTCATAACGGTTTATTATGGATAAGAAGATGTGAACTGCAGAATATGAGCATATGTAAGATTGATAATAATTGAAACTAGACTTGATGAATTTCAGTTTGCAGGTGAATAATTTAAAAAAAAAATGAAAAAGTGCCAACATTTATGGAGAATGCAGTTTTGTTCTGATCTTTTATTTTTCAGCGGGTGTTAGAGATAGATAGATAGATAGATAGATAGATAGATAGATAGATAGATAGATGAATCAGGAAAAATATCATTCTCATTAAAATCTATACAACAGATTAAACTTATACAAAACAGCATATTCTCTATTATCAGAATTCAACGTGGAATTTCTGTAAGAGTTCTGGTATGAATCGCTTAATATTAGCACTATATTCGAAGTATAGTCACCATCTTTGTTGTTGTTCTTACCACAACGTTTCGGCTGCTGTGCCCCTCGGCATTTATCAGTTTCCTTTGTTAAACTACAACAAATTATGGACTGAACCATCTACATAATAGTCACGTATCACCTCATTGCTGAATTCTAGGGATGTCGTCTAGTTCTTAATTTTATTTAGTTCATAATTCTCTGTAATTTATAAATAAGGATATATACCTGAGGAAGACCGGAGGACAAAACGGTCAAAATATTGTGATAACAAGAAATATGTGGACAATTGTCTGCAAATATTTAATGAAAATAGACGAGTAATGTCTAATACAAATATATGGATGAAAGCAATTCAATCTAATGAATTACTGATTTGCAGATTTAATATCATCTACAAATTCTTAGAGCGTTAAATTAATTTTGGATATATTCCTGTGCTTATATCCCAAAACCATATAAAGACATTATCGAAATGTAAACATTTTATGATAAACAACGAAAATATCATTAAGCATTAAGTCTCTCTGACTAAAATATATATATGTCAGTTTTTCTTACAAATTTACAATGAATATAACGATTTTAATTGAGTTAAAATATTGTTTCGGTGCTCGAGTAATGTCAGTTTCAGTAACAATAACAGATAGTAAATACCTATAAACTTCGTAAATATTTTCATATAAATTTGGTTCGTTCTTACCATACCGTCTTCAAATCATATTTCTGTGAAAACATTTTGAACTACTGTACTATTCTGACAAAATTCTCGACATATCAACCATTAGAAAGAATTTATAAGACATCCGATTATCATTGTGAAGCTGCAGCCAACATTGATTTCGAGAATGGAATTATTATATGAATGAAGAATTTTCAATAAATTCTCTAGATTTTTTTATTTAGAAATAAAATAATGCAAGTGAAAATAAATTTTTTCCCATGACTTGAAATTAAAAATGTAAGATTTCCATCAGAGAAAATTAAATTATGCCAACATTGGCTTTTAGAAACTGGTAATTATTTTAACTCTATGATAATTTCATTTTTCAATATTTAACAAAAATAAAAATACATTCTTGTGGAGAATGTTTCTTATGGATTATTCTTATAGTCTTCGACTATGCACAAGCTATGTTGAACATTACAATTTTGAAGTAAAAGATTCTTGATTTTTACACTGACTTTATATGCTCCGAGAATTTGTTCATATATTCGTAATTCTAATATTAGAGGTTTCCTCATCGGCATCCGAATTTTATTCACCAAAGAAAAATAATCATGTTGGATGAAATTCTTAAAACCTTAATATTAAAATAATGTTGGGGTAAACAGGTTTCTCACATCCAGTAACTTTTCCATTATTCATTGGCGAATTTTAACAAAATATTCGTTTGACGAAGCGTGGAATGACAGAATCTTCATTATTTCATTCTTTTCACTTCAAGTTACATGGGCTGTCCGTTTTAACCAGTTCATCTGCTGAAAGCGAATATGTGATGTGGTTTCTGTTACTTGGTACAGTTCTTTTGAATTCTACCCCAGCAGCCCTCAATCATCATTTGTGCGAAACCATTTTGAATATTGAACTGAGAAAGTGTTTTCTATATAACTGACAGTTTATATGTTGCAAACTATTTTGCTGTCATGCTCGATATCTCTATGAATATGACCTGGTTATTTCAAAACACGATTCGAGTCATTTTTTTCAAAGTACGTCATCCCAAGGAAGGTGTCAGTGCCACTAACACAGAAGAGGTTACCAAACAGGGAACGTGATAAAAAAACACTGGGTAAATGTGGGGATTGATGAAATGATTAAAGATGAACTGGGTTCAAGTCAACCGAATATATCGCCTGGCGTTGAATTTAATTTTTTGCAGATTTCATTTATCAGGGAAGCAAATAAGATTAAGGAGTTCTACAGACGGGTGATAAAAGAAACTGTCGGAGTAGAAGCGGCGGTTATATTTAACTATTTGAAAAATAAAAGGGGCCTAGAGGAAAATCTAGTAGCATGCTTAAATTCATGTAATCAGGGCACCAGGGAAAAAAGAAAGCTAATCAGAGAAGCCACGAAAATATTTGTAGAAAAGACAGAGGAAATCCAAAACTGATATACATATATTTTACTTACAGTGCCCTAATATTTAATAATGTTTCATTGTGTGAAAGTTAGTGAAGTCGAGATCCGTGGTCCGGATCGATCACATTGCAGATCTTTCTTTGGATTGTGTGGAGAAGTTCTAGATGAACAGCAAGAGTACCAGATTAGATATGCCAATAGTATTCAATGCACGAACGAATAGTAGATTTGTACATTGGTAAAATGGACTCTAACGAGAAAATAACATTCTAGCACGACACAGAGAACCAAAATTACTTGCAGTAGATTCGGCTATAGATCCAATGAAGTTGTTCCAACTCAAGTCATTTGAAAACGTGAGAGAAGAGAAGGCGCATTAAGACGATCTCCCGGAGTCGAACACCAACAATTCGGATAGTGGGTAGGGAAGATTATCTGTACTGGTTAAACGAGAGCAGTTTAGTTCAAAGCTTTTCCTGCAACATTTAGCTACTGATTGGTTGTCCTTTTCAAGGGCATCACTCAGTTTGACTTTATCAGCGTTGCCGGTTTTGCTATTTAGGCAGGCGTAAATTGTAATCCCGTATGCGCAGATGCCTACTTGGGAATTGATAACATAAGGAATATCATTGATAAAGATCAGAAACAGCGCAGGACCCAGGAGAGTGCCATGGTGAACACTCACCTTCTTATGAAATGAACTAGATGGGCGCACTTTTAGAACAACCTTCAGTTCACGATTTCATGTTTGGATTGAATCCTTGAAGCTTACGTAGAAAACTCTTTTCAATGCCTTAGATATATCTAGAATCACAGCTCGAGCTTCACTATTATTAACAAGAGACTGATATACATATTCAGTAATGACCGTAATCACATCATCTGTAAATGGGCAAAATAGAATCCATATTGTTTGTTAGAGAATAGTTCATGTGGCGTAAGATGCTTAAATTCGGCATTGATTAATTCGACGAAGACTTTGCTGAAAAACTGTAGGTGACTGATAGGGTCGTATTTAAAGGTGTTAGAACATTCTCCAGAGTTCTTATAACAGGAACTTCAGACGAGGATTTCCAAAAGCTGGAAAGCAGGAAAATGTGAAGCAGTAGTTACTTACTTGGAGAGAACTGGTGACAGATCGGGGTGAAATTTCTTTAGGACGACGGCTGCGATCTTGTCACCTTCACTTGTCTTTTGGGATCATAATTTAGGAATGATGTCGGATAAGAGCGCCATATCACATATCACTCAGTAGGGCCTCATTTCTAGGGTGAAAATCAGGTGTGCGGACTCTGGCTGAGTCGAGTGTTGAGTTAGATGAGAATTTCTTTGCTAAACATTCAACTTTATCTGCTATTTGATGTAAGGACATCGAATAAATTAAATGGCGGAGAGATTCAGCACACTTTTGCAGAACCGCCAATAATCTGTAGAATTAAACTTGCGCGATGCTATACCTTGTTTTATTTTATCAACAAAACGTAACTTTGCTTCATTGAGGACACGTTTGCAATCGTTAGGCGCAGGTACAAAGAGACGTCTGTTGCAATCAAGCATGTCGCTCTGTTACAGTCGGAAGAAGGGATACCTGTGGGCTTTAGCGGTCGAACAAAAGATTGGAACCAAGGAAAGGAACGCAGTTTAACTTGGTATTGCCTTGCTGCAACGAAAGCATCGATGTCATCTTTCACTCAGGCGGAGACATCAGACACGCGTTTTAGATTTTAGCTTTGTAGCAATCTGCCTTCCAGCGTAGCGTATTCTATGTTCAATGTTATTCAACTTAACACTAAGTATTTCATCAGTTAGTTATACCGTGCGTGATACACGCTTATGCGATCATGTATCTTTCGATATATGACTCACGAGGCAGATTTTTGCCCGCTAGGTTGCCATTTCTTTCTGCCGTAGATCAGTTGTCATCCAAGGCTATAGAATCTGGTCTGTCCTACTACTTACGTATAGTTGGGGGAAGAAGAGGATTCATGCCTTTCCCAAGGCACGTAAGGGAATGTAATGGATCTGACTGGAATTCGAACTTGACTCTCTGATTCCTCAATCCGAGCCACTATCCATTACTCCATCGAACTGATTCATACACAAAAATGTTATGTTTTTAGTATTTATTTATTGTATATCCTATTATTGTGACGGATTAGATTATGTTCTCACCTTGCGTTCTTTCCGATTCTACATCAAAATTTCTGTATTCGAAATAATCCTCGTTCTTGCAAAAATTGGCAGATGTTGCTGATGCTTTGTTCCAGATCATATTTATCCCCTATACCAATAGCATACCCTCCTCTAATCATTCGTACATTGGTCACACGAGGAAAAGCAAAGAGGCAGTTTTATATCAGTGAAATAAATTTGGATGCTGTATGGAATACCGAAAGGATCAATATCCATATTTTCACAACCGTGCTTGTACATACAGTGCAAGGTAGAGAAAAAAGATTAAATAAACTACGACCCGCACCCCCACCTCGTACACTTTATGAAATTTCACGTTACATCTAATATACCAATATTTAGAAAATATGAAACAAATACCAAATCAAAGATAATTAAAATTCAGTCTTTAAAACTATATATATTCTGCTAATCCTGCAAGGCTAATTCCTAGCCTACAATCACACCTGTGGTCTACAACTATTAATAAATAACCACCCCCATCATCGTAATGACGGTGATTATATATATGTACAATGATACGCCCGCGACAGACATTAATATTTTTCGATCTAAAGATGGCCATACAAATCAGGTGTACACAATATCAACTTAACATATACAATATAAACATTTCTTTTAAGAAGAAATTAAGATAAACATTTAAAAAACAAACTCGATAATCTAGAAGTGAAATCAAAGTAGAGCCGGAACATACCCTGAATCCATAATAAAGATTTAGAATTAATAACATCTCATCACTTCAAATACCTCGAGGTCTGGATCAGTTATGAGAAATTTAGTATCGGGGATAATGAAATTGAACCTGGAATAAGCTGTGCTCGGATTAACATTGTCCAAGACCGCAAGATGCTAAAAAATCAAAATAAATCCGAGTTAATGGGAATCATGTTCTTTTCCAGCTTTGCCATGTATTATCTCTTGTGGATGTCAGGTATGGAATCAAGCTTGTTCATCTGTATACAGCAGCTTTCTCAAATTATCAATTGAATATGACTCCAAACGAGTGAATCCTATAATTTTAAAGGAGATAACCTTTCATCAGCACTGACGTTACTGAATCAAAGCTAAAAAAATTACCAAATAATATAAACCTCATCACTTGAAGATTTCAAACAGCAGCAACAGCAAAAAGTATAAAACATGTAACTACACAGGAAAACAAAGATCTGTCTATATTTCTGAGATGAGGCATCATGTACATTATTTCCTCAAGGACACATGGCACAGTGGATAAAGGTGTGGGTTAAATTCAGTGACAGGACCCAAAGAGTGTGTGTTCAATACCTGGTTAAGGCAGTGGAGAACTTGGAGAGGGAAATTAGCAGGAGATAACTGATAACTGACATCCATCAAACATGTCACGTGGAACTAAAACAGTCTACCCCAGTGAGCGCAATAAAGGGTTCAGTTCGAAATTCCAACCACCTGAAGAAGGCCGGAGCGTACAACGGCCGAAACGTTGTGATAAATATGGCGACAAAGATGAGGACAATAGTCCGAATAATGTAAATAATGAAAACATGAAATTTTTCACATTTACTTAAATAAAATATTCGAAAGAAAATTGCCAATAATACTAGAAGTAGAAAAAACAGTGGAATTTAAAATTGATTTATGTGTAAAAAAATGTTTAAGAGAAATTCTTATAAATTTAAACTGAGAGTATCTCTAACGAATGATAAATCTTCCTCTCCGAAAAAGGCTGATCATACGATTAAAGTTATCAAATCCTAATATAATATTTGGACAATATATAAACCGCTTTTGCGTAATTATTCAAAAATTAACCAGGATACATTTTTATAAATAAAATATTAATTCAAAACAGATTACGTATTACCTCGATAGAGGGACACTGTGGAATTGTATAATTCTCGTATACTCGATATGAGCGAAACGACCTTGTTCAAAATTTGCCAGATAGTATACTCTCTCCCAGTAACTGCAGTTAAGGTTCACATAGTTGAAATATAGCCACAGATGAATTAATTTCGCGTTGAATAAACGCAAAAATACCTCAGCAGACGTATGTAAAAGGGATCAGTAAGCAGGTATGTATACTCGTAAACGAGCAGCCAACATCTTTTGACAATTATAATTTGAAAGGTAATTTGACGTAGTGTCATTGTCAGCAAGCACTTTCTCTAGAACAATAAAAACTGAGCAGTAAGTGTGATCCTCACTTGGTGCTACATACATAATATTTGTCTTGTACCACATCTACGCTACGCTCAGTATATTTCTGTAGATTGAAGGCAAACAATTCCTGTAATGTCTATCTTCTGAGATTCCTCGTTTATATCGCATATGCTAGAGACGATTCCGTGTGCACCTACACATGTAGAGCGAGAGGAAAGTGACGACTTAGAAACATATATCTAGGTATCAGACTTTCAGTTTCTTTCTGGTTTTTCATATCGGGAGTAAGACAATGGTAAAAAAAAATAAGTCACGTAAAAATAATAATGGCGGCTATAATAAACAGGAGAAAAGAAAATGCTAAGTATATTAATACACTTTTACGATCCCAGCAATCCAGTGTTCAGAATAACTTTTTCTCTGCTGTGGAAGTTGTGTTCTACTTTATTGAACAGTATTTCGGATTTAATAGCGCATATTCACGAGAATCATATGTTCGTAGAATATATTGCTTTCTCTGTATGAATAATAGGCTAGCTGCCTGAAACACACAAATACGGACACAGACACAGAAGCATACAGAGACTCGCGTGCGCACACACTCACACTCAAATACACACACAAATACAGGTATGTATGCACGTATGTATGCATATATATATATATAAATATATATATATATATACATATATATATATATTAAGTGAACATAGAAGTTAACACTTAGACGCGACAAACTGTTTCATGCTAGATGCATCTAGCATGAAACAGACTGTTGCCTCTAAGTGTTAACTTCTATGTTAACTTTTACATTTTACACACTTTATCTCTGATATTGAGCGCTTTATCCTATAAATATAGCACATCTTAACACTATATTTCTTCATATATATATATATATATATATATATATATATATATATATATATATATATATATATATATATATTAAAACAGTAATATTCCATGGTCATAATTTATTCAATTGGAATCGTAAATACGATCCAATTCATCAGATCTACAAATTCAAAAAGAAAACAGAAACAAAAAAACTCCGGAAATAAAAATAGAATTTAGAGAGAGTGTATGTATGAGAGTTTGGGACGAAAGAGAGGAGTAACAGACGAGAGAAGGTGGGAAATTAAAACTTAACAGGGATAATTTTTATAGAGGTGAGTTGAAGACAGTTTAAGGGAGAAATAATATATATATATATATATATATATATATATATATATATATATATATATATATATCATTTATCTCCACTAAGTCGTGAAAATATTTGATATTTTTTTAAATAATCAGAAATATGTGCTATTCTTAAAAATTGATTTAAATATTGCGAATCTTTGGAAGTACATAACACGCGCACACACACACAAACACACACACACACACACATATATATATATGTGTGTGTGTGTGTGTGTGTGTGTGTGTGTGTGTGTGTGTGAGAGAGAGAGAGAGGGTGAGTAGGGGAAGTAACAGCGAGGTGGGATAGAAAGAGAGTTCTTCAGCAGGAAACTACATTCTATATTCGAGTTGAAAGTGAATTTAAATTTTCGCAATATAAATATACTATATAAATTTATGGCAAAAATTATCAGAAAACAAATGCTTTAAACAACAAGGCCGAACGGTATATGCATATACGTTTTAATATTTCTTTCCCTTTGTGTGAATAACATAATGTTTGACACACCTGCGTAATGCGCATACAATATATTAACACATTATGACTACAAAATTATTATTATTTAACGTTTCAATTCTCAATAATTTACACTGATTTGAAATTACTTTTAATATAATCATTTTAATATCTCACTGAGAAAATTATGGCAGTAATAAGAAGCCACAATGTATGCCATATTTTATAAAATATCCTCTTAGCAACTGGATAAGACAAAGTGAAACAAGAGAATAAGATATGATAAACATTGTATATTTTTTATGGAATATGATGAAATATTGTCAGCCATAATCACTCAAATTTGAGCTCAGTATAAATTTGTCATTCTGTTCGCATCGTATATTGCCTGAATATTAATGCATAAGTTTTAAAATAATATTCACCTGATACAAGATACACGAACCACTGTAGAGAATATGTAGAGAATAACTGACGTCTGTGTATAATATGCGTAAAAATTTAGAAGTCATTTGGATCCGAGGAAGTAGCATGGTGAGCCTTAGATATAAAAGATTGAACAGATGAATCGTTTTTTACAGTGATTTCCCCCTTATAAAATTCCCAAGATCCACTCGTGGGAGAAGATTGCCGAGCAAGAGGAACAGTTTATATGGGTAGATGGGGAAGTTAACGGTTAGCCCTAGACTTAAACATATTCAGATTGTAGGGATCGGGAAAGTATCCTCTTAGGAGCCATACCCATAAAGCAACAGTTTGTGGGAAGAAGCTGTTCGTGTGGAACTTACAATGGAAGTTATTTCGCTACAATGTGCGTGACATGGGGTGGAGGTCTTTGACCAGAAGAATACAACCGGCGGAAATAAGAATATAGTTCGGTCTGAATGCTGTGAAAGGAAAGAGCTCTGGATGAGTGAGTGGCTTGCGACCATTCCGTTGTGGTGTAAAAGGATTTCAGGTTGAAAATAATTTGTCTCACTCAAAGCCACGGTGACGTTTTCGACTAGATCACCTCCGAACATTTGCCCTGGTAATAACAATAGCGTAACGCTAACTCTTTGTCATTTCCCGAAGGGCAAAGAGGCTCCCCTACGGTTACTAAACGATTTTAAACAGGATCAGGCCTCGTTAAGTACAAATAATTATGTGTTCATATTCTGTAACTACATATCACCCGACCAAATTATGTCTGTGCCTGTTGCACACACGGCATGTGCGGTAATTTTCGTACCTAGAAGCTCCAGTGATTATCCCAATCTTTTTTAGGTTTATTTTATGTCAGTGTTGCTCTTCCGTTAACAATAGTCGACTAGTTATAATAATGTATCTGATTCTAATAAGGTCACCTCTCCTCTTTACAATGTAATCTAGTCTGGATTGCGATGATTTAATTTGAAGTTTATAATGTACAGAACAAAAGATAACAATGAATATGTGTTGAGTTAATGAATCTGCGCATTTAAAATCAATATTTTCAGGAAATCATTTTAAAATTCCAGTTATTCCAAATTACTGAACTAAGATTAGTGTCTTCAAACTCTGCATAATTCACGTACCCCTCGATCCTCGCACTTACAACACTTGAAAATCGACCTCACATATGAAGTCTAAAACTATTAATCAACTCCGACTAGCATTATTGACATTTTTTTTTTTTGAATTCTGATCTGTGCGTTCTAGAAAAATGTTTCTAAAATCTGTGATAATGTTCGAATACAGGTAACTGCAAATATTAAATCATTTTCAACAAATTTTCTGTTTGATATATGTGTATTTTTTCAAGTGTAATTTTCTTATACTAGTTAGCTATGAGTAAACTTCTTGCAGTTCTTATGCTACTTTTTCGAAATCATTTTCAGGAATGAATATTAAAGCTAAAATCCACTTATTTTTCAAACAATTTGATTCCAAGTATCCTAATTTATTATTATTATAATGCTATTTTTTTATTAGACCTTGAATGAATTAAAATGTGCTTTGTATTTCAATGCATATGCTCATTGAGAAACTATAAAGAGAAAAAAAATCAATAATATCGATTTTAACATATTTTGCTCTTCATTTCAATCGAATATTGTAACGTTTCAATCAAATAAAGTAACGTTTATTCTCATTGATTCTCTTCTACGGTTTATCTACTCATTGCAGGTTATTGAAAGCCAAAAAATAGTTTAATATTGTATGAAATCTTTAGGTAATAATAATGGTGTACTTATAAATTTCTCACTAATTTAACCCATAGCTGGAGAAGAGGTGAATTCTTATCTTTACAAAGATTATTTGCACTTAGGTGAATATAACGAATATAACTAACCCAAAAGTAATTGGAAATCGGCTTTGCGATTAACATTTCCGAGTCATTATCCATTATACCATCCGAATACGAAACCTTATAGCACCTGGTATTACAGGCTGTCACCTATCTCTGTACTAACTATAGTATTCCCTTGCAATAAATGTAAACATTCCTGAAGATATTCTAGTTCTCCATATTATAGTGTTGTCTTTTTAAACGTTTCAATTGAACATTACTTTTTATTTTAATTATACATTACGACATTAATTCCTTTTGCAGTATTTTGCAATTCATCAAATCTCATCGTCAGTATATTTTAAATAGTTCATATGTTGTCAGTTTATTTCCTAAGAATATACTTTCAGAGGCTTCACTAAAAATGTAAGCAAAATCTTATTATCCTTTGTCGAAATTATTCCCAATATCTTATCAATCGTATGGTTTCGTTGAACGATTACGGTAGTGTTATCAAATATATTGCTTATAACTTTTGTATGTTTTCTGACTGTTCTAAAAATTGAAATACATTTTCATACTTGGACAATACTAAAATTGATTTCTTATAAACTGTCTTTTTTATTCAGTGAATTACTTTGTTGGTTGTTAAGGTCTTTTGTCAAAGAGATACTGCTACATCATATGAGTGTTTTGTCGAGTCGTTAGAAAATTACGGTCCAGTCAGTCCAGTCAGGAGACCCAGATTAAAATCACACCGTGGTTAAACACTCATGATGTTATCGTCTTAAAAATAATGAATTTGGAGAACACTAACAACGTACGGAGCAGTTGGCAAAAGCCTGGAATCAATACGCCGTTTTGAGTAAAGTTTTTTCTGTGAAATTTTGTAAACAAAATGGTTAGAAAGCTATCTATATAAAACTAGGGAGAATTCACAAGTCTTGGGTTCCAGCATATTTCCTTTGATCGACCATTGATCACGTCAGATGACATGCTCTATCCCATAATCAGTCAATTAGGTCAGTTCAGCAGAGTTACCGCATTAGTTACGGGTTGGCATTGTGCGGATTGAATCAAAGCAAATTTACGTTAACAGCCATCTGTAAGAGTGGTAATCTAGTCGACTGAGCAGATTAGAGACGACAATCCGCTCATTATTTAAATAGCTGGAGAATTATTTCAATAGGGTCTCTTTCTCCTCTGGTGTATTTTTTTAGGTTGTTTTGTGTACTTTTGTAAGTAATTACATTACTTTAGATATAAATAGGATCAAGTGAAAACTGGCAATTTATTCATGTACTACTTATTT
Organism: Acanthosepion pharaonis; assembly: GCA_903632075.3. Taxonomy (NCBI): domain Eukaryota; kingdom Metazoa; phylum Mollusca; class Cephalopoda; order Sepiida; family Sepiidae; genus Acanthosepion; species Acanthosepion pharaonis. Next base: position 1,892,846 of record CAHIKZ030005616.1, read on the forward strand.
TATACACAGGTGGGCGGTGGTTTAATGGATAGATCCTCGAAATGGAATAATGGAGAGCCATGTTCGGATTCCAGTCGAGTTCATTACATTCACTGACGCACCAATTCTCTTGAGAAATGCATAAATCTGGTTCTTTCCTCAGCTATGGATGAATAGAGTCTGGCTTCATTAGAAACAAAACTCAGAGACGGAGAACTTCAGATGACACTATTGCTGTTACTGCGTCAGTAAATGTGGGGCCCATATCATTCTGATGTGTTACTGGACATGTCATCGTGATTTTTGTACATTTAATATGTTTTGTTTAAAGTGTCATCTACACCTTTGTGATTTATTTTCCAATTTAGAAAACACACAAAAAACACACATATATATATATATATATATATATATATATATATATATATATATATTGTTGTATATTTAGGCAGCAATCCTTCCTTTATGCATGCTTCATTAAAACACGACGGACAAGTTACTACGGTTAAGCTTTTTAATTAATTTCTCAAAGAAAACAAGGTTTACAAAGAACGAACATTATCTCTGAGTTCAAATGCTCCTTAAGGAACTGTGTTCCTGATCAAACTAGACTTATAAATAGTTACAGCGGTAACACAACCGCATGCTTATCCAGATGTCTTACGTTACACCTATCTGATCACAGCTAAATTCGCACCCATTTAAACACACACACAAATTTACCAGACTCCATTAGGAACATACTAATAGAAAACACAAATATATTAACTACATCCACCTGCAAAAGAAGACTGAAAATAATGGAAGCTTTAATAATAAAAAAGAAAAAGTCAACTAACTACGAACAATGTGCTATCCGTATTCGGAAATTAAAAACATCCCTACCACACACTAAGACATACACAGAACGCACACACTCAAATGAGCTGAAAAATCGAATCATCCTTGATAATGGCTAAAGGTATAGCCGAAATCGCTCGGAAATATAACTTGGACATACTTTGGACAGTTCTTACACACCCTTTGTCCAGAAAAAAAGTTCTTGTTATAACACAAGAAAAATTAAACTAAAAGCTTAACAGTAATACACTGACTGTCGCTTTTAATGAAACATACATATATATATATATATATATATATATATATATATATATATATATATATATTTGTTGTTACATCTACGGTATCACTATTAACTATAAGTTTATGCAATTCTTCGTGTCTTTATGTTATAATATTTGTGATTATATTTTTTAAATATTTTATCACACATTTCTGCTGAGAATGCGCTGGCTGTTCGTAACACCTTCTCACGACATATAACAATTTGCTGTGTTTCTCTATTTTAGTGTTACTATTTTCTGTTTATATTTGTAAGGTACGGCTAGAAAATATTTCCAGGAATTCTCTTTCCTAATATTTTCTACTTGTTCGTTTTTGTGTGTGTTGCATTTTATACATACTGCTCTAATTGAACCTTTCTCTATCCTTGTATGTACAACCATATTTTCTCATATTTGTGACATTTGTATTGTTCACTTTTAGTATTTCTTTGTTATTGCTGGTTTCATTTTTTTGTCATCTCTGCTAATACCTTAGTTATAGTTAACAATATACACTTTATACTATTTATTATATTAATTTCCCATTCCATGACAAAAACAGCTGGTTGATCTTTATTTTTTTTTCTCTAAACCTATTAAGACAGGCTTTCTTTAACAGATGTTTTTACATTCTTTTCGCTAACGTCAATCCATTAATCTATAGTCACTTTCTATAACTTTCTTAAGGACGGTCTATGGTGATACTGAGATAATTTGCTGTCTTATCATTATTAGCGACCATTTAAAAAATAAGATATGCCGATGGCACAGCACTTCTACAGAAAGGGTGAAGAAAACTAAATAGAATAGAAAAAAATCAATTGTAAGAAAACAGCTTACATGGCAGTTACGAAGTGGAACTCAACATGCAAGTTACAAATTGTAGATACAAAAATAAAAGTAGTACAATTTAAATATATGATCATTTTTTTGACAGAGGATAGAAAATTTGATAACGAAATCGGAAGGCGTATTGGAATAGTGAAAGATGATTTCCAAATGCTAAGCAACATATTAGGAAACAGCATAATTTCTTGAAAGCAAATAAAACCAAACTGTCGTGAAATTGTATGTAATATCAGTCCTCATATATACAAGTGTAATATTTGACGTTTTATCTACAGATGAAGAAGAAAGTTGAAGTGATAGAAATGTAGTTCTACAGAAGGATGCGGAACATGCGAGAAGCGACGAAGTTTAAGAGAAATTTCGAAATAAAAAGCACACTTGACATCAGAAAGTGGAAGCTGGAAATCATGAGGGTCATACTAAGTAAAGGGGCTTGAAAATTTGACACCCATAGAAAAAACTGAATGGCAGAGGAAAAAGAACCATAAACTACCTAATAAGCTTGTTTAAATGGGTTGCAAAATATGTTTAACGGAAGAAAGATTTATTCTGCCATTTGAATTTCATTCGCCATTGGCATTATTATGTCTATGAATATATATATATATATATATATATATATATATATATATATATATATATATATATATATATATATATATATATATATATATATATATATATATATATATATATATATACCCACGCGTAGAATATTATATCATTATATCTACATACTACATAGAACAGGGTGAAATGAAAAAAAAAGAGGGAAAGTTATTAAAGATAATATGGAGATTCTCCTGTGCATGAAGAAGCCATGTTTTTGACTACAGATTCAAACAGGCCGATTTCATCTATTTCCCATCCAAGGCCATATTCCATGAATGGTAAGTATGGAGTCTTGTTTTTTCCTAAAATCTGGACTACGAACTGGAGTTTCTTTCTTAATTTGGGAAAGATACGTTGATAAAGGGAAAGACACAATAGAGAGTATGCTCTTGGAGAAGACGATTTAGCTTCTGCACAGGACGTGGGTTCCGCGCGAAAGAAGGCTACCCACGTGTTTAGCTGCTGTAAACAAACTGATCTTGAATACCGACGTTCTCACTGTATGGAATGACGTCTTAAAGTGGTCCATCACATGACCCATGTAACATATCACCAAGTGTGTATCCCTACACAGGCTTTATGCGAGATATCAAAACGACAAAATTTACTGACCTACAAAGAACATGAAATTGTAGGAAGCAATGATCAGCAATGACATGAAGATACACGGCACATAGAAGAACATTTTAAACAGTTATTCTCAATATAAGAGAAAAATATGTCATTACAGACACAGCAAACGTTGTTCATCAACATTATTTGAGAAGACTATTTTCCTGAAAAAAATAATTTAAGGTAATTATTTTATTCATTTTCACAGAGAATGATACTGGTTGCTTGAACAGTGAATGCCGAATAACGACTACTTCCTCATAAGTAAATTACTTATAATGGGATTAAATATTATTAGAAACTTTTCGTTAAAATTCTACCCGAGAACAAGAAACTATTCTTAAATGACAGAAGTATATATATCATATCATCCCATAAGTTCTGCCCGAATTTTGAATAAAGAAAACAGGTGAACAATGTTACATTTAATTACAAATTCAGTCAACAATGTATTTTCCCTGATTATCTATGACTTCCTTCCATCAAGCTTACTAATTCCATTACTGTAAAATTCTTTTGGCTTTGATTCGAAGAACTAACAAACGTCTCTGTGTGTTACAAAAGCTGTTTCTTCCAAATGATTCTGTAAGCTACGAAACAAATGGTAGTCTGAAGGCGCAAGATCGGGAGAATAAGGTGGATGAGGAATTTTCTACCAAGCAAGAACTTCGATCTTTTGTGACGTGATTCTTGCTGTGTGGGGTCGCGCATTGTCCTGATGATACATCACCTCTTTTCGATTCACTAGAGCAGGTCTTTTTTCTTTAAAACTTAGTTCAAACGCTCTAATTGCTGACAGTATATTTGAGCATTAATTGTTGCTTTAGGCGGAAAGAATTCAAAGTGGATTATTCATTGGCGATCCCAACAGCATGAAAGAAGAACCTTTTGCCCATGAAGTTCCATTCTCGGCTGTGGCCGGGGTCCTTCCCCTTTACCAAGCCACTGTCTGCGACGCTTAACATTTCGATAAAAGATCTATTTTCTGTCGCCAGTCACAAGTCTATCCAAAAAAAGGTGAAACAAGTTGGCGAGAATGGAGAGAAGAGCAGATGTCAACTCAGGATTTGAGGTTGTTTTCAGACTATTCATGAGGCACCCATTTTCCAAGTTTAGGAACTTTTCCAAGTTGTTGAAGATGACGATGAACAGTTGTATGGTTTGAACTGAAAACCACTGCCAATTTCTCAACTGATAAAGCAGGATTTTCTTCGATGGCTGCTTCAAGAAATTTTTCATCAAACTCAACTAGACATCCGCTTCGATCTTCATCTTCAAGGGTGAAATGTCCACCTCTGAATTTCACATACCATCTTCTGCAAGTTCTTTCATTGGCACATTGAGTGAATGTTTCTAGCCGCTTCGGCTGCTGAGTCTCCTTTCTTGAACTCATAAAGCATTATGTGCCTCAAATTATTCTTGGGTACTTCCATGTTAGCAGGGTTTTAATCAAACAAGATTTAATTTTATTGTCCTCTGAAATAAAATTTGATCAGTTTATATGCATCTAAACATAAAAAAAATGTTCAGCTTTATTAGACATTATAAAATACATTTCGGTCATTTTAAAAAAGGTAAAATTCGGACAGAACTCATGGAATGACCTGATATATATATATATATATATATATATATATATATATATATATATATATAGGTAACTATAATCGTTTGGAAAAAACCTTCGAATATTTGATTTGCCAATAATCAAACCATCTCGAAGGAAAAAAAAAGTTTTAAAAAAGAAAGAGCTAGAAACATGAAAATCTGTCGAAAAAATCGTACAGATACAGGTTTGAAGCCCAAAGAAAAAAGCCTGATACGAGTAAACAACTAACTAAAGAGATCAATACAATGGTAGAGCAGACCTAGATAAACCTATTGAACCAGACAAACATACCCAGGTTTCACCTAAGTGAAACATGTAGGTTTGTCTTGCTCACTAGGTTTATATATATATATATATATATATATATATATATATATATATAAATATATAAGACTGAAGAATATATATATATATATATATATATATATATATATATATATATATATATATTAGTTTGCCAGTCAAAATTGCATAAATCAAAAAATATACTTATATAGATATACGATATCGCAAACTGACCGATCTACAGCTGATGTGCTTACGGCCATCACTAGAAACTGTATACCAAGCTCTTCAAAATAACGGGGAAGCTCGTGCCGTGGCCCTAGATATCTCCAAAGCTCTTGATAGGGTTTGGCATGCCGGCCTTCTTCGCAAAATCCAGGGTTATGGTATTACATGTCGATTGTTTCACCTAATACCATAATTCCCGTCAAACCGTGAATTGAAGGTCGTTCTCAACGGATTCTCCTCCAGTTCCTATCCCACGAATGCAGGTGTTCCTCAAGGCTCCATCCTAGGCCCCACTCTATTCCTTATCTACATAAATGACCTTCCTGACGCCATAAATTCCCAAGTTGGAATCTACGCGGATGACACCACAATTTATTCCTGCCTCAAAAACAAATCTAGTGTCACTGGCAAAAATAACATGGCCGTGCGTCTCGAAAAGGTCCTCCAATCGGTTTTGAACTGGGGCAGGAATTTGCTGGTCAACTTTAATGCTTCAAAACAAAACTGCTCTCTATTAATCACCAGAGAGATACTTCCCTGCCCTCCATTAGAAAGTCTGACGCTCAACTTCTCGAGAACACCACTCTGCAGCTGCTCTGTCTCACGTTGACGGCTGACCTGAGATGGAACAAATACATTGAGTCAATTGCTTCGTCCACCGCAAGGAAATGTTGTCTCCCTGGGTCGCGCCAGGAAATTTTTCTCCCCGGAATCGATCCTCCAGATCTACAAATCAACAATTCGCCCTTGCATGGAGTATTGCTGCCATATATGGTCTGCAGCCCCTTCTGTTTGCCTCGTGGTTCTTGATAGGCTTCAGAGGCGGATATGCAATATAATTGGCCCTGATCTGGCATCTCGTCTACAGTCACTTTCTCACAGACGCGCCGTCGCCTCTCTCTGTCTGTTTTACAAATACTTTCATGGCAATTGCCCCGAGGAGCTGCATTCGCTGGTTCCTAGACTTCATGAATTCAAGCAACCTACGAGGCTGGCATCCCGTTCTCACACTTTCCATGTCGAAACTCCTAAATGTAGCCGTCTCTTCTACTCCAATAGCTTCATGTCTCGCACCTCTCGCCTGCGGAACTCCCTTCCCTATTCAGAGTTTCTCTGAGAGCTATAATCTCAAGCTATTCAAATGTAATGTCAATCGACATCTCCAATTGCCTTGATCTATCCACTACTCTTCTCCTCATCCTTTCTTCTATCACTCCTATCTGATCTTGCTCCACATTTTCTGTAACCCCTTGCGTCCTAGTGGCTTTCAGCCTTGCTTGGGGTGAAACGCTTAAAAAAAAAGTTACGGAACAAAGCAGTGTGGAATAATATATATATATGTGTGTGTGTGAATGTGTATGTGTGGGGGTGTGTTTGTTTGTGTGCGTGCGTCTTAGTGTGTATGTGCGTGTGTGTATGTGCGTGTGTGTGTTTGTGTGTGTGTATCGAAGGAAAATTCATAATTGCAAATAACAATGTAAGACATCACATGTTGAATATTATAAATTAGCGTCAATATATTATCTTGTATTTATTTAATCATATTGAAGATAATATGTTTGTGATTTTCTCTTTATTTCTACTCTTTCATGTCATTTTTGTATATGATTAATTTGTGACATTATATTGAATAAAATTAAAGTCATTTCCTTGATTTCTATTTACGCAGAATACATGTCGCTTTTGTCATTATTTGTGATGGAATTATTTCGTGTTTTTCACTTGAGCGAAATTAAATGATGCCATGGTACTTCATATACAATTAATTATTCCATTTTGTTGAATAAAAACTTGTTTTGTTATTTTGTAGATAACAATTAATTTACTGTGCTGTCTACAAATAATTAAAGTCAGCAAATTCAATATCCGTAAACCATCATGCTCAAGGTTCGGTAATATTCCCTAGTACTTAAGTACTTAAGCACTCATGTCTATCCACATCTTCTTATCCTTTAAAATACTTGTTACACTACCATAATTATCAGCATTTTTTCTAACACACTTTAGCACAATCTGGTGATTATATATATATATATATATTTGTGTGTGTGAGTGTTTTGTATATGTGTGTATATATATATATATATATATATATATAAGTGTGTGTGTGTGTGCATATATATATATATATATATATCTATGTATTTGTATATATATATATATATAAGTATGTTTGTGCATATATGTATATATGTATGTATATATATATATATATATATATATATATATATATATATATATATATATAATTGTGTGTGTGTCTATGTGTTCGTGCTTTTGTGTGTATGGGTGTGTTTTTTTTTTTACCATCATCCGTAAACCTAGTAGTTATTGCCATCTTCCTCCCATGACATTCTTTACATCTTTCTTGGGAACCACATCACTATGAACACCTTTCTCTTCTTCATCTGTGAGGAAATAGTCCCAGTCCCATATGCAATGCTATATAAGTTGGTTGAAATTATATAGGAGTTCTCCAATTTTATTTCTGTTTCTGGCTGACACTTCCTAATTCTTAATAACTGATTAAGCTGGGGAAAAATTGTGTATGACACTCTATTAATTACTCATAATTTTGACGTCATACTGAATCTATGAAAGTCAACAGATATTCGACCTCTGCTCTAGCTCCGAACCGCTAACCATTACACTACCGACACATTCATCCCGTATAGTCTTTTTGTCTTGATACTATGACTCCTAATACTTATTCCGTCATCCTATTACCTTGGATAGGTTACTAGATATTAGACTTTGACCCTCATAACTTCCACGTATCCTGTGTGGGACAACTTTTCAAAGCTCTCTTTTACAATTTGTGTCTCAAATCTTTCACCAATCTTTTTCAAATCGAAAGCACTTGAATTATTTTTGTTTCATCTTTACTTAAAACTTCCTTGGTGCCAATATAATTATTTTTATAGTATTCACACCATCATTCTGTAGAATCACATCTATGTTTCGTCAGGTTTCTATTCATATGTGTTAATTTCTCAGGGATGCTTTGCTACATGCAGTAGGATTGATATTACATAGCAGTTCTTCATTTGTACGTTATTTTCTGGTATGTTTTCTTTCTATAAATTCTATAGCATGAGAATCCTACAAATATTGTATGTCATTAATTCGAATATTTGCCTCAAATCTATTAAAAGTTCAGTGCAGCTTTCTTTCATTTCTTCAAATAATATTCTTTAATATCATTGTGTTGAAAACTGCACGTCTTTTGGAACAGGTGATTTACTTTTAAGTATTTTGGAAGGATATTAGAAAAACCCAGAACCTATTCTGGCAAAATACATACCATTATACGAATACAACGTATTCAGTAAACATCCCCAAAAGAGAAAGTGGTTTAATCAAGTATGTATTATATCGCTGATATTATACAGACTAAACAATCAGGCGATTGGAGGTTACAATCTTAAAAGAATATCATGTGCATATAAAACAGTGTTGATAGGAGATATAGGAAGAAAACAAAACGATAACATGCATAAAGTGAGAAAAAAGACTAAACCTCAATTGCAAGAAGACAGAATGAACGTTTATCAGCAAAAGGTAGATCCCAACATGGAGAATACAAATAGGAGCTACCACAATCAAACAAGTAAAACAATTTAAATACCAGGGTATGTGTTTCAACAGAAGACAGAAAGTGTGACATTGAAATTCAAAGTGGTATAAGATAGCGAAAGTTAAATTCCAAAAGTTAAGGTAAGTATTAAAAAATAGAGACATTTAGCTAGACACAAAGAAAAGAGTACTGAACTGTTACACAATATCAGTCGTCCTATATTGCAGTGAATGCTGAATAATATCTTTAAAGATGAAGACGAGACAAGAAACAAAAATATGGTTGGAGAGAAGTATGCTGAGAATAATCTTAGAACGAACGAGTGAGCAATTATTAAGTTTTATAGAAATTGGGCACTGAACGGAGACTTATGCATAACTGTTACCTTTATTCTTATCGTAATGTATTTTCTTTCTTTTTACAGTAAATCTTTATAATTTTATTCAACTTGTTTTCAAGTATATGTTCCTATTAGCACGGAATGTAACATATACAGAGAATGATACAGAATACAATGTAAAAAAAAAATTATATTGGAGAGCAACTATTATTTCCTATTTACATACAACGAGAAATAATGAACAGTACCTGAAACTTCCTTCAAACATTGCTTTTCTGATCAGGATTTTGATATTTCTGAAATTTACCTATTCCCATTAGGATAACCGCCAAATATGAACATGCATGCAAAGTAGAAAAGAAAACGACATATGTATTTTTTTTCTAGCATTACATAAGATATACCACAAACAATTTTGAAGGGAATATTGTTTCGTGCTTTACGCTTATACTATACATTTCTTTCACGATTCAACCTGCAAATATAGTACCTATCTTTTTTCCTCATAAAATCCTTGGTAGCAGCATACAAAATTTAGTATAACTTGAGGGATGCGCTCGCATTGATCATCAGTGTACATCCCATGTCCCGCTTAATGTTATAAAGAGGTGCGTCAAAAATAAGGAGTGAGAGTGACATCCTGCGGACCGTTTTGCCGTTGTTCTTCATCAGGGTCCCATCAAGCTACATATAATTTTCGGCCTTATGATTCCCTAAGAAACCCTGAACAATTGCGACAAATCTGTTCCACGCTGCTTTCCCTGCGCCCTATGATCTTCTTTATTTGTGGTCCGAAAAAAAACAGACATTAAACTTTGCCATAGTCAGCTTAGGAGAGAAGATTTCTTAAGGCAACTAATGGCTATAGACCCCTTGTCTAGATTTTTTTTAAGCGTTTCACCCCAAGTAAGGCGGGAAGCCACTAGGACGCAAGGGGTTACAGAAAATTTGGAGCAAGATCAGATAGGAGTGACAGAACAAAGGATGAGGGGAAGAGTAGTGGATAGATCAAGGCATCTGGAGATACAATAAAAATTAACAACAACAACAGGAGAAAGCTCGGCGAAAACAATTCCAAGTTCAGAAAATTTATCAAGCAAGAATAGTCGGCCACTAAATCATGAGAATACAGACGAGACACTTTCGCATCGAGCCAAAGACATTCAATTTTTCCTTTTTTTCTGATTTTTCTTTCGAAACAGGATTTCTAACTGGACCATCAAATGGGTTAGAATGATTAGATATGTGAACAATTGTTTCATAAGGTCCACTTTTAAGTGCAGTGGAAAAATAATATATTTGGCTAGACCAACAGTGACACCCATTTTGACATTGTCCCAACCCACAGTAAAATCGGTCCGCTATGGCCTGTGGTGGTGTGTGCCGTGATGTTTCTGCTGTCCCAAAGACAAAGATATCTCAGGCGATTGGTAAAGCCGCCTTGGAAACCCATCAAGATCACTATTTTGAAGTTTCCAATAATTTCACACATTACTCTTCATATTTCAGGCCATCTAGGAATGTTTTGATACTACTGTATTTTTTTTTTATCTGAATCAAGTAAGCCAGGAGAAAAGATTGATACATGTTCTTATTATGAAGCCACACTCTCGATGAAGAGGCATTACTCGCTGGTGTCACAGGCTATTCAAATTGCCTCAAACAGACCGGTCATACGTGTCATAAACAAACCCATATTTAAAAAAGTTGAAAAACACTGTCAACGCTTTCAATTAACATTCGACATGCATACATTTAATCTAAATTTAAACTTCAATTTCGATGTCATTGGAAATTTGTAGACCATGATCTTTGATAAGGACGTTAAAAATATTATGGTTGTGCTAGTATAGATTTCTCTCCTTAGAATTTCCTGCATAATTGCTTCCATCCTCTTCTGAATTGATGCTCTTTTCTAAAGATGACTGCTCCTTATTTAGATGAGTTGCTACAGTAAGCTCAGGACAGTGTAGCGGTGGGGGCGATGGGTCTACATATATGAAACAGGTGCGTTTTTACCACCTCTAAATTTTAAAAAGACGAACATGCAGAAGAAGCTGTTGTTTGAGCGATTATTTGTTTTCCAATTCTCAAAAAGTCTGAAGGGAATAATAGTCATTTCCTTTGCTTTCTACGCAGAAGTAATTAGAAAATAGCACTAACTGGCCAAAGATAAAAATAGTCAATATTTTGTTTCATAGTGTGATCAATCTCATTATATATATATATATATATATATATATATATATATATATATATATATATATATATATATATATATATGCATGCATGCGCGGTACAGGTTGTTATCATTCTGAAATTTCAAATTTCTATGACTACACATTTTAGTGACTGCATATATATATATATATATATATATATATATATATATATATATATATATATATATATATATATGTGCACTACAGTACAAAATTTTGAAGAAAACACAAAATTAGCATTGTATGAAATTGACAGAAAAATTAAAAAAAACAGTTCTTAGAGTCATTTGAAAAAAGGAATGGAATGAATTGTTAACTCATACTTTATTAAAAATTTTAAAACGATTTCAAATATTTGTGTTACACTAATCAAGGCTAAAGAAGGACATTATGACGAGACCAAAATTTAATCATAAAAGGCTTTTATTCTATTTCTCATAATAATATTTCTAATAAAATATCACGTCTGACGTTTTGTAACCATGTATAATACTTTTCTATATTTTGGACCTATTTAGGAAATTACCAGGCATGTCCTCAAATATTTGAACTGTAGTGTATATATATATATATATATATATATATATATATATATATATATATATATATATATATATATATATATATATATAGTAGCAGCCATAATATAAGGAACGGAAACAACAAAGACATAAATATGTGTATTACTTATAAAGTAATGTATGATTAGCAATGAAATTTTTACTGAATAAAGATTAGGTTGTAATGCTCAAATATTATACAAAGTTACAAAAATTTACATAATAGTTTAATTTTTTTTTTGGTTAAATAAAAATTAATTGGAACAAGGTCTAGCTGGAATATGTAAGCCCTCCCGTTGCATGCTGTCAATCCAGTGATTGACAACTGTTTCTAGAACGTCAATATAAGCAGCAGCATTTACCTATAAACCTTGTGGAAAAAGTTTGCTGGCATAATATGCCCTTCATTGCTAACAACCCCTAATACCATAACACTGGCAAGAAATGTTTTGCGCGTCACTCTTGGCATTTCAGACTGATCTGAACAGACATCTGTTATTTCTTCGGTTAATTCTTTGATCTTGATCAAATTTTTTCTCATCTGAGAGAAAGGAAATCACACCATCATCTGAATGATTTTTAAGTTTATTTAAAAGTCTTTTGGGTCTGTTTAAACTGTTTTTATTTGTTTGTTTTTTAGACATCAATTTTATAATCTCCATTGCGTAGGACTTTTTTCGAATGTCTTCATGAACGCTCCTTCTCATTGTTTTTCAGACACATGCAGCATTTTGCTAAATAACCTCATTGATTGAACTCGATTTTCATCAATTGTCTGCTTCACTTCCTGAATAAATTTGGATGTTCTCGCTTTATCAGGACGTGCAGAATGTCTTTTACGTTTTGATACTGATATTGGGAAACTGTTAGCGTCTTCTAACTCTTTTCATATCTAGTGAACAAACGATCTTGCAACTCTGACGAAACGTGCTAAATTCCAAATAGTTATGATCAGCCTTTAATGCCACAATCACAGCATGCCTTTTCATTTCTTTTGTTATCATAGTGTTTACCATTTTTGATTTCTGAAAAATAAAAAAAAGATTAGAAGTTAGTGGGAAGCAGTATTAATCTTAAATCTGTATGTCCTCATACACCAGCCGCGCCATGTATATTCCGTTAGGAATTATTCAGTTTTACATGTAATATTTGATAAATATCCAAGATAAGGACGTTTTGTTATATCTCTTATGATACATACGTTTTATATACTTTTCTTTTGCTTTATTTTCATAGAAGGAAGTTGATGTTTGGCTGAAACGATACAGGAGAGCATCATATCATTTGTTCAAGATTTTACAATTAATCTATAACCAAAATATTTAAGATCTACAGGGTGGTCTGAAAGTCTTGTCACATTAAACCTCTCTTTAATCTAAAATACACAATTATATTATGTAGTAGTGATAAGACATTCACATCACCCTGTACTAAACAATCGATTGCTATTTTCATGCAAAAATGAGACAATGAACACATTTTCACAGTGAATTGGCGTTTGTTTTATATAATATTACAGCAGTTGACATAATTGGATAAAAAGGGAAGATTTTGACAGCGTAGCGGTTGTGCTGCAATTTGTAAAAATTACAAAAATCCATTAAATTTTTATTCTGTAACGATCAACTGTAAGATTGAAAAATATATTGTCTTTCAGCAAAAGGAAAATATCTAAGATGCAAGCAGCGAATTGAAGATGTCACAATCAAATAAGTTATAAGCTTAAATATCTGGGAATTCTTATATAATTGGTTGGAAAATGAAACACTGAAATCTGAACGCTTTTGGTATAAGCACTTCAAACGCTACGGAGATTACTAAGAAACATGAAAATATCTTTAGAAATAAAAAAAAAGACTGCTGAATTGCTATGCTGGTATGTCAATGAATTCCGTATAATCTTCCCACAGATGAAGAAAAACCTGAAGGCTACGGAACTACTGTCCAACAGTACGACATTGAGACTCCTATGGACGGGTACAGTAAAGAACACGAAATATGAAATAAAATGTTATGAAAAATAAGATTTTTCCTCAAAAACAGGAAGAGTCATGTGAAATTTCTTAGATATATTATGAGGAATGAATGGGTGTAAAAATAGTCTTACAAGTTATATCTATCAAGAAATATAGTGGAATGCAAAAGGTCACATATCTGACAATAGGGGGCGGCAAGTTTAGCAAAAGAAAACTAGCTGCTAGGAGCTAATACGGATAAGAAGTTGTGGACAACCATGATCGCTCATGTCCTTAAGGAACATCGGTCATAGATCAAAAGAAAACAATAAGGTAATTTTATATCGGAAGCCAGCGTTTACGTATTGGAAGCAATAACACATGAAATCCATAGTCGAAACAGAAAGAGATTTAAATAAGTTATGAAAATCAAGTGGTTTTAAATTTAAACAACGCGTTCAAGGATCTTTTGTACCATCAAAAGACTATTGGTCACAAGATGGAATGAATAGTTTTTTGGGGTGATGGATTAAAAACAAAAACTTATTCAAAACATGATTTTTATAACGACAAATTTAAATTTTAATACTAAGTGCCAGGCAATTGAAATGAAGAATGCTTCGTTCCAGTAATATAGATTTTAGTTCTTTCAAATAAACTTAATCTTCCGATGACGCCTGATAACTGGCTATTAACGAAATATTTCTCTATTGTTTAATATATTTTTCACTCCGACGGATCTCATACCATTTGAGTAATAAATCAGTGAGAAGTCAGATTATATAAGATGTTGAGTCATGTGTACATCACTGGATTATAGTGAAAACATCATGTGCAACACGGATGCAATTCTATAAGTCTCCATGATTAGTACTTAGTGAAAAGCCAAAGCAAGACGATAGAATTCCCTTTAACAGCCGATTTTACGGAGTGCCCCTCGCATCATATATCACATACATATATCCACATAAAGGCTTGAAATAAATTTTTCATATGCTTCATGGCCGGTAATCACACCAGATGATACATCCGCCCTATGTCAGGGACGTATTTTTCGTTTTACTGGGAAACACGCTAAAATCTTAAAAAGTCAAGCCTTGTGTATTGAACTGTTTTTGTCGCCGAAGACCCATCTATGCTGCAGATAATATTGGGTTACATAGGACCAGCAACTCTCAGCATCTCACCTGACGTAAGAGTTATACAAACATATACGCATAATGGCTGGTAACTCTTGTCCGAGACTAGCAATCACTGTTGTAGAAAACTTTTTGGTTTGTGCAACACAAACTTTCGGACACGATGACTTGTGACTTTGTGCTATGTGACGTCATGCTAGCACAACTATCAAAAGCACCTCAAAAAGTTCGTCTACCCAATTTCAATCGGGAGGCTTGGGCGGTATATATTTCCGATGTCCCCCAGGCCCATAAGATCAAGAAGTCGACCTTTTGAATACGGGTTTCATGGCCGGAAACGGAATTTTATAACTTCTCGCCCACACATACACACACACACGCGCGCGCGCGCACACACACACACACATACACACGGAGAAAAGAAATATATATATATACATATATATATATATATATATATATATATATATATATATATATAATTCCATTCTTTCCATGACGTTCGACGATGGCTTAGAGGTAAGATACCTGACTGATGTCAAGCCACGTCTATCCACACTGATGAGCTGTGATACAGCGAAACTGTCGCTGGATGACTATATATATATATATATATATATATATATATATATATATATATGACATTTTTATGTTTATGCATAATTTTTGTAGGTACAAATATTTAAGTAAATACTCTATTTATAATAAACAGTATTAAACAACATTTAGCGGCCTGAATGTCCGAGAAATAGTATAAACAGAGCATTTACTTAAATATGTGTATCTATAAAAAGAATGTATAACATAAAAATGTCTTAAAATAATTTGTCCATATCATAATGTGATATATATATATATATATATATATATATATATATATATATATATATATATATATATATATATATATATAATGTTTGTGTACATGTTTGCGCACTCATGCTCGTCTGTGCGTATGATTTTTCCCTGTCGTTCCAAAGATTATCTCTGATACTACGCATCCAAGGTTATGGTCTCAGTCCACACATCGCTGTATTGGGAGTAATTTTCATTCTTTGTTCAGGGCATTTGCGTGAAAATCAATTGAAACTGAATAGAATTTGAACACGGCTCGAACTTTCACTTTTCGCGCCGATAACAATTATACTTGAAGCACATCATCAAACGTTAATATCTCTCTCTCTCTCTCTCTCTCTCTCTCTCTCTCTCACTATCTTCAAATCTTACATATATTTCAAGCCTTCTCCCATATATTTATGTGTTTCTCTCCTTTGAATCCACTCTTTTGTTGTACCTTCTGCTGTATTCTGCTTTCAGTCTTTCAAATTACGTTACTTGGCATCAAATATGTAATGCAGGTTTGTGCATACAGAGATATGCATGTCTATAAAATAAAGATTGATCAAAATTGGACAGCCTTAGTGCCTCGTTACAAGCGATAACAATGTAACTTTCCTATAACTTTTCGAACAATAGGCAGATATTATTTCTTACAGAAATACTTCTGAATTATTGAATTCTGAAATGTCGAAGGACAAGGACTCTGACCACTTGAAATAAAGTCATTATTAATATAGTGGAAATAGTGTCATCTTCACACGTATAGTTCAAAATGACTGTTTTTATATATATGTCTATATATTCATACATGTATGTACTGTATCGCTAGAGTCATGTCAAATCTCACGGATAGATACAGAAATAGATAGATAGATAGATAGATAGATAGATAGATAGATAGATAGATTTTGTCACTTATTTAAATACAGTGATATCAATTTTTGGTTAGTCAAAAAATTTTCTCTCGCAGCTAAATGTAAATAAAATAAATTTTAAAATAATTGATGCGCTCCATAACTTGATGTATAAACGTTAAAAAAAAACATATGAATTTTGTTAAAAACAAATTTATGAATGAATAGAAAACTCACTATTGGTAACGAAAAAGCAAATGTAGCCATAAAATGTAAATATTATGAACGATCATATAATGTCGAAGAATTAAATGTGTAAAAGTTACATGCATTATTATAGGTCATTTTTACAGTATATGTATATACATATATATATGAAAATTATTTAAATAAGATGGAAA
This sequence comes from Acanthosepion pharaonis, assembly GCA_903632075.3. Lineage (NCBI taxonomy): Eukaryota > Metazoa > Mollusca > Cephalopoda > Sepiida > Sepiidae > Acanthosepion > Acanthosepion pharaonis. The sequence continues at coordinate 1,910,011 of CAHIKZ030005616.1, forward strand.
TAATAACAACCCATCTAGATACATAAACACAGACACACACAAACCCAAACACGCGCGCGCACACACGCTCACATATATATGTATATATAAAACAATCCTCATATGCTTTCTCTGACATGAAATTTCATGTGGACATCCAAATGCTAATGCAGAGGTCTGAAAATAATCGGCTGTTAAGTGTGACGAGTTCCTTATTCTCAGCGCATGAGGAATTTGGGACATTAGTCTCAATGTATAAGTGTCCACATAAAATTTTAAGTTGTGCAAAAAATTAGAATTCTTTTCAATATTTTCTTTATCTTCTTTCCTTCGTATATATTGTTTTTTAATATTTTACATTAAGCACTAGCTTTATAGCATCAATAAAACGTTTGTTATCAAAGCTGCATGCTGACTGCCAGTTTTACGATACAATAGGGTTTCCAGACAAAATATCCTTCGAAACGAATGAATACCTCCCTTTTATCTCCACACAGCGTCGGAGATATAGAGAGGACAATGGTTCCTCTCTCTTCTCTTGTTGTCTCTGAATTTTAACAGCTTAGGTGTGTGAGTTTTAGCTTCAGTGTAGTACATACATATATATATATATATATATATATGTGTGTGTGTGTGTGTGTGTGTGTGTGTAGACACATACGTATATCGCAAAACTATTCCTCATCCTATAGTTCAGAGCTTGCTATCTGTGATAGTTGATTGTTACCAAGAATAACAGCGAACATAGTGAAGGTCATTGAGAAGGTGAAGGAGGCTTGGACAAGGGTCTTGGACACCTTGACTTTCGATGACTTCAATGGCGCCTTCATAATGTCGCTGGAGCGCTACAAAAAGTGCATTGGAGTCAGCCGATTTTAATTGAGTCAGAGTAGTGATTAGCCTTAATTTGATATTAATAAATGTTTCTCCTGAAAATCTCACAACTTCAGGAATGGACCTCATGCATACATGCCTATATACATGCATCTATCTATCTATCTATCTATCTATCTATCTATCTATCTATCTCTCTCTCTCTCTCTCTCTCTATATATATATATATATATATATATATATATATATATATATATATATGTATATAATTTTTATATTTTCTGTATATATATATATATATATATATATATACTTGGATAAGTAAGTTAAGAGAGCTCTAGTCCAAGGAAAAATACTATTCTCAATATTATTTATTCATTTATTTTAAAATAATTATGTCTCTTCTTTCAGGAGACTAAAGTTTCTATGATATGGCAAATTATTCAATGAAATGTTCATATTATATATTCACTATTAGATAATATTACACTCCGAAATTTCTTGGGTCACTGTGGCAGTTTTAAGAAATTATCTACTGTTTCTGGCAGACAGCCAGATTGATTGTGAGGCCGATACAGGAGAAGTTTTTTTTTTTCTCAATCACTTGTAAGAGAATATTTTGACAGTGAATGATGGCCCCGGTTTTGTCGAAGTATTGCTATTGTACTACTAAAATATTCTGAATAATTTACAGACCACCAAAACTAAATGCAGTAAAATCTCATATCTCTAAAATTTTGAGGTATATATCTTGTAAGTTATTGCACTATTTAAAAGCAGGATGACTTTCAAAGAGAGAGTTATACGTGATTATAGGGTCCATACAATTTCAATGACCATGTTTCACATTTACGCGCATCGTTCAAATACGGAAGTATAGTTATACCATTCGAACATCCACACAAATATACCTCCACACGCACGTGTATGTGAGTGTTTGTGTGTGCGTGTATGTGTTTGAACGGTGTGATGTATAGGCACTTATGTATAAAATCGTATATTTACTTGTCTTTAATTATTTAAATGTTTTCGCATTCCTAAAGTATACTAGACTGATGCTTATTACAATTTTCAAATTTTGATGTCTTCGACAAGCATTTATTCTTTTGAGCATACAATCTTTGACAGATTTGATAATAAATTCATAGATTATTTTCTACCTATTTAAATTCAGAGGAATTTTTCACGAAAATATACAAGCCTTAAAACATACAATATATAATACGAATAATGTTTATTTAAAATGTTTCATTGTGTGCGAGTTGGTGTTTGTGCGCCTGTTGAACCGTTTATTCTACATTTACCACATTGATAAAACTTATATGTATATTTGAGAGCTAGCTAGCTAGCTAGATAAACAGACTGAGATAGATAGTTATGAGAACAAACTGAGATAGATAGATAGATAGATAGATAGATAGATAGATAGATAATTGCATAGGCAAGTAGATAGATACATGGCTATACAGCAGTTAACCACCTGTCTATTTTCTTAGAAGAATACCTTACTCTCTACAGCGAATCATTGATATTACATCGGGAACAAAGGTGTCCTTTTTAAATCAGGTGCAATTTTCACGTCGGTGGCATATGTGAAAAGGCCAGGGTGAGCAAAGGTCATTGAATCCTCTTATTCCTTTCTCCTGATACAAATCACCCTATTTCCGGCAGCAATAAAGAGCGTTGGCTCCCGACTTTCATTACACCTGCGTGTGTGCTTAAATATTCCAAAGTTGAAAGACGAGATGTTCAATTCAACGTCGTCTACAAGGGCAGGATATTAACAATTTTTATGGACGCAATTTTATCGGCGTAGGAAGCACTGGCTTGGAAAATCTTCTGACTAGTTTCATACCTGTGACGGCTTACTGGACGGCTCAAACAATTTTACGCCGTTTTTGAATATCATTTGAACGTGGTGCTAGAAGCCTCCTAAGATAGAATCTACAGTTTACTGTCGAATGCCTCACGAAAAGTAGTATTTTTATGCAAAGCCATCAGAAATATTTTTCTGAGAATCTTTTATTCATATATCTTAATATATTTATGATTCAAACATCAAGCAACATATCTCGTCTTTCTCTTTCCGAAAACAACTCTTTTACATAACTTCTGAAGTTATCGTAAAAGAATGATTTTCGGCTCGGATTTTTATAAATTATTCGATATCTTGTAAACGTTGGAAACGTTCAACAAAGATATAGTTATGTAGTTATATATTCGTATAGACACATTTGATAATCTCCCATTCACACACTATATTTAAATGATATCTAATTTCATTATGTCGTTGTTTGGTATATTGCCGACATATGCATCCATAAAGTGAAATCGTCACCCATTTTAAATCTCAGGAAAAAAGTTGTAATTTTCCAAATGCGTCATAGAGTCGAGCCAATTACGATTTCTGACATTATACATTAGCAGTTTCATTCATAATTTATTCCCCATTTCTTCCTCTTCTATGTACCGTGTTCTTTCATTAGTTTTGTGATCATGTCTATCCTCTATTTCCTGTCCTTTATATTTCTTAATAAATATATTCTTTTTTTTATCTCTCCTACACATTTACCCGACATCCATTATATGTGGTATGCGTAGTTTTGCTCTGTTTCTTTTGCGTCTAGTCTGACATATGATTAGCAAATTTTGAAAGATCTTTCTTCTCACTATGCGCCTTATAAATTTCAACCGTCACTACCTGATGGTAAGTAAAAAAAAAATATTCATTGTATTTGCTTTTTCTCTAAAACTTTGTTAATGTTACTTCTTTAACCCATGACTATACTCAGCAACCTTCTTTAGAACAGCATTCATTAATTTTGACACAAAAAAATATATATAAACAAATCCAGCGTATGCAGAAATGTCGGTTTACTTAAAATTTCAGAAATTGCCTTTGCTTTAGCATTTATTATTTTCGTAATAAATTCATATTTTCACACCTAAGAAAGACCTTGACTGAACATAATATTTTCTGTCTCAAGAAAGACATAAACAGAAACTTTTAAAAGCTAGCACATGTTCATTACATTGGAGATCATAGTTTCTGAATTATCAAACACGTGCTACTCGGTGAACAAGTAAGGCAGAATTTAGTATACAATGATGTCCATTGTAAGATCTATTTAACAACAATATTTTCATAGCAATAATTCAACACGTATAAATAATAATTCATTGTTTGTACAATATATTAAGACACGCCGAGGTGGTGTTCACAACTTTTATAAGAATAAGCTTTGGTCACACAATTCTTTCGTACTTACATCATTTCAGCAAATGTTTAAACGACTCTAGGTCAGTCAACCCGGCTGTATAAACTGAACATCGCAATTTCCGAAATATTCTCTACTCAAATATATATATATATGTGGAATAAGGTATTATTCCATCTACGACATTTTACGCGCGCGCGAGTTGCCTCCCTTTCTCCGTCACTCGTGTGTGTGCGCGCGGCGTTTGACACCTCCCTTCCTCCTTCGTTCTGTCTAATACAGTAGTAACTGCCTTGGTCACCAACCAAGCGACTGCTACTACTGTTTATGCAAATTAGATTTTTGAAATTTTGCCGCGAAAAATTTGTGACGTCAACGACAAACTGATGTTTGAAAAAAGTCAGTTGTGTTCCAGACTCTGAGCTGAGCAGACTCATTTTTATCCACGTCGATATTTCAGTTTGACTGACGAAGGATATCTTACTATGCGACCACAAATAATTAATTCCTCGTCCCTTCTGCTGGTCATTCAAGAATCCTTTTCCGAGACGATGCAATACCAAATAATTAATTCTTCGTTCCTTTTGGCTGGTCATTCAAGACCCCTTTTCCGAGACGATGCAATACCAGATAATTTTTTCCTCGTCACTTTTGGCTCGTCATTCGGAATTTCTTTTACAAGACTATGAGAACACCAGAATATTAATTCCTCGGCCCTTTGAGACTCGTCATTCAAAGTCCTCCTCCGAGATGATGCAAAACATCCAAAATATTAATTCCTCGGCCCTTTGAGACTCGTCATTCAAAGTCCTACTCCGAGACGATGCAGAACATACAAAATAATCCGTCGTCCACCTTGGGCCTCGTCAGAAATCTGTTTTGAACCAGTACACACAAAAAAAAAAAAAGAAAAAAAATACGTACATAACATTCACTCACATTACCTAAACTCGCAGTGAGTATTTTTCCTTGTATGAATATTACCATATACATTGACTATCTGGTATCTACTTCTTCTTCAAGAAACTTTTTCCCGCCTTTAGCCATCTTGCTTTTCCATTTTTGGCGCGGAACTTTCTCATTGGTCCCTACCACGGGACAAATTACTTGTTTTGCCTGTATTAATAAAAATTACTCTTGTTGAAAACCAGTCTTTTTCAGTCATTCCGAGGAGGCTATCTTGTTAATATATTTTATTTATGCACGTGTGGATTTTTTTACATTTCTTCGTTGTCCATTCACGCATTTTTACTTTGCTTGTAGGCTCGGTAGTTTAGTGTGGTGTCTGGCACATGGCCACTCAGTATAATCCAGCACTGCACCCTACCGGGTCTATAATATATATATATATATATATATATATATATATATATATATATATATATATATATATATATATAACGTCATCCACAGACAGACTGTTTCGCTGTTTACAGCTCATCATTGTGGCTAGACATCCGGTTGCCTCTAGCTAGGATCTAACCACTAAGCCGTCGGCGCACGGTAGGGATGAAGGTGGATTTTTAGCATATTTATTTTTAGAAACATGCCCAGTGACTGACAGTGACTCAATTCGCTTTCGTGAAGAGTCTCGCTATATAGCTATAATAGTCACTGTTTACGAACCCACACCTCCCCACCAGAGTGCTCAACTGAAATTAATTCAGGAGCAAATATAACGTCATCCACAGACAGACTGTTTGTTTAGTGGTTTACAGCTCATCAGTGTGGCTAGACATCCGGTTGCCTCTAGTTATATATATATATATATATATATATATATATATATATATATATATATATATATATATATATATATATATATATATCATCAACTGCATCAATTGTTACACTATTATTTATTTAGAACAAATTTACAAAAGAACATTTTCGAAGAATAATAATTTCAATAACGAACTTTTATAAGCATATCGAATAAAAATTACGTGGATTTTTCTCTTTACTTTTCATTTAGAAATATATTTCGAGGTTGTCAGGTAATGTGAAATTTTAGAAACAACTATATAAAAATATTTATTTTGTCTTAAAAAAAACGTCCATGGATTAATCTATAGAATTAATGTTTTGCATAAAACATGGCATATTAATGTGCCACTGTTCTAAGATATAATGCAAGTTCTTCGACAAATTAATTACACTTTAAAATATATGCGTTAGGGTTTAGTGTACTATAAATTGTACATAATACTGAAACTGAAATTACGTTGTTTCACTTTTCTAACTTTATTATTCCAACGAACATGCGACACAATTAATCGTGAGGACAATGAAATATAAGCAACGAAAACAATTCTTAATTTATAAAGATACGAAATAAAGCTGGTGATACAATGCCAAAAATAATACATACATACATACGTATATATATATATATATATATATATATATATATATATATATATATATATATATATATATATAGTGTGTGTGTGTGTGTGTACATTTCTAGGCTTACGAAGAAATATTAACAAAAGCTTTTTTTAGTATTAACCTTAAACGAATATAGAGGAACTTACTCTATTTTAGATATTCCCACGGGGTAAACAGTTACTCTCTTACACGGGGCCATTTTTACAACTGGGATTTGAACACTCATGAGATCTGCTCCAAACTCGAATACGAAATACCAAGAAACTGGTAACACATAGATTGCCAATACACCAGGAAAAAAAATAGTGATGCCTCGAACGAAGGTAATGCGCTTGGATTGTCCAGTCAGATATTACTGTGGTCTTACTTGGATCGAATATGGTTGATCAGATACCGCTTGTCTGTTACCGAAGTCAATCCTGACAACACTAGCCTGATCACAATTATTGCGTGTAGGTGATGGCCTCGCCATTGTTTCCATCAGATATTTCATGGACAGTTTCCATAGGATATCTCTAGTAAACGAACATGACATTGTATATGGAATTATATAAAGAATCAACACAGTTTCAGAAATGTGATAGTTCATTCTCTGCTGATGACAATAATTATACTTGTAATCTGTTATTTATTTCCCTTTGCTTAACTGGGGATTAGAGTGACATTCCAGATATAGTATAACTGATATACCGTCAATGATGAAATTATTCCCATCAGTTGTAAATATTTTTATCCATTTCTCAAAATCTCATACTCGTATGATATTAGTTTATAAGGACAAAAAAAGAATATAAATCTCAATTTTCTGCACAATATGGTAAATACCACAAATTTGACAGCGGAATTATGGAAAACTAGAAAGGACTAACTTACTCGTACTGTAAAACATATCGTTTTAAATTGATTGATTCGTGTAAGTATAAAAAATTCGGTAGAATATTTGTGATAATTTCAGGAAAGGATACCATATTGTGCGTAGAGTCAACACTGTTATTCTTACGTTATGAAAAAGATTGGGAGCGTTGTCTTGAGACAAAGAATTATTAACATCCACAAGCTAGCACTATTTTAAGCTGGTTAGATCTCTCTAAATCTACAGTTCAGTCCTTTATAAAGAATTTTAAACAGTTTAGCACAACAGAGAATTTTCTTCGGCGTGGAAGAAAACCCAAATTTTCACTGAGAACTGCATGAAAACTGTGTTGCGAGGTTAATATAAACCCAAGATTTATATTGAAATACATTGACAAAAGTTTTCATAATATGCGTATTATCGTAAGTACTCGTACAATACAACATTGCATGGAAACCGACCAAAACGAACCCTACTTCACAAAAACATGTGACATTGTTGATCGGTTTAATTTTGTCAAAACGTTCTTGGACAAAGAAGGTTGCTCTTGGGAAAAGTACTATGGATTGATGAAACACAAAATGAGCTTTTGGACATAATGATGTACAGAAAATTTTGCGTAAGAAAGGTGAGGCTTTCCTTCATGGGGACAATGTCAACATAAAAAAATGGTGGCGACTCGATAATATTTTCGGGTAGTTTTAGTTCAATTGAGACTGGACAATTAATAGCAGTAAGAGTAATAATTAAATCTACTGACTATATAAAAATTCTGGATTAATATCTACAAATATCAGCGCAAAATCTTCATCTAAATCAGCGATTTATTTTCCAGCATGATAATGATACCAAGCATACGTTTAAGTCATTGTCTGCGTCGCTTCAGAAAAAGAAGATTACAGATTTGCTATGGTCTTCAATGAGTCTTGACTTGCATCATATTGAAAATATATGGCAAGAATTGAATATTCGGATAAATCGTTGAGTTTTATATTCTTTTTGGGGCTTATTAACATATAAAAAAACTGGCATTATACGGGAATTAGATTCTGAGAAATGGATAAAATATTCCAAACTGATGGGTGTAAGAAAAATTTCGTCGTTGACGGTATGTCGAATCATTACCAAGACATTATAATATCATAGTGTAAGACGACTTATTTTGAGATTCGTCAAGGCAAAATGAGTAAGTGAGCGGAAAAATCTTGTTATTCTTAGCTACTGTGTACCACCTGAGAATTTAATGAATTATTAAGTAAGTTCATCATTAATATTCGCGCGTGTTCCTATTTTCTTTTTGTTTTTGTGGACTGCACGGTATACTACCATCAGTTGGGCACAATCTGTGAGAAACTGAATACCATGACGCAATTCAGTCCGCCAGAAATTTGGAAAAGACATGCTAGGAATTCGCTACGGAATCTCCAATGCAAATATTTCAGTGTGTTTGGGTGTCAATCTGAGGAGAGTGAAGAGAATTCTGAAACAATTGGATGAGTCTAGTTGCGATTACGAGGGTTTTTAGTATGATCACTAATGATGTCTCACGTTATTAGTTAATTCATCATCCCATGGGACTCAGACTATACACAGCAGCCTACATCAAGTGACTTGGCGAATTAGGGCTGTCCTGTGTCATGAGGGTGGCTGCTAGAAGAACTTATGTCTGATAACAGGATTCTGCACCGTGCCACACAATAATGAAAACCCAGTTATAGATGTCAGCTAATTTCTGCAACCACATCACCCCTGACATTTGACCACTAACTCCGCAGACTGCAACTCTATTGATTATACTAAGTCGGGTTCTGTCAAGAACAACAACTCTATAGCATCAATGATGAACTGAAGGTAAGGATCATGGCAGCATTTACCAACGTGACCGCCCAGAAGAGTTGCGGGAGACTCCGAAGTCGTCTGGAGGCCGTGGTTGAAGCCAATGACGATTTTATTGAATGAATTTATTATTTAGTATTGCAAGATATTTTTGTGTAATCCTGATAAATATATCTATTAAATTGAAATGTCATATATATATTATTTTTTTTTTGTTGTTTAGACGTCAGTTACTCCATCGCAATCTTTCGAGTTAAATAATAACGGCTTATCAAAATGAATATATATTATCAGGACACCAGACATAGTCGTCAATATCTTCTCCATACATAATGACTATTCGCATATATATTCCCCACAAACAACTGACTTACCTATTTCCACTGTCATAGTTCACGACTGATGATCATTCCACTGCCCTTCTCCATTTTTGCTATCCTAGTGACAGTCTTAATGTACATCATAGAAAATCAGTATTTCTTCTTTCATGAGGTTTGTCAGTCATTTAGGAAATATCAAATTGATCAAGTGAATTGTTCTTAATCCACTGTTTTCTGGAGTTTATATCACGCTCCTTGTTGGAAAGATCTGAGTATTCTCTGGCAACTTCCAAAGCCCAATTAAATAAGACCTCTGCAAACAGACATATAAAAATCCACGATACCATGTTGGATAAATGAGCAATTTCTTTTATCGCTTATACCATTGATCAAATTTATGACATCCGGGGTATTAATCCAATGTAAAAGTCCAAGGCGCCATCTAATCAGCTGGTTGACTCTATCAAATTTGACCTTGCTAATCATTCCAGTTTCAGGCCAGGTATTTCTGATAATAAAAGTTGGAATATTAACCTCAAAATCAGGTTTATAAACTTTGATCATGACAGGATTCTTTAGTGCAGTGAGTGCTAAATTTGTGTCTGGTTTCGAGCTTGTCGCATGTTGTTTTACTCGTTGTATTAAATTTCTCAAATAAATTGACGATATTATGATCAAATTTTCTATAATTATTTGTTAAGTTTTTGTTTGTTTTTTTAGTTAAAATATTATACTCCCGAAGAGTAAACTAGTAGAAGTTGGCTGTTTCGTCGTATTTGACAGAAACCTTACAACGAATGAATGTCACATACAACAGAGTCCAGATGCCTTATGAATAGAGATACGATTAATGATTCCTGATAAAATATTTTAAAAACTATATAATTTTTCGATGAATGGTGTAATTCTTAATCTTTTGAAACCATAAAAATCCAGTTTTTTTCGAATAATCATTATCACTAAGGAAGAAATGAGGTTCCCGTCTAATCGAATATATATATATGTGTATGTGTGTGTCTTTTTTTTTTTTTTTTTGTGTGTGTGTGTGTGTGTGTGTGTGTGTGTGTGTGTGTGTGTGTGTGTGTGTGTGTGTGTAGGTTGTGATGGGTAAATATTATTCATTTCGCATTTTAACGACTGCAAAGTATAGTGGGCAGCATCTGCGAGAAAAAGAACACCATGATGCAATTCACACCGCCAGAAATTTGGATAGGCATGCTATACTGCTTGGAATTCGCACCTAAAAGACCAATACGTAAATTACAGGGTTTTTGGATGGCAATCTGCGGATAGTGCAGAGGATTCGGAAAGAAGTGGATGAATATAATGGTGATTACTAAGCGGGTTTAGCGTGATCATCTTCCCACAATGACTCAAAATCACCACGGAAGTCTACACAGAGTGTCTTGAGGAGGCAGGCTTGCCCTGTGAGAAGTGGGTGACTGATGGAAGAAATTATATCTGGCAACAGGACACTTCAACGTGCCATATAAGTAGCAGAAAACAAATATGGTTGTCAGGCAATTTCGAGGACCACATCGCCCCTTATATCTGACCACCTAACTTAACAGACTGTAAGCCACATGATTATTATGTGTGGGTCGCAGTTGAACGAACGACCAAAAAAAAAAAATCCTTGTATCACAAAAGATGAACTGAAAGGAAAAGGATTATGTCAGCATTCATCTACGTAAACAAGTTGACCGCCCAGAAGATTCGCAAGAAATTCTGAAGTCGTCTCGTTGCCCTGGTTGAAGTTAATGACGATTTTATTGAAGAAATTTAATTTTTAGTATTTCCAGATATGTTTGAGTAATTTTAGTAAATATGCGTTAAAATGAGTATTCCCTTCATTTTTGCGTCATATGTGTGTGTGTGTTTCTGTAGTTTTGTATTTAGGTAGCAATGCTTCTTTTATACAAGTTCCATTAAATACCACTGAAAAGTTACTGGAATTACATTACGTGTTTTCTTTTCTGGACGTAAATTGTGTAAAAATGTTCTCTATATCTGGCCGCTTTCAGCTATTATCCATTATCAAGAATTTTTCTGTTTTTATCTGTATATGTAGGTTATTTTATATGTGTATTTGTCGAGATGGGAATTTTATTTTTTTATTTTCCAAACCAGTTCAGTACGTTGTGGATAAGTTCATATTTGATATTATGCTGTCTATTTCATTAATCATACATACTTAGGAACACACGCGTTAAATTTAATATCAACGAAAATTCTTTGCTGATATTTGTTATTCACTGATCATTATTTATAATAATTCTCGTTCATAAATTTGAAAAACTATATAATATATAAATGCTGGAATGTCTTATATGCTGTTTTATATGTTTTAATATCTTATGATATAGAAGGGAAATTTATTCTCAATGTAGTTGAATCAACCTGCATATAACTAATGATATAGACATTAAATATAAGTTATAAATCGTGTCAGGCCCTGTACTCACGCCATGTAGCAATCAATCTTCTATACCCTTAATATTTCCACTTACTACAAAACTCTTCATGACAGTAAGTCTTCTGTGTACAAGCACAATTCTTCAAAATGGTGTGCGGCCATAACGCAAGATGCTCCAGGGGAAATTCGACGCCTCGATAAACACAATAATGGTCAATCTAACACTGACTCGCATGATAACAATTCTGAGTAATATAGCATTTCATGCGTGACATCGTTTGAACGATTGCTTAACTCTTGTGATAAGCAGTTGAATAATAAAAGGCTGTAACTATTCAATATGACAGGTGCGTATGTGTACAACCTAAACTTGTGACATAAATTCTCACTTATGACAAATAGATTTGTGTGTATATCCGACTGTTCCAAATAAAGATGATGTACATATTTTCAAAGTAAATCTTGTCGAAACATTTAATATCAGTATTGGATTTAACATAATCTAGTTTATAACGGCGTCCTTCCACATGACATTAGCGTTTGTGGTTAGATTTTCAAAGCGTGCAATAAAATAACTAATCTCTATGGATTCATATATTTTTTTGTTTTCATTGCGGACAAGCGTTAGTAAATTTTGTATCGATTTTATTTTTTAAATTCGTTTGAGATCAGGCACTGCATGTTGTATGATTTGCCAAATTATGCTGAGATACAGAAACAGCAAGAATTATCCATTCTGTCTGTAGAAAAGAAGATCTTTATGTACCAGCAAACACCAAAAATTATTTAAACGTTTTCCATTGGAAGATATATATCCCTGAGGATCTTTAAGATAATTTCCTTTCCGTATTGAACTTCTTCAAACCGCAGTTGAGGAATCTTCTATTGATAAGTTATAATAAATGCCAAAATATGCAATTTACATTAGAATTTCAATCAGATCTCACATTCCTAAATTCATAGATGTGTCTAAATCTGGTCAATGAGACCATTATCATCTGTGTTTCAAATTAACCAGAATCACCCTCAGCTAGAACTTAATGAGAAGACTTGCTATCAAATCTTCCTGTAAAGTATTATCAACAGCGGTGAAAAGTGGTTTTCTTATATCCAATTCGAAGTAAAATGGTTAGTATCCAAAGGAAAAGAAGAATACATCGCAAAATACAGAATAAACTCGAAGAATTTATAATTATTTTGTAGCTTAAGCCGTGTAGATTAAAGCGCTGGTTTTTAAGATTTGTCACATAGTTATTGCGAGTTCAGTGTTTACTTAGACGCAGTGGAAACGGGTGAGCCATAACTGAGCATTACTGAAAATAACAACCAGATGATTTTCCTAGATCTGAGAAGTGGAACGAGAACAATATACCCCCGTATATTAAAGGAAGGGTTCATTTGAAAATTCCCTGTGTGTACATATCGATCTAAGTAGATCGATATGTACATGATGATGGCCGGAGGACACAACGACATAGAGGTTGTCATAACTATTTATATGCGAACTATTTGCCACATAAATATGTAGAAAATAGTCCGCATATGCATAGTGTAAATAATGAGAAATCAGGAAATTTCAAAATCATTTGCAGAAAAAAGTGCTCATCACTGTTTATTTATAAATGCTTTATTTTTTACACTTGAACGATAATGCTAGATTCTATATTGCGTGTATTACTCAGATAAACGTTCTTTATTTTTCTATGTGCCGTGTCTTTTCAGGATGTAGGCGATCATGGTTCTCCACCTCCCTTTATCCCTTGCAAATTCTCAACAAATTCCTTCCATCTGACACCTCCCCAGACCACGTTCTGTCATCCACATGCTTAAGGCCCTAGGTTTGTCATTCCTTGTTTCCCCTTGTCTCTCTTTCCAACTTATTCGATTCCGTGAGTATCAGGATCTCCAGGTGTTCTTTCTTTATTATATGTCCGAGAAATATCAGCTGTCTTTTCCTGATATTAATTAAAAGCTTCCTCCTTGTTTGCATCCTCTCAATACCTCATCGTTACACACTCTCGGTCCATGATATCCTTAGCTTCATTCGGTACAATCACAGCTCCGTCGCTTCGAGTCCATCTTTGAGGAAATCGCCCAACATTCGCTGCAGTAAAAAAGGAAAGGTCTCAGAATGCGTTTCTTCATTACCAAAGTACGGCTCAAAATTTTGAAATTCTGCCACATTCTTATAACTCTCCAGTTAGGCAGCAATCTCAATAGAGAAAATTGTTGTCATAAGTTGTGATTTCTTTTCCAACTGATATTTATTTACACTTTGCATCGAAACCATAAGAAGATTACGCCCAGATAAACAAAAATTGCCTCAAGAAAAAAAAATATATACACACACACACACACACACACACACACACACACACACACACACACACATATATATATATATATATGTATATATATATATATTAAATTGTGTTTTCAATTATATATTTGTCTTTGCATATACGCGTTTGTGTTATTTTTCTTCCCACAATTTAAAAATTATTGATTTTTAGTATGCTATAACTAATCAACATATTTTCATTTTACTTCTCGAATTTTCCATGCACCAAAAATAGTCATCCATTCCCGAGTATTTACTTTTCAATGTTATTTTTTTTTTTCAATGAACAAATCATATTGGTATATTCCCTGGTATTTACAATTACATATTATTATTATTATTTTTTTTAATTAGCAGCAAATTTTCAAGAAATATTTTTGCAATGCCAGAACTATTTCTTCTTATATTTCTTCAGTAATTTTGAAAATTCTTGTAAATTGTGAAACGTTGACAAATAAATTAAATATTATTCAAAGTTTAAATGGCTTTCCCAAATTACATTCTAATGAATTTTCTGCGGACATTTCATGACAATCAAGAATCATTTATTTTATGATTTTTATAAAAGCATTGTCCACTTAAAGGTTTTGATTGCCTAAAATAACCCAGACGGGAAAAATGACCAGAAATTAAAATCTGTTTAAATGCCGTGAATGGCAGCGAAATAGAAATCGTTGTTGGCGTATTGTTTTTGAAAGTAATTATTTCAATTACTATATTCTTGAGTTATATCTAATAGAATACAATTATGTGTTTCTCACGTTAATATTTTCTAAACAAATCACTACGTGTAGGTCATATTTTTTTCTAATATATTACAAACGCTGACTTAATTAGGTTAATGCAATATTTACTCCGGAAATTAAACGTCTGTAATAATTTTCTTCAAATGTTTCTTTTTTTTTTCTAAACAGTCATGAATACACGTAACATAATATATTTACACGTCTTCTATCAAAACAATTATACCTCATTATTCAGAAAATTATTTTATAATATACTTCTCATTAGGATGGATTATCTTTTTAAATAACTTGACTGATAAATTGATTTATAATTGATTATTACCGTTTCTCCAATTATAAATGGAAAACATGAGGAATTCTTTATATATTTTCAAGACATTTTATGCTTATACATTCTTTTTATAGATATACATATTTAAGTAAATGCCCTGTTTATAATAAACAGTATTAACAACATTTACCGGTTTAAATATCCGAGAAAATGTCATAGAAAACATTCGTCTTCAGGCGGTAATCGAACGTGTATCCTATACGGAAGCGTCATATAGCCTGATATGTTTTCTACCGATTTTGCTGCGGTGTTTTTCGGTTAGCAAGTTCTATTTTACTGCTTTTAAACTACAATTTTCCATGATTTTCTCACGTACATTCATATCTGCGCGATGCGTATCCAAGTCTAAACAAAGGACGTCACACAATATGAAATGGACAAAGTCCGACAATTATTTTAAGACATTTTCATGTTTATACATACTTTTTTATAGATAGAAATTTTAAATAAAGGTCCTGTTTATAATATATATATATATATATATATATATATATATATATATATATATATCATGTCATGCTGAAACGATAATGCGACGCAGACATAGAAGAAAAGAGACTGCACAGTTGAAAAGGCCAGAAAATGAACGCCAGAACCATATGCAATATTACGTTTTTGATTTTTTTCACGCCTAAAAATCCTTCAAGTTCGCAAATAGCCGCTGCGATTGAAAGCGACCATATAATATCATTATTTGAGATTAACAGTCATAATTACTTAATATGTGTGATAGACAGCTATACCATATATTTCCCTCACATTTGTTATAAATTATTAACATCAAAATTGATTACCCAGGCATTAACGTTTATAATTTAACTGAAAATAGAACAAACAGAATGTAAGAGAAGCTGACAATATCTATTCGCCCCTCTCAGTTCATCTTCGTCATCATCATGAAAAGTGCACATTTTGAAACAAGTGGTGACAGACGATGTGAAAATAAAATTTATATGTCGCGTAGATTTTGAAACCCTGACAACAGTCTATTTTCAACCAAACAACCGACAGTATAAACGTAGATGGATAACAAAAGAATCATCTACTATTGACCTCTTCGAACCTTTGGAACATTGACCCAAAGTTAAAACATATTAGGAAGTGTCATTGTGATTTCGGAAGCAAGCCAATTTTGGATATGCTAGCTCGATGCCGAAAATGGATTGAATGCAAAATTGCCTTCCACCGAGAGAGTCCGGTCTAAGTGTAAATTAATCCATAACTAGAATGCGAAAGTAAGGATTCTTGACAAGTCCAAGGACATATTTACACAAGTGTGAACTCAAGGAACTCGACAAGAATTTTGTCTATGTCCTCCTCCCTTCTTTCTATTCCGACACTAAACACAAAGAATTGTATGTGAAAAAAAATCATTTCAGTTAAAATAATAATTGATATTACATAGAAATAACTACAAAAAACAACAAAAAAACAAAACAAAATGAAACTACAAAAAGCCCCTGTAAATGCTTAACAGATAATGATTAATAATTCATCAATATAATCATATTTTTCTTTATGACCCGATAAAGAAACATTAACATTTGGCGGGTAAATATTCGTGCATCCACTATATTAAATGATATTATATATTCGGGAATATGTTAAGTCAGAGTTCTACGAAATATTGAATGGAAGGCAGAAGTCTCTAACATGTGCATTCCTTTCTTAAAAAACTCTCTACGATGAAACGATGGATTTAGAATGCAGAATTTATGAAGGAATGCATAAGAGAACGAAACAAATAAAAATAAAAGTATATAAAAAAATAAACATAATAAAACAAATAAATTTTGAAAGGCATTGAAGAAAGTAATTATTCTTTTTTTTTTCTTTTTCCAACTAAGCAAACAATATATAAGTCAAAATATATCTGTGTGTATAGAATCGGTTGTCGGAAGCTATTATCCTAGAAACGAAGACATTTCGGAAAATAACCTAGGACTTGATCCACAGACGAATAGGATAAGGATTCTCCATTATATCAGTTCACTAGATTTTGTTTCCAGCTTAATTGGTTCTTATCCTTTGAAGCAAAGGTGTCAAATTCAATATGGAGTGTAAGGGACGCAACTCTTTCCGTAGGAAAATGTCTGACACGACGCAACGCAAAGCAATGTATACCGAACTCGGGTGTAACGGCTTCTGCCAATTTCTCCAAGCGACCTAATTTTATGGAGCCCATACACACCTCATTAGCATGCGTATAACGCGACCTTGCGAGACTGCAAGAGACTGCACGAGACCGTGAATATTAACGGACGCCATCTTGGACCCTTTCTTTCTTTTCTCAACCCACAAGTCAGGCAGACGCGAGAGCGGTGGGGGGGTAAGCCATTTCTATTTTCCCCACATCCTTGAAACCGAAACCTGCTCCTGTGATCAAACTGGTAGCGGCAAGTATCGGCTACAGGAGATATATCCCTGATGAAAATAAAAAGAGTGCAATTTGGATTTCTTTCTCAAGATATAATTCAACATTATTACAACTTCTAGATGAATGCTGGTTTTTATTAATTTCCCTCTTTAAGAAAAATAGCCCCCAAAACAGAGTTAGAAACTCAACTAGGACTAGATGTATCCCTAAAAATAACGATTATATTAATAGAACTCAACTATTTCCATATATTTATCTATCTAGCAAGATGTGTGTAAATGTGATGATGAAAATTATATATCTTTTTAAACATTTCACCCCAAGAAAGTCCGGATGACACTAGTACGCAAGGGGTTACAGAGAGAGAGAGAGAGAGAGAGAGAGAGAGAGAGAGAGAGAGAAAGTGAGAGAGAGAGAGAGATAAGAGGTCTGATGGAAGAAAGGATGAAGAGAAGGCTAGGGGATAGTTCAGGGCATTTGGAGATGTAGATTGACATTACATTAGAATAGTTGGAGATTAAACTGAATCAGACTTTCACCCATTCAAAATATTCTGAAGACTGTAATGCTTTACCAGACATCTTCAGGTCATCTACTTTCGAAACAGATGTTGCTTATTATTAGAAAATTGTTTAAATATTTGTGAATTTATCCGGACGATAGCCGAACGAGCAATCTTACATAATTTTATGATAGGTGTAGCAACTCTAAATAACTAAAGAACAGATTCTTCGTAAGGACGTGGGTGATCATATCTCACCACAAGTTTCTATCTTTGTAGCGCTTAGTAAGCTTTGTCTTTTCATTGTTTCTTCCAACAATCTGTTCGCCAATCTAATTATATATGTAACGTATGTTAACCGCCCCTGTTTTAAGTATGTCCTGTGAATATCAATGTAAGGAAATAGCAATCTATCGAAGATCTCCTCACTCCGTTTAATTTAGGCAAACACACACGTGCGCATACATATACTCACATATCTCTGTCTCTCTAAATGTATATGATAAAATATAGTTTTAATGTATGAGATATGCTATATTTCAAGATTAAAGTGTTCAATAGCAGGGCTAGAGCATATGTAAATATAAATGTGGACATTGAAGTCAAATCCCAATTTGTTTCATGCTAAATCAAACCGTCAGGCCATATGCACTACTTTTATATATACAGCGCAGTGATGCATTATGGGTATTCTGCTGCAATGTGTGTAGTCTATAGTATTATACAAACGGTTATTTTGGTGTGCGTGGTTTGTGAATATGTTTACTATTTAATGTTTATTTAATTAATGATTTGCAGTAATTTATATTATTTTTTTTGGTTTATTTTATTATATTTTATTTATTATTTTCATTTATTCTTTTCAGATACGCTTTAAGTAACACAGTAATAATTGTTTTGTGTCTGCATTTTGAGAAGAGTTTTGATTATTTAGTAGATTATTTTGGTGGTGGAATGTAACTACAGCTATTTTTTTTCCTCCAAGCAGAGTTTACAGTTTTTTGATTGATTGTTGGACGCTGATGTTATTTTCAATATTTTCCATAATAGCTTTGGTGTGACTTTTTTTGTTTTTCTTAAGCTCCCAGATAAATTTAAAAAACCTTTTGCTTTTCGCGTATTTAGTACGGATTTGTAAAGGATGTTTTGTGTGTGATGCTTAATTTTTTCCAGCGTCCTTCAGTTAATTTTATGTATATTTTTCTTCGTTACCTACTGATTTTAAACTGGCTTGGTATGTTGCATTATTTTGAAAGCAATTACTGTTTAAGGGATATTCGTTCTTTATTTTGCAGTTGCACGTGTTTTTAATTTGTTCAGGAGATTTGTTGATTGGTTTACTATTGTGCTTTTTTTATAATCTGAGTCATGTTTTCGGTGCAACTGTAACTGATTTTAACCGTGGTTTTGTTCAATATCTTGTGGAGAGTGCTTCGTCCGAAGACGTGTTTGTGTATGTGTTTTATGAAATTTTGTTTTAATTTTATTTGTACCTTTTCGTTGTATCATGGTTCGAACCATATGTTGTTTCTCTTTGTGTTGGCTTTGATGTGTGTTGTGAATGTGAGTATTGCCGGGAATTCAATTTCTTTTAGGGATATTTCATAAATTTTGCTAGCTTCGTTGAATATGGTTTCATAGGAAGAATTGTCGATAAGCCTGCGGTTAACTGATTGTAATGTCTGCTTGCTTATATTTGGCTGGTGTGCATATGCGGTGGCTTCCCGTTCGGTTTGCTGTATGGTTTATATCTAACTTTTCTAATGATGAAGGTGACATCTGCTAAATCTAAATGGTTTAGGATAGTTTTTATGTCTATGTCGAATCCCATATTTTGGAAAAACTT